>NC_069418.1:41013727-41031451 GCF_026875155.1 Cherax quadricarinatus | reverse complement strand
TTTGTGTCAAAAAAACTGTCATTTTGATAGCTCTCTTCTTACCCAGTCAACAGATGAAATGTTCTCTAAGCCCATCGTAATCTGCTAAGCGAAAATCTGGACTTTTACTGAGTTAATCCCTACATCATACTTCCATTCAAATTCTACATGTAATTGATTTGTGGTCGCTAGCACCCATTTCCTCTGAAACTTCTAAATTATTAACAAGGGATTCATTGTTTGCCAGAACTAAGTCAAGCAGGTTATTACCCCTTGTAGGTTCTGTCACAAACTGCTTCAAAAAACAATCCTGAACTACTTCTAAAAAATCGTATGATTCTAAATTCCCAGTCAAGAAATTCCAATCAATATGACTAAAGTTAAAGTCTCCTAGAATTACTCATTATAGTGCCTTGTGGCCCTAAAAATTTTCCTCCCATAGTAGTCCCCCCTGGTCCCTATCTAAATTTGGGGGAAACGTTATATCACACCTAAAATTAAATTTTTTTTCATGTCCCTCGAAAATTCTATCCAAACAGACTCTGTATGTGTTATTTTCAGACTTAATACCCTTTTTTTTATGCACAATTAAAGCGACCCGGGACATAAGCCAACCCACCCCCTTTCCCCATACTTCTATCTACTTGGAACAATTTAAAACCCTGAATGTGACATTCTGCAGGCATGTCCCGACTTTTGAATTAAACCACGTCTCAGTAATGGCAAATACATCTATGTTACCTGCACAGCAACTAGCCCTCAACTCGTCCATCTATTCCTAGCACTGCGACTATTTGTGTAATAAATATTTAATGACCCTCCTATCTCTTTACCCTTCCTGCTCCTTTCTGTTATTCCACTAAACCTATTACTGTCATTGTCAATTAGTGCCACTGCTTTCCAAAAATCCTCCTCATTTTGCCTTTTACTAGTTCTCCAAAGTACTCATGTTACTACCCTGCGACTTCACATTTTTTCCCGCCAAACCCATACCACAACTATTCCTAGTTTAAAGACCTAACAGCTCCCTCCACTGCGTTTGGGCCCGTGCTCCCACCCCAAAACCTAGACAATGAAAACCCCCTCCCTGGCATACATGTCCCTTTCTGCCATAGAAGAGGTCCCAGTTGTCAATGAATGTTACCGCATTTTCCTTACAGTATTTGTCCAGCCAGCAATTGACACCAATTGCTCTGGACAACCATTCATTTCCAACTCCTCTCCTTGGCAAAATGCAACATATGACAGGTTTCCCACCCTTCTTCCTAATTATCTCTATTGCTGACCTATACCTGCTGATCAGTCCTCACTCCTACGTCTGCCAATATCGTTGCCTCCAGCACTGAGACAGATAATAGGATTGCTCCCATTACCTCTCATGATGTCATCCAGACGGCTAACAATATCCTTCATCCAGCCCCAGGAAAACACACTCTCTGCCTCCTACTCCTATCCTTCAAACAGAATGCCCTATCCATGTACCTAATCTGGCTATCCCCAACAACAACAATGTTTTTACCTCCTTGGCGTCGTCCGTAGTGATGCTCCGAGTAGTCGACTCACATTCGCCAGGTAGCATTACACCACTTGTAGAATTCGTCATGACGTTTCTCGATGGTCTTCGTTGGGTTTCTAGGGATGTCTCACTCACGTCTGCCAATGCTTCCATGGTGCTCGTTGTGGCATTCCCAGTAGAACACTCACATTCGTCAGGTAGCACCGAGAATGAGTTGGAAGTTTCCACGGCAGTCTTCTGGTTTCTCGTTGTTTCTGCCTCTCCAATCGTTTTCTTAATCTTCAGCTTGGTTCCATGTTGCCCGGCCACTGACCAAGCTCCCCTCTTAACCTGGGGACTCACAACAGGTGGATTACTACGAATCCTCTTGTTCTCCTCCGTTAATCGCCGTATCTCCAGTTTAGCAACTCTGAGTTGTTCTCTCAGCTGCTGGTAAAGCTGCTCAAGAGAGGGCATCCTGGTTCAGATTCACAGAGAGCACACAAACAGGTCTTCACAGAGCTAAGTACACGTCACCACTCCAGATAAGTTTAGATAAGTTTAGATTTAGAAAGGACATAGGAAAGTATTGGTTTGGAAATAGGGTAGTTGATGAGTGGAACAGTCTACCTAGTTGGGTTATTGAGGCTAGGACTTTGGGTAGCTTCAAATTTAGGTTGGATAAGTACATGAGTGGGAGGGGTTGGATTTGAGTGGGACTTTCTCATCAGAGCTTATTTCTTGGGTGGCATTGAAAATTGGGTTGGGCAAATGTTTTGTTAGTGGGATGAATTGTAAAGGACCTGCCTAGTATGGGCCAACAGGCCTCCTGCAGTGTTCCTCCTTTCTTATATTCTTATGTTCTTATGTTCAACTCTATGTATCCTTGGTTAGGCCTCATTTAGACTATGCTGCTCAGTTCTGGTCACCGTATTACAGAATGGATATAAATGCTCTGGAAAACGTACAAAGGAGGATGACAAAGATGATCCCATATATCAGAAATCTTCCCTATGAGGATAGACTGATGGCCCTGAATCTGCACTCTCTCGAAAGGCGTAGAATTAGGGGAGATATGATCGAGGTGTATAAATGGAAAACAGGAATAAATAAAGGGGATGTAAATAGTATGCTGAAAATTTCCAGCCAAGACTGGACTCGCAGCAATGATTTCAAGTTGGAAAAATTCAGATTCAGGAAAGATATAGGAAAACACTGGTTTGGTAATAGAGCTGTGGATGAGTGGAACAAACTCCCGAGTACAGTTATTGAGGCTAAAACGTTGTGTAGTTTTAAAAATAGGTTAGGTAAATACATGAGTGGGTGTGGGTGGGTGTGAGTTGGACCTGACTAGCTTTGGTGCTGGGTCTGGTACAGTGCTCCATCCTTGAGTGGGGATGACCAGACTGGGTGGGTCATTGGGATAATCCCAGGGGTGGGTCATTGGTCTTATCCGGGGGGGGGGGACATGGACCTGCTCCGCGTAGGTCAGTAGGCCTGTGGCAGTGTTCCTTCTTTCTTATGTTCTTATGTATGTGAGCCTGCACCCCCACACCTGTTTGTGAGCCTGTACCCCCACACCTGTTTCTGAGCCTGGGTTACCGCATATATGTGTGAATCTAGGCGCCAACACCTGTGTTTCAGACTCATCTCCCAAATCTTTGTGTAAGCCATGTGTCCACGAGCGTGTATGAGACTCAGCTTTACGCTTGACTGTGAGCTCTATCCTCACACCCTGCTGTGAGCTTATACCTCCACATATGTCTCTGAGACTGAGTTCAATTTGTTGAAGATATTGGCCTTACCAGCTATGTGTAATATATATATAAATATAGGAAACACTTAGCTGATAAATGACAGCAAATCGTCTACACAGCCGCCCCTGCAGACGAGGTCTAGAAGCTGTCGAAACCATCACAACATTGGGCTGTCAAGAGATACAATTTGTAAGTATAAATTACCCCTAGGGGGTGTTATGTCAGCATATTTCATTCGATGATGGCTGACGAAATACCTACTTGTTTGGACTCAAAAGTCCACACCTTACTGCCGATTATAGGTTGATTACAAACTCCTTGTGACTCAAGAATTGCGCAATCCCCCGATCTACAAGAAATCGTAACAACCTTTGCTCTTTGTAACGTGAGCTATGGTGTTCTCAACACCTTCGACGATGGGTTTGACTTGATATGGAGACTGAAGTGTCCTTGGATGTCCACGTCTTCCATTGTCTAGGAAACGCACACTGGTACACTATGTTCCACAAGATTTGTCTTTATTGTTCACAATGTATCACAAGAGAAGCTGATCACACTTCTCTTAAGTGTTTGTGTTTGAGACACTTTGTTCACACTAACGCACAGATCAGTATTCTGGCGTCAGTGTTACTCTCCCTAGAGTCAAATATAGTCTGGCAATGCCACACCGCCCCAAGCCGTTGCTGCCCTAATACACAAAAAAAAAAACGCTGACCTAGTACCTAGCATCCTTGTCACCTCCTCGATTAAGCAAAGCAGAATGTTTGTTTCTTGCTGTCTTAAGCATAGACAACAATGTACACTATCTTTACTATGGTAATAAAGTGGGAGCAGGATTTTCCTTAATTGTCCTGCTAAGTAAGAGATGTACTGTCTCTTATAAAAATACACTTTGCAACACCGCTGCAAGGAGCAGAGGTCACTTGACTACGTTGCATAGCATCTGTGATCAATTACTCACTCTAGCAGTAAACAAGACGCTCGCCCCTTCTGAGAGGGCTTGGCCCCTCAGGGCTGAAAGGGCTGAAGGGGGCTGATACCCCCCTCCTGGAGAAAATTTCTCCACACAATTCATCTGTGGGTGAGACTAGGACCCTTATCTGTGTACGATCTCCGATACGTCACCTGTCTGTGTGCCCGGGACACCTGAGTGTGACACTGCATTCCCACACTGTTATATGACCCTGGAAGTCAGCACTTGTTTGGTTTCCTAGGCTCCACACCTGTGTTTAACCTTGGACCCCCTCACTTAAGTGTTACTATGATCCATATATCTGTGTAATAATCTGATTCCCACACTGGTGTCTGAACCTTACAACGAAGACATTTGTTTGTGAGCCTTGACCGTACACAAGTGTACGAGCCAGAACACTCACACCTGCACGTGAGTCGTCATCATACACTTGTGTGTGAACCTGGGTTCCTTCTCTTGTGAGGGAGCTTTGGGTCCTTCTCCTGTGAGTAAACCTGGGTTCCTTCACCTGTGAGTGAGCTTGGGTTCCTTCTCCTGTGAGTGAGCCTGGGTTCCTCCACCTGTGAGTGAGCCTGGGTTCCTCCGCCTGTGAGTAGCCTGGGATCCTTCACCTGTGGATGAGCCTGGAATCCTTCACCTGTGAGTGAGCTTGGGTTCCTTCACCTGTGAGCGAGCTTGGGATCCTTCTCCTGTGAGTGAACTTGGGTTCCTTCACCTGTGAGTGAGGTTGGGTTTCTTCACCAGTGAGTGAGCCTGGGTTCCTCCACCTGTGAGTGAGCCTGGGTTCCTCCACCTGTGAGTGAGCCTGGGTTCCTCCACCTGTGAATGAGCCTGGGATCCTTCACCTGTGGATGAGCCTGGAATCCTTCACCTGTGAGTGAGCCTGGGTTCCTTCACCTGTGAGTGAGCCTGGGTTCCTCCACCTGTGAGTGAGCCTGGGATCCTTCACCTGTGGATGAGCCTGGGATCCTTCACCTGTGGATGAGCCTGGAATCCTTCACTTGTGAGTGAGCCTGGGATCCTTCACCTGTGGATGAGCCTGGGATCCTTCACCTGTGGATGAGCCTGGAATCCTTCACCTGTGAGTGAGCCTGGGATCCTTCACCTGTGAGTGAGCCTGGGATCCTTCACCTGTGAGTGAACCTGGGATCCTTCACCTGTGGATGAGCCTGGGATCCTTCACCTGTTGATGAGCCTGGGATCCTTCACCTGTGGATGAGCCTGGGATCCTTCACCTGTGGATGAGCCTGGGTTCCTCCACCTATGAGTGAGCCTGGGTCCCTCCACCTGTGAGTGGACTTCTCCTTTCTCAAGCATGTAAAGGTCTCACCATACCATAGTTGATGTACACAATACAGTATGGATTGCAGTCTCAAAAAAAAAAAGAGAAGAAAAGATTATAAAGACTAGGTTGAATCTTTATAATGACTAATACTTCTTTCTAGTGATGTAACAATGCACAGTGGAGTCGTCTGACAAAGACCCATTGTGACCTCAGTAATCCTGTTTTTTTTTGCTCTGCCGCTCAAAGGACGAGCATGGGGTGCACAATAAACTAGCAGGTCAGGCGGCACGACTAACTAACCAGCACTATACCACTGTTTAAGCTTTGTATATACATCATTAGTGTGTGAGCCGGGTTCATACACTAGTGGGTTAGTCTGGGCTACCTTAGCTGCCACAGCAGTGTGTGTTAGCTTGGACCGCCACACGTGTGTGTGAGCCTCCTTCACATATCAGTATATTTCGTTTGTATGCATGTGTGTGACGTCTTGGGGATAGTCTGTTCTATCAGTGGAGAGACGCATTCGTAAGGCATCCTTTTAGGACCCTACACCTGTGCGACAACCTGGGTCTAACACCAGTTTCAAAACCGAAACCTACACTTGTGTTTTGAAACTGGTGTTAGGCCCAGGTTGTCGCATAGGTGTAAGGTCCTCATAGAATGACTTACAAATACGTCTCTCCATTGACAGAATAGACTACAAACGAAATATACAGATATGTGAAAGAGGCTCACACTCGTGTGGCGGCCCAAGCTAACACACTGCTTTGGCAGCTCAGGCTCACACACTGGTACATGTACCCAGCTCATACGAAGCTGAGGCAGCACAGACTAACCCACTAGGTTATGAATCTGGCTCACACAATAATGATGTATATACAAAACTTAAACACTGTTACAGTGTTAGTTAGTCGTGCCGCCTGGCCTGCTAGTTTGTTATGCACCCCACGCTCGTCCTATGACCGGTGAAGTAAAAAAGCGGGATTACTGAGGTCAGACGACCACACTGTCAAAGTCCAATGTTTCTTTGTGAGCATGGAACTCACAAAGTTTAAGCTACCTTGACATTACACCTGTGTGTTAGTGTAACCCACACCTGTGTGTAAATCTGTAACCTAAACCGGTGTGAGAGTTTAGACAACACCTGAGTATAAGTAAGAGTCGCGTCACCTGTGTGTGGGCTTGTGACCCACATATAGTAGGTTGGTAAACAACCACCCAGGGAAATACTACTGTCCTGCCAAATAAGTGTGAGACAGAAACCTATATTTGTTTTACACGATGGTAAAAGGGCTGGTGTCTTTTTTCTGTCTCATAAACACACAATATAACAGGTACATATTGCTACTTCTACTTACACTTAGGTCACACTACACATACATGTACACATTCACGTATACACACTCATCTCAGTTTTCTTTTACTTTATCTTTGTAGTTATTATTCTTATTACTTTTCATTTCATATCCATGAGGACGTGGAATAGAAATCTTTCCTCCGTAAGCCATGAGTGTTGTAAAAGTCAAATAAAACTCTGGGAGCAGTGGGCTAGTAACCCCTTTTCCTGTACAGCTTACTAAAGATAAGAAGAAAACCTTCAAAGTGGTATGTTTAAATGTGCGTGGATGTAGTGCGGATGATATATATATATATAGTATAATATATATATATATATATATATATATATATATTATATATAATATATATATATATATATAATATATATATATATATATAATATATATAATATATATATATATATATATATATATACATGGACCTGGAGGCTACCTGGAGGGCATTCCGGGGATCAACGCCCCCGCGGCCCGGTCCACGACCAGGCCTCCCGATGGATCAGGGCCTGATCAACGAGGCTGTTACTACTGGCCGCACGCAGTCCAACGTACGAACCACAGCCGGCTGTGGAATTTTTTGAAACAAGGCTGCTTAACACAATCCTCTCTAATAGAGCTAAATGGTTCAGATATGTTGATGATATTTTGTGTCTTACGCCCAAAAATGTAGATATGCACCATTTCCTTGGTAAATTAAATAGCTTAACCCATTCTATAAACTTTACTGTTGAGTTTGAAGAAAATAACTCATTGTCTTTTCCAGATGTTTTAATTATTAAGAGTAATAATGAATTCAAATTTAAAATTTAAAGAAAACCTACAAATAACTGTTCCTATGTCCACTATTATTCTTCCCATCAATGTTTTTGAGAGCTTTACGAATTTGTAGTCCATAGTTCATAGATGAGGAAATATCCAAAATTTATGAAATAGGTAATGATTTAAAATACCCAAGAAATGTAATTGATAAATCTTTTAAAGTTGCTAGAAATACTTTTTACAATCCAAAAAGGGACAACCAACCTTATTCAACTAAAAATATGTTGGTTCTCCCTTACCATGAAAACTTGGTTGATATGCCTTCTCTTCTTAATAATTTTAATTTCAAAGTTGTATTTAAAAATCTTGATACAGTAAAAAAAACTTTTGATAAAGAATTCCCTCCAAAATCATGATGGATGTGTCTATAAGATTCCTTGTAAAATTTGCGATAAAGTTTATTACGGTCAAACTGGTAAAAATCTCGAACTAAGATTAAAACAACATAAATATAGCATTAGAACTGGACAAGATTCCAATGCTCTATTTATTCATGTGAGAGATTTTAACCATCCAATTGATTTTCAAAAAGTTGAGAAAGTAGTATTAAGCAAGTCCATGGTCGACAGGAATATAATTGAATCTTGTTTCATAAAAAGCAGTTTTGACAATATGAATATTTCCCTAGGTTTAGATAAATTAGATCAATTTATAATTAATAGAATTTGGGAAGAATTTAATAATACATTGGACAAACAATAAATTTTAGAATTCTTAATTCTTGGGTAGAATAGTTTCTTGGTGGGTTGTGTGAAGGACCTGTTTAGTTGGGCCAGTGGGCCTGATGCAGTGTTCTCTTTCTTATGAGTCACTCGTCAGGTGTTGCTTTGTTGTGGGATGTGATAGTTAGGTGTGGTCTAGACCCTTTATATGCCTTCCTTTGATGCATTACTTTTATTGTTCCTTGATAATATGAGTAGTCACGAAAGCGCTTGGAAATTCTCTATTCTTTCACAGTGGTTGTTTTGTATGTGTATATATAATAAATGTATATATATATATATTTATATATATATATAAAAATATATATATATATATATATATATATATATATTATATATATATATATCTGTGGTGTGTGGGGTGTGTGTACTCACCTAGTTGAAACCCCATAGTGAGGTTGCTGGGGTGGGTCGAGTCCGAGCTCCTGGCCCCGCCTCTTCCACTGATCGTACTAGTCACTTTTCCCTGAGCCGTGAGCTTATCATACCTCTGGTTTAAAGCTATGTATGGATCCTCCCTCCACTACATCGCTTCCCAAACATTCCACTTCCTGACTACTCTGTGGCTGAAGAAATACTTCCTAACATCCCCGTGATTCATCTGTGTATTCAACTTCCAACTGTGTCCCCTTGTTACTGTGACCAATCTCTGGAACATCCTGTCTTTGTCCACCTTGTCAATTCCTCTCAGTATTTCGTATGTCGTTATCATGTCCCCCCTATCTCTCCTGTCCTCCAGTGTCGTCAGGTTGATTTCCCTTAACCTTCTCCTTGTAGGACATACCCTTAGCTCTGGGACTAGTCTTGTTGCAAACCTTTGCACTTTTTCTAGTTTCTTTATGTGCTTGGCTAGGTGTGGGTTCCAAACTGGTGCCGCATACTCCAATATGGGCCTAACGTACACGGTGTACAGGATCCTGAACAATTCCTTATTAAGATGTCGGAATGCTGTTCCGAGGTTTGCTAGGCGCCCATATGCTGCAGCAGTTATTTGATTGATGTGCGCTTCAGGAGATGTGCCTGGTGTTATACTCACCCCAAGATCTTTTTCCTTGAGTGAGGTTTGTAGTCTCTGGCCCCCTAGACTGTACTCCGTCTGCGGTCTTCTTTGCCCTTCCCCAATCTTCATGACTTTGCACATTGTGGGATTGAACTCCAGGAGCCAATTGCTGGACCAGGTCTGCAGCCTGGTCTTCGATCGAGTGAATTCTTCTCATCAACTTCACGTCATCTGCAAACAGGGACACCTCAGAGTCTATTCCTTCCGTCATGTCGTTCACAAATACCAGAAACAGCACTGGTCCTAGGACTGACCCCTGTGGGACCCCGGTGGTCACAGGTGCCCACTCTGACACCTCGCCACGTACCATGACTCGCTGCTGTCTTCCTGACAAGTATTCCCTGATCCATTGTAGTGCCTTCCCTGTTATCCCTGCTTGGTCCTCCAGTTTTTGCACCAATCTCTTGTGTTGGGAAATGTGTCAAAAAGCCCTTCTGCAGTCCAAGAATATGCAATCCACCCACCCCTCTCTCTCTTGTCTTACTGCTGTCACCATGTCATAGAACTCCAGTAGGTTTGTGACACGGATTTCCCGTCCCTGAAACCCTGTTGGCTGCTGTTGTGAGATCATTCCTTTCTAGGTGTTCCACCACTCTTCTTCTGATAATCTTCTCCATGATTTTGCATATTTATACATGTCATGACACTGGTCTGTAGTTTAATGCTTAAATGTCGTCTTCCTTTTAAAGATTGGGACTACATTTGCTGTCTTCCATGCCTCGGGCAATCTCCCTGTTTCGATAGATGTATTGAATATTGTTGTTAGAGGTACACATAGCGCCTCTGCCCCCCTCTCTCAATACCCATGGGGAGATGTTATCTGGCCCCATTGCCTTTGAGGTATCTAGCTCACTCAGTGTGTGGTGTGTGTGTGTGTTTTGTGTGTGTGGTGTGTGTGTGTGTGTGTTTTGTGTGTGTGTGTTGTGTGTGTGTGTGTGTGTGTGTGTGTGTGTTATGTGGTGTGTGTGTGTGTTTTGTGTGTTTGTGTGTGTGTGTGTGTGTGTGTGTATGTGTGTGTGTGTGTGTGTGTGTGTGAGTTTGTGTATGGGGTGTGTGGTGGGGTGTGTTGTGTGTGTGTGTGTGTGTGTGTGTGTGTGTGTGTGTGGTGTGTTGTGTGTTTGGGGTGTGTGTGTTGTGTGTGGAGTTTGTGGGTGTGAGTTTGTGTATGTGTGTGTGTGTGTGTGTGTGTGTGTGTGTGTGTGTGTGTGTGTGTGTGTGTGTGGTGTTTGTGTGTGTGTGTGTGTGTGGTGTGTGTGTAGGTGTGTCGCTTATATATTATATAAATTACCAATGTTGTGTAAATCATAAATAGAGAGAGCCAGCCTCTCACATTCACTCAACTCGTCCATCAAAATTATGCTTTATATTAGGAGATATGGCTGACGTATGACTATTACAGACTCTCATATACTCGGTCACATTTTAAAACAATTTTTATGGTTTCATAATCTTTGATATTTTATCCATACCATATCATATCTACATTCATAAATCTGCATTTTATAGATATACAGAAAATACTGGCAATTAATTTTATCAACCAATCACCATCGTCGTTACAAGTTGTGTTAGTTTATTCATGAGAATAGTCTTTATTCCTCCGTTTACTAAGTCTAAGTTACAAGATGCCGCCTATATCCAACAGAAAGAGTTGAGAAACTTTCTTCCCCAGTTATTAATAAGGTGAAGTCAGTGCCAAGGAATCAATTAACTGTTGGTCTCCTGGATTTAAGCGAACTAGACGCCATCTTCATTTTAATTTCATTGTTTTGTTAGTTATTGATAAATCATCTGGTAAACGTTCTAGTTTCCTTATCAAGTCACACACACAACGACATTCTTCACAAAAATCATTGAACGAGAACAACCTTATAAATGCCGCAGTAATGTTTTGATTATTAGGTAAGACACATATGCAACAGTTAGGCATCTTGGTTGTTAGGTAAGACACATATGCAACAGTTAGGCATCTTGGTTGTTAGGTAAGACACATATGCAACAGTTAGGCATCTTGGTTGTTAGGTAAGACACATATGCAACAGTTAGGCATATGTTGCATATGTGTCTTACCTAACAACCTGTCGGTAATTTATACCATTTTAATGTTCAATGTGTTGATTACATTGTCGTCCTTATTTTAATGTTGATAGTCAGTAGCGTGCAAATTTGGAGGAGCATTTGCAACGATAACACACTTCTTCTGCAGCAAGACTTATTACGGTATTCACTCGTCTCCTCACATTTTTCCTTACTCTTTATTTCCTTGCTTTGGATCCTCAAGTATTTATTTATCTTAAGGTTAGTTAGTGAACTTCATAAAACTTTATGTTTGCTCACATTTTTCACCACAAAACAATCACTTCTTCTTGAAATCAATTCTGTCTTCTGACCATAATAATATAATCTACTTTCTTTGTAAACTTAGTTACCATCACTTCAGATTTCGCTCACTATTTTAACAATCACATTTTCTCCCTCAGTGTTTCTTCAATGGAAAAAAAATGCTTGTTGATATCATCTTCGAAAAGTAGTTTCATGGATCTCACAAATTATTCATTTGAACCAATTTTTTTAATTAATAAAAATATTTTTTGACCATGTCAAATAAAGAATTTCTCTCTCAACAACTTTTTGTCTATAAACTTTTCTAATGTTAGATATTAACAGAATACTCAACTCCAGTTGTAAATATCGCAAAGTAAGCTCAAACTTGCATTCAAAATTCGTTCTGGCTCACGCAAATACTGTTGCATATATTGCAAACAAGCAATATTACTCGAAAAATATTTTCCAATTTTTCTCACACTATAAACGTTTCACGGCAGAAAAATAAGAAGTTTCTCACTCAAAAAGCAAAAAGAAAGTTGCTGCAGTCGGACGGGGAATTCTTTTGATCTTTATTTCCACAGTCTTCAGGAGTATGTGGAAATTATCATCATTTTATAAATAATTTCTGCTATTTCCTTAAGGAACTCTATTAAAAAACAAAAGATAAGCAAGTCCACAGGTCAACCAGACTTTGCACAACAAAAACCGCATGAGCCACTGGATATTCAAAATGAACTTGACATTACTGAAGTACCAATAGCTCAGGAAACAAAGCATTAAAACAAGAAAATATGTGGTGCCGAGGAGGTGAATGGAGATAATAGGATTTGGTAAGGAAATCTAAGTGAGTACGAGTGGAGAGCAAGTTTGTCTCTCTCTCATCAGACGGAGGAAAGGCATGGAAGTGTGTGCTGCTGCTGTGAGGGTGAGGAGTGCAGATGACAGCTTCACACATAACTTGAAGGTGAGGAAGACGAAGCAGAGGCACCGTCCCACCTTCCCTCCTGAAGAGTAGAAGTTAGGCTGAGCACCTAGAATTTTAATGTACTAGCGGCAGGAAGCCGACTTCTAAATCTCAAGAGGAGCCAAGTTTGTCCATGGAGGTGTGTGTACTCACCTAGTTGAGGTTGCGGGGGTCGAGTTCGAGCTCCTGGCCCCGCCTCTTCACTGATCGCTACTAGGTCACTCTCCATGAACCGCGAGCTTTATCATACCTCTGCTTAAAGCTATGTATGGCTATGTATGGCTATGTATGGCTATGTATGGCGCGTGTGTGTGTACTCACCTATTTGTGGTTGCAGGGGTCGAGTCGTAGCTCCTGGCCCCTCCTCTTCGCTGATTGCTACTAGGTCCTCTCTCTATCTGCCCCATGAGCTTTATCATACCTTGCCTTAAAACTATGTATGGTTCCCGCCTCCACTACGTCACTTTCTAGGCTATTCCACGGCCTGACTGCTCTATGACTGAAGAAATACTTCCTAACATCCCTTTCATTCATCTGAGTCTTCAACTTCCAATTGTGACCTCTTCTGTCTGTGTCCCTTCTCTGGAACATCCCGTCTTTGTCCACCTTGTCTATTCCGAGCAGTATTTTATATGTCGTTATCATGTCTCCCCTGATCCTCCTGTCCTCCAGTGTCGTCAGGCCGAGTTCCCTCTACCTTTCTTCATAGGACAATCCCCGTAGCTCTGGGACTAGTCTTGTTGCAAACCTTTGCACTTTCTCTAATTTCTTGACGTGCTTGACTAGGTGTGGATTCCAAACTGGTGCTGCATACTCCAGTATGGGCCTGACGTAAATGGTATACAGAGTCTTGAACGAATCCTTACTGAGGTATCGGAACGCTGTCCGTAGGTTTGCCAGGCGCCCGTTTGCTGCAGCAGTTATCTGATTGATGTGCTCCTCAGGAGATATGCTCGGTGTTATACTCACCACCAGATCTTTTTCCTTGAGTGAGGTTTGCAGTCTTTGGCCAACTAAACTATATTGTGTCTGCGGCCTTCTTTGCCCTTCCCCAATCTTCATGACTTTGCATTTGGCAGCGTTAAACTCAAGGAGCCAGTTGCTGGACCACGCTTGTAGCCTGTCCAGGTCTCTTTGTAGTCCTGCCTGATCCTCATCCGATTTTATTCTTCTCATTAACTTCACATCATCTGCAAACAAGGACACTTCTGAGTCTATCCCTTCCGTTATGTCGTTCACATACACCAAGAACAGCACAGGTCTTAGGACTGACCCCTGTGGAACCCCGCTTGTCACAGGCGCCCACTCTGACACCTCGTCACGTACCATGACTCTTTGTTGCCTCACTGTCAGGTATTCTCTGATCCATTGCAGTGCCTTTCCTGTTATGTGTGCCTGATCCTCTAACTTTTGCAGTAACCTCTTGTGAGGAACTGTGTAGAAGGCCTTTTGCAGTCCAAAAAAATGCAGTCGATCCACCCCTCTCTCTCTTGTCTTACTTCTGGTAGGTAAGACACATAGGCAACAGTTAGGCAACAGTTGCCAAACTGTTGCCTATGTGTCTTACCTACCAACCTGTCGGTATTGTATACCATTTTGATGTTCATCTTGTCAGACACTGCAACACATGGCCTCTTGGTACAGAAAACATCTTGGACAACCTTTCAAGTGAGAAATGTTGCACTTGAGAGGGACATGACCTCTCAGTGGCTACATTCTCACTACTACTACTCTGCACCTCTCCTTATCACAGTATTTAAGTCTCCGCACTGTCGCTTGATCTTCAGATAGTTCCTGACTATGGGACTGAAATTCTCCAGGCTGAGGGACTGTCAACCTCAAATTCTACGACTTCAAGGGTGATGGACTGATTACGTCGTCTTCACATCTCTACTGTTCCTGCCTACTTTCTGTATTCGACTGAAGAAGCCTACTGTGTAGGCGAAACGTTTCGGAATAAAGTTGCCTAACTGTTGCCAATGTGTCTTACTTACCAACCTGTCGGTAATGTATACCATTTTGATGTTTGTCTTACTTCTGTCACCTTGTCATAAAACTCTAAGTGACAAAAGTGTGTGTGTGTGTGTGTGTGTGTGTGTGTGTGTGTGTGTGTGTGTGTGTGTGTGTGTGTGTGTGTGTGTGTGTACTCACCTAGTTGTACTCACCTAGTTGAGGTTGCAGGGGTCGAGTCAGAGCTCCTGGCCCCGCCTCTTCACTGATCGCTACTAGGTCACTCTCCCTGAACCGTGAGCTTTATCATACCTCTGCTTAAAGCTATGTATGGATCCTGCCTCCACTACATCTCTTCCCAAACTATTCCACTTGCTGACTATTCTGTGGCTGAAGAAATACTTCCTAACATCCCTGTGATTCATTTGTGTCTTTAACTTCCAACTGTGTCCCCTTGTTGCTGTGCCCCATCTCTGGAACATCATGTCTTTGTCCACCTTGTCAATTCTTCTCAGTATTTTGTATGTCGTTATCATGTCCTCTCTATCTCTCCTGTCCTCCAGTGTCGTCAGGTTGATTTCTCTTAACCTCTCCTCGTAGGACATACCTCTTAGCTATGGGACTAGTCTTGTTGCAAACCTTTGCACTTTCTCTACTTTCTTTATGTGCTTGGCTAGGTGTGGGTTTCAAACTGGTGCCGCATACTCCAATATGGGCCTAACGTACACTGTGTGCAGGGTCCTGAACGATTCCTTATTAAGATGTCGGAATGCTGTTCTGAGGGTTGCTAGGCGCCCATATGCTGCAGCCGTTATTTGGTTGATGTGCTCTTCAGGAGATGTGCCTGGTGTTATACTCACCCTAAGATCTTTTTCCTTGAGTGTGGTTTGTAGTCTTTGGCCCCCTAGACTGTACTCTGTCTGCGGTCTTCTTCGCCCTTCCCCAATCTTCATGACTTTGCACTTGGTGGGATTGAACTCCAGGAGACAATTGCTGGACCATGTCTGCAGCCTGTCCAGATCCCTTTGTAGTTCTGCCTGGTCTTCGATCGAGTAAATTCTTCTCATCAATTTCACGTCATCTGCAAACAGGGACACCTCCGAGTCTATTCCTTCCGTCATGTAGTTCACAAATACCAGAAACAAGCACTGGTCCAAAAGAACTGACCCCTGGTGGGACCCCGCTGGTCACAGGTGCCCACTCTGACACCTCGCCACGTACCATGACTCGCTGCTGTCTTTTTGACAAGTATTCCCCGATCCATTGTAGTGCCTTCCCTGTTATCCCTGCTTGGTCCTCCAGTTTTTGCACCAATCTCTTGTCTGGAACTGTGTCAAGCGCCTTCCTGCAGTCTAGGAAAACGCAATCAACCCACCCCTCTCTCTCTTGTTTTACTGCTGTCACCATGTCATAGAACTCCAGTAGGTTTGTGACAAAGGATTTCCCATCCTTGAAACCATGTTGGCTGCTGTTGATGAGGTCATTCCTTTCTAGGTGTTTCACCACTCTTCTCCTGATAACCTTCTCCATGATTTTGCATACTATACATGTCAGTGACACTGGTCTGTAGTTTAGTGCTTCATGTCTGTCTCCTTTTTTAAAGATTGGGACTACATTTGCTGTCTTCCATGCCTCAGGCAATCTCCTTGTTTCGATAGATGTATTGAATATTGTTGTTAGGGGTACACATAGCGCCTCTGCTCCCTCTCTCATGACTCATGGGGAGATGTTATCAGGCCCCATTGCCTTTGTGGTATCTAGCTCACTCAGAAGCCTCTTCACTTCTTCCTCGTTGTGTGCACTGTGTCCAGCACTTGGTGGCGTGCCCCACCTCTCCGTCTTTCTGGAGCCCCTTCTGTCTCCTCTGTGAACACTTCTTTGAATCTCTTGTTGAGTTCCTCACATACTTCACGGTCATTTCTTGTTGTCTCTCCTCCTTCCTTCCTTAGCCTGATTACCTGATCCTTGACTGTTGTTTTCCTCCTGATGTGGCTGTATAAACAGTTTCGGTTCAGATTTGGCTTTCGCTGCTATATCGTTTTCATATTGTCTTTGGGCCTCCCTTCTTTATCTGTGCATATTCGTTTCTTGCTCTACGACTGCTCTCCTTATTCTCCTGGTCCTTTGCCTTCTATATTTCTTTTCCCTTCCCTAGCACACTTGGTTTTTTCCTCCCTGCACCTTTTGTTGAACCATGGGCTCGTCCTGGCTTTTTCATTATTCCTGTTACCCTTGGGTACAAACCTCTCCTCAGTCTCCTTGCATATTGTTGCTACATATTCCATCATCTTATTAACTGGCTTCCCTGCCAGTTCTCTGTCCCACTGAACCCCGTTCAGGAAGTTCCTCATTCCCGTGTAGTCCATTTTCTTGTAGTTTGGCTTCATTCGTCCTGGCCTTCCTGCTTCTCCCTCCACTTGTAGCTCTACTGTGTATTCGAAGCTTAAAACCACTTGATCGCTGGCTCCAAGGGGTCTCTCATATGTGATGTCCTCGATATCTGCACTACTCAAGGTGAATACTAAGTCCAGTCTTGCTGGTTCATCCTCTCCTCTCTCTCTTGTAGTGTCCCTTACGTGTTGGTACATGAAGTTTTCCAGTACCACCTCCATCATCTTAGCCCTCCATGTATCTTAGCCCCCATTTGGCTCCAAGTTTTCCCAATCGATCTCCTTGTGGTTAAAGTCACCCATGATCAGGAGCTTTGCCCTGCATGCATGAGCTCTTCTGGCCACTGCAGCCAGTGTGTGTGTGTGTATGTGTGTGTACTCACCTAGTTGAGGTTACGGGGGTCGAGTCCGAGCTTCTGGCCCCGCCTCTTCACTGATCGCTACTAGGTCACTCTCCCTGAACCGTGAGCTTTATCATACCTCTGCTTAAAGCTATGTATGGATCCTGCCTCCACTACATCGCTTCCCAAACTATTCCACTTACTGACTACTCTGTGGCTGAAGAAATACTTCCTAACATCCCTGTGATTCATCTGTGTCTTCAACTTCCAACTGTGTCCCTTGTTACTGTGTCCAATCTCTGGAAC
>NC_069418.1:40965065-41013227 GCF_026875155.1 Cherax quadricarinatus | reverse complement strand
TGGTACTGAAAACTTCATGCACCAACACGTAAGGGACACTACAAGAGAGAGAGGAGAGGATGAACCAGCAAGACTGGACTTAGTATTCACCTTGAGTAGTGCAGATATCGAGGACATCACATATGAGATACCCCTTGGAGCCAGCGATCAAGTGGTTTTAAGCTTCGAATATACAGTAGAGCTACAAGTGGAGGGAGAAGCAGGAAGGCCAGGACGAATGAAGCCAAACTACAAGAAAAGGGACTACACGGGAATGAGGAACTTCCTGAACGGGGTTCAGTGGGACAGAGAACTGGCAGGGAAGCCAGTTAATAAGATGATGGAATATGTAGCAACAATATGCAAGGAGACTGAGGAGAGGCTTGTACCCAAGGGTAACAGAAATAATGAAAAAGCCAGGACGAGCCCAAGGTTCAACAAAAGGTGCAGGGAGGAAAAAACCAAGTGTGCTAGGGAATGGAAGAAATGTAGAAGGCAAAGGACCCAGGAGAATAAGGAGAGCAGTCGTAGAGCAAGAAACGAATATGCACAGATAAGAAGGGAGGCCCAAAGACAATATGAAAACGATATAGCAGCGAAAGCCAAATCTGAACCGAAACTGTTATACCGCCACATCAGGAGGAAAACAACAGTCAAGGACCAGGTAATCAGGCTAAGGAAGGAAGGAGGAGAGACAACAAGAAATGACCGTGAAGTATGTGAGGAACTCAACAAGAGATTCAAAGAAGTGTTCACAGAGGAGACAGAAGGGGCTCCAGAAAGATGGAGAGGTGGGGCACGCCACCAAGTGCTGGACACAGTGCACACAACCGAGGAAGAAGTGAAGAGGCTTCTGAGTGAGCTAGATACCTCAAAGGCAATGGGGCCTGATAACATCTCCCCATGAGTCCTGAGAGAGGGAGCAGAGGCGCTATGTGTACCCCTAACAACAATATTCAATACATCTATCGAAACAAGGAGATTGCCTGAGGCATGGAAGACAGCAAATGTAGTCCCAATCTTTAAAAAAAGAGACAGACATGAAGCACTAAACTACAGACCAGTGTCACTGACATGTATAGTATGCAAAATCATGGAGAAGGTTATCAGGAGAAGAGTGGTGGAACACCTAGAAAGGAATGACCTCATCAACAGCAGCCAATATGGTTTTCAAGGATGGGAAATCCTTTGTCACAAACCTACTGGAGTTCTATGACATGGTGACAGCAGTAAAACAAGAGAGAGAGGGGTGGGTTGATTGCATTTTCCTAGACTGCAGGAAGGCGCTTGACACAGTTCCAGACAAGAGATTGGTGCAAAAACTGGAGGACCAAGCAGGGATAACAGGGAAGGCACTACAATGAATCGGGGAATACTTGTCAGGAAGACAGCAGCGAGTCATGGTACGTGGCGAGGTGTCAGAGTGGGCACCTGTGACCAGCGGGGTCCCACAGGGGTCAGTCTTAGGACCAGTGCTGTTTCTGGTATTTGTGAACTACATGACGGAAGGAATAGACTCGGAGGTGTCCCTGTTTGCAGATGACGTGAAATTGATGAGAAGAATTTACTCGATCGAAGACCAGGCAGAACTACAAAGGAATCTGGACAGGCTGCAGACATGGTCCAGCAATTGTCTCCTGGAGTTCAATCCCACCAAGTGCAAAGTCATGAAGATTAGGGAAGGGCAAAGAAGACCGCAGACAGAGTACAGTCTAGGGGGCCAAAGACTACAAACCACACTCAAGGAAAAAGATCTTGGGGTGAGTATAACACCAGGCACATCTCCTGAAGCGCACATCAATCAAATAACTGCTGCAGCATATGGGCGCCTAGCAAACCTCAGAACAGCATTCCGACATCTTAATAAGGAATCGTTCAGGACCCTGTACACAGTGTACGTTAGGCCCATATTGGAGTATGCGGCACCAGTTTGAAACCCACACCTAGCCAAGCACATAAAGAAAGTAGAGAAAGTGCAAAGGTTTGCAACAAGACTAGTCCCATAGCTAAGAGGTATGTCCTACGAGGAGAGGTTAAGAGAAATCAACCTGACGACACTGGAGGACAGGAGAGATAGAGAGGACATGATAACGACATACAAAATACTGATAAGAATTGACAAGGTGGACAAAGACAAGATGTTCCAGAGATGGGGCACAGCAACAAGGGGACACAGTTGGAAGTTAAAGACACAAATGAATCACAGGGATGTTAGGAAGTATTTCTTCAGCCACAGAATAGTCAGCAAGTGGAATTGTTTGGGAAGATATGTAGTGGAGGCAGGATCCATACATAGCTTTAAGCAGAGGTATGATAAAGCTCACGGTTCAGGGAGAGTGACCTAGTAGCGATCAGTGAAGAGGCGGGGCCAGGAGCTCTGAATCGACCCCTGCAACCTCAACTAGGTGAGTCCAACTAGGTGAGTACACACACACACACACACACACACTCACACACACACACACACACACACACACACACACACCCCACACACACCCCACACACACCCCACACACACCCCACACACACCCCACACACACCCCACACACAACCCCACACACACCCCACACACACCCCACACACACCCCACACACACACCACACACACCCCACATACACACCACACACACACCACACACACACACACACACACACACACACACAAGGGGACAAAGACAGGATGTTCCAGGGAGGGGACACAGAAACAAGAGGCCACAATTGGAAGTTGAAGACACAA
Source organism: Cherax quadricarinatus (assembly GCF_026875155.1). NCBI lineage: Eukaryota > Metazoa > Arthropoda > Malacostraca > Decapoda > Parastacidae > Cherax > Cherax quadricarinatus. Next base: position 41,010,512 of record NC_069418.1, on the reverse strand, counting down.
ATGAGTCAGAGAGATAGTAGGAAGTATTTCTTCAGTCATAGAGTTGTAAGGCAGTGGAATAGCCTAGAAAATGACGTAGTGGAGGCAGGAACCATACACAGTTTTAAGACGAGGTTTGATAAAGCTCATGGAGCGGGGAGAGAGAGGGCCTAGTAGCAACCGGTGAAGAGACGGGGCCAGGAGCTAGGACTCGACCCCTGCAACCACAAATAGGTGAGTACAAATAGGTGAGTACACCTACACACCTACACACCTACACACCTACACACACCAAACAGGCCTAGTGTCTAATCGACATGTGCCTAGGACAAAATGGTAACTAACACACACACACACACACACACACACTTCTGTCACTTAGAGTTTTATGACAAGGTGACAGAAGTAAGACAAACATCAAAATGGTATACAATACCGACAGGTTGGTAGGTAAGACACATTGGCAACAGTTAGGCAACTTTATTCCGAAACGTTTCGCCTACACAGTAGGCTTCTTCAGTCGAATACAGAAAGTAGGCAGGAACAGTAGAGATGTGAAGACGACGTAATCAGTCCATCACCCTTGAAGTCGTAGAATTTGAGGTTGACAGTCCCTCAGCCTGGAGAAGTTCAGTCCCATAGTCAGGAATTATCTGAAGATCAAGCGACAGTGCGGAGACTTAAATACTGTGGGAAGAAGAGGTGCAGAGTAGAAGTAGTGAGAATGTAGCCACTGAGAGGTCATGTCCCTCTCAAGTGCAACAATTCTCACTTGAAAGGTTGTCCAAGGTGTTTTCTGTACCAAGATGCCATGTGTTGCAGTGTCTGACAAGATGAACATCAAAATGGTATACAATACCGACAGGTTGGTAGGTAAGACACATAGGCAACAGTTTGGCAACTGTTGCCTAACTGTTGCCTATGTGTCTTACCTACCAGAAGTAAGACAAGAGAGAGAGGGGTGGATCGACTGCATTTTTTTGGACTGCAAGAAGGCCTTCTACACAGTTCCTCACAAGAGGTTACTGCAAAAGTTAGAGGATCAGGCACACATAACAGGAAAGGCATGCAATGGATCAGAGAATACCTGACAGTGAGGCAACAAAGAGTCATGGTACGTGACGAGGTGTCAGAGTGGGCGCCTGTGACAAGCGGGGTTCCACAGGGGTCAGTCCTAGGACCTTTTGTGTTCTTGGTGTATGTGAACGACATAACGGAAGGGATAGACTCAAAATGTCCTTGTTTGCAGATGATGGGGAAGTTAATGAGAAGAATAAAATCGGATGAGGATCAGGCAGGACTACAAAGAGCCCTGGACAGGCTACAAGCGTGGTCCAGCAACGGGCTCCGTGAGTTTAACCCTGCCAAATGCAAAGTCATGAAGATTGGGGAAGGGCAAAGAAGGCCGCAGGACACAATATAGTTTAGTTGGCCAAAGACTGCAAACCTCATTCAAGGAAAAAGATCTGGGGTGAGTATAACACCGAGCATTCTCCTGAGGAGCACATCAATCAGATAACGCTGCAGCAAAACGGGCGCCTGGCAAAAACCACAGACAGCGTTCCCATACCTCAGTAAGGATTCGTCAAGACTCTGTATACCATTTACGTCAGGCCCATACTGGAGTTATGCAGCACCAGTTTGGAATCCACACCTAGTCAAGCCACGTCAAGAAATTAGAGAAAGAGCAAAGGGTTTTCAACAAGACTAGTCCCAAACTACGGGGGTTGTCCTATGAAGAAAGGTAGAGGGATATCGGCCCGACGACACTGGGGGACAGGAGATCAGGGAGACATGATAACGACATATAAAATACTGCTCGGAATAGACAAGGTGGACAAAGACGGGATGTTCCAGAGAAGGGACACAGACACAAGAGGTCACAATTGGAAGTTGAAGACTCAGATGAATCAAAGGGATGTTAGGAAGTATTTCTTCAGTCATAGAGTAGTCAGGCCGTGGAATAGCCTAGAAAGTGACGTAGTGGAGGCGGGAACCATACGTAGTTTTAAGGCAAGGTATGATAAAGCTCATGGGGCAGATAGAGAGAGGACCTAGTAGCAATCAGCGAAGAGGAGGGGCCAGGAGCTATGACTCGACCCCTGCAACCACAAATAGGTGAGTACACACACACACGCCATACATAGCCATACATAGCTTTAAGCAGAGGTATGATAAAGCTCGCGGTTCATGGAGAGTGACCTAGTAGCGATCAGTGAAGAGGCGGGGCCAGGAACTCGAACTCGACCCCCGCAACCTCAACTAGGTGAGTACACACACCTCCATGGACAAACTTGTGCTCCTCTTGAGATTTAGAAGTCGGCTTCCTGCCGCTAGTACATTAAAATTCTAGGTGCTCAGCCTAACTTCTACTCTTCAGGAGGGAAGGTGGGACGGTGCCTCTGCTTCGTCTTCCTCACCTTCAAGTTATGTGTGAAGCTGTCATCTGCACTCCTCACCCTCACAGCAGCAGCACACACTTCCATGCCTTTCCTCCGTCTGATGAGAGAGAGACAAACTTGCTCTCCACTCGTACTCACTTAGATTTCCTTACCAAATCCTATTATCTCCATTCACCTCCTCGGCACCACATATTTTCTTGTTTTAATGCTTTGTTTCCTAAGCTATTGGTACTTCAGTAATGTCAAGTTCATTTTGAATATCCAGTGGCTCATGCGGTTTTTGTTGTGCAAAGTCTGGTTGACCTGTGGACTTGCTTATCCTTTGTTTTTTTAATAGAGTTCCTTAAGGAAATAGCAGAAATTATTTATAAAATGATGATAATTTCCACATACTCCTGAAGACTGTGGAAATAAAGATCAAAAGAATTCCCCGTCCGACTGCAGCAACTTTCTTTTTGCTTTTTGAGTGAGAAACTTCTTATTTTTCTGCCGTGAAACGTTTATAGTGTGGGAAAAATTGGAAAATATTTTTCGAGTAATATTGCTTGTTTGCAATATATGCAACAGTATTTGCGTGAGCCAGAACGAATGTTGAATGCAAGTTTGAGCTTACTTTGCGATATTTACAACTGGAGTTGAGTATTCTGTTAATATCTAACATTAGAAAAGTTTATAGACAAAAAGTTGTTGAGAGAGAAGTTCTTTATTTGACATGGTCAAAAAATCTTTTTATTAATTAAAAAAATTGGTTCAAATGAATAATTTGCGAGATCCATGAAACTACTTTTCAAAGATGATATCAACAAGCATTTTTTTTCCATTGAAGAAACACTGAGGGAGAAAATGTGATTGTTAAAATAGTGAGTGAAATCTGAAGTGATGGTAACTAAGTTTTACAAAGAAAGTAATTATTTTAAATTATCGCCCGGGAAGACAGAATTGATTTCAAGAAAAAGGTGATTGTTTTGGTGGTGAAAAATGTGGGAAAAACATAAAGTTTTATGAAGTTCACATCTGCCCTTTTAAAGAAAAAATAAAAAACTTGGGGACCCCAAAAGCAAGGAAAAAAAGAGAAAGGAAAAAAAAAAAAATGTGGGGAAAACGAGGGAATCCCGTAAAAAAGCCCTTGTTGCAAAAAAGGGAATGTGTTATCTTTGGGGCAAATGCTCCTTCAAATTTGAAACGCAAACTGACTAATCACATTAAAATAAGGACGACAATGTAATAAACAAACTTTCCCTCCGGCTTTTTAAAAAGGTTGTTCTCGTTAAATGATTATTGTGAAGAATTTTCCGTTGTGTGAAATTTTGATTTTGATAAGGAAACTAGAACTTTTTACCAGATGATTTATCAATAACTAACAAAAAAAAGAAATTAAAATGAAGTTTTGGCGTCTAGTTCGCAAAAAATTTCCAGGAGACCAAAACAGTTTAATTGTTTCCCCTTTGGCACTGACTTCACCTTATTAAAACTGGGGAAGAAATTTTTCCTCAACTCTTTTCTTTTGGATATGGGCGGCACTTGTAACTTAGACTTATAAACGGGGGAAAAAAAAGTCTATTCTCATGAAAAAAAACTAACAAAAAATTGTAACGCCAAAGGTGTTTGGTTTGAAAAATTAATTGCCATTTTTTTCTGTATATCTAAAAAAACCCAGATTTATAATGTAATATGTTTGGGTGTTTGGGTTTTGAAAAAATTTAAATTTGCCAGAATTTTCTGTTTTAACAAAAAATTTGCAGTTTTTTAAGAAAAAAATATATATGGTATGGAAAAAAATATCAAAAATTAAAAAACCCATAAAAATTTTTTTAAAAAATGTCCCTTAGTATATGAGAGTCTGAAAATTTATCATACTCAGCCAAAACTCCAAATATAAAGCATAATTTTGATGGACGATTTTGAGTGAAGTGAGGGGCCCTGGCTCTCCCAAATTATGTTTACAAAACTTTGGGAAATTTTAAAATAATAAAAAGGGCGACACACCTACACACACACACACACAACACACACACAAAAACAAAACACACACACAACAACAAAATTACACAAACTCAAAACCCACAAACTCACACACACAAACACACGCACACACACACACACACACCCCAACACACCCACCACACAACACACACACACAAACACCACACACACACACACACATACACAAACTCACACACCACTCACACACACACATACACACACACACACACAAAAAACCCCACACACAAGCAAACACACACACACACACACACACACACACACCACAAACACAAACACACACAAAAACACACACACCAAAACACAAAACACACACCCCAAAACCCCCAACACACACACACACTGAGTGACTAGATACCTAAAAAGGCAATGGGGCCAAAATAACATCCCCCCATGGGTATTAAAGGAGGGAGCAGAGGCCCCTATGTGAAACCCCCCTAACAAAAATTTTTCCAATACATCTATCGAAACGGGGGGAAAATTGCCTGAGGCATGGAAACAGCAAATGTAGCCCCAAATTTTTAAAAAAGGAAGACAGCATGAAGCTTTAAAAAACTACAGCCCGGGTGTCATGACATGTATAGTAATCAAAATCAGGGGAGAAGATTTATCAGAAAAAAGAGTGGGGGGAACCCCTAAAAGGGAAAATGACCCTCATCAACAGCAGCCAAAAAGGTTTCGGGGAAGGGGAAATCCTGGTCCCCAACCTAAGGGTTTTTTCCTATGAAAAAGGTGACAGCAGTAAGACAAGAGAGAGGGGGTGGGGGGAATTGGCATATTTTTGGGACTCAAAAAAAGGCGTTTGACACGGGTTTCCACACAAGAAAATTGGGGGCAAAAACTGGGGACCAAAGCGGGGATAAAAAAAGGGGGCACTAAAAATGGATCAGGGAATACTTGTCAGGAAGACAGCAGCGAGTCATGGTACGGGGCGAGGTGTCAGAGGGGGGCACCTTGACCCCCGGGGGCCCCCACGGGGGCCCGGGCCCCTAGGACCAGTGCTTTTTCGGGTTTAATTTTGAACGACATGACGGAAGGAATAGACTCGGAGGTGTTCCCTGTTTCAGATGAACGGGAAAATTATGAGAAAAATTTTACCCCGATCGAAAAACCAGGGTCAGACCCGGTCCAGCAATTGGGGTCCTGGAGTTTAATCCCCCAATTTCAAAGTCCCGAAGGTTGGGGGGAAAGGGGAAAGAAGACCGCAAGAGAGTACAGTCAGGGGGGCCCAAAAACTACAAACCTCACCCCAAAAAAAAAAGATCTTGGGGGGAGTATAAAAACCAAACACATCTCCTGAAGCGCACATCAATCAAATAACTGCTGCAGCATATGGGCGCCCCAGGGAAACCTCGGGAAAAGCATTCCGACAAACTTTTAAAAAGGAATCGTCAGGACCCCTGTACACCCCTTTACGTTAGGGCCCCAAATTTGGGGTATGGGGGCAAAACCCGTTTTGGGAAACCCCCACCTAGCCAAACACATAAAAAAAACTAAAAGAAAGTGCAAAAATTTTTCAACAAGACTATCCCAAGCTAAGAGGTAATCCCCCCCCCCCCCCCCCCCCCACCCCCCCCCCCCCCCCCCATGAGGGGGGTTAAGGGGAAAACTACCTGACCGGAAAACTGGAGGACAGGAAAGATTGGGGGGGGGGATGATAACGACATACAAAAAAACTGAGAGGAATTGAAAAAGGGGGACAAAGACAGGATGTTCCAGAAAATTGGTCACAGTAACAGGGGGCACAAATTGGAAGTTTAATACAAAAAATAATCACAAAGGGGTGTTAGGAAGTATTTTTTTCCCCCACAGAGTATTTAGGAAGTGGGAAAAGTTTGGGAACGAAAGTAGTGGAGGCGGATCCATACATAGCTTTAAGCAGAGGTATGATAAGCTCACGCCAGGGGGGTGACCTGTACGATCAGTTAAGAGGCGGGGCCCGGAGCCGGACTCGAACCCCCCCCCGCAAACCTCAACTAGATGAGTAAAAACTAGGTGATACCAAAAACACACACACACCCACACACAAACAGCACACAGATATTTTATATATAAATATATATATAAAATTTTTATATCTATATATAAATATATTTTATATATATAATATTTTTATATAAATATATAATTTTTTAAAATTATAAAATTTTATATATATAAAATATATATAAATAATATATAAATATATAATTTTATTTTAAAATATATATAAAATAAAATAAAAATAAAACATATCCCCAAAAAAACCACGTGGGAAAAAATAGAGAATTTCCCAAAACGCTTTCGTACACTCATATTAATCAAAGAACAATAAAAGTAAAAGCATCAAAGGAAGGGAAATAAAGGGGGCTAGACCACAAACCTTTAAATAACACATCCCACAACAAACCCAAAACCTTTACAGTGACTCATAAGAAAGAGAACACTCATCAGGCCCACTGGGCCCCAAATAAACAGGTTTCCCTTTCCCCAAAAAACCCCCCCAAGAAAAAATTTACCCAAGAATTTTAAAAATTTTAAAAAATTTTTTTTTGTCCAAAAGTATTATTTAAAAAATTTTTCCCCCAAAAATTTTATTAATTATAAATTGGGTCTAATTTTTCTAAAACCCAGGGGGAAAAATTCAAAAAAAATTAAAAATGCTTTTTTATGAAACAAGATTCAAATTTTATTCCTGTCGACCAAGGACTTTTCTTGATACTACTTTCTCAACTTTTTGAAAAACAATTGGGTGGTTAAAATCTCTCACATGAATAAATAGAGCATTGGAATCTTGTCCAGTTCTAATGCTATATTTATGTTGTTTTAATCTTAGTTCGAGATTTTTACCAGTTTGACCGTAATAAACTTTATCGCAAATTTTACAAGGAATCTTATAGACACATCCATCAGCATTTTGGGGGGAATTCTTTATCAAAAGTTTTTTTTACTGTATCAAGATTTTTAAATACAACTTTGAAATTAAAATTATTAAGAAGAGAAGGCATATCAACCAAGTTTTCATGGTAAGGGAGAACCAACATATTTTTAGTTGAATAAGGTTGGTTGTCCCTTTTTGGATTGTAAAAAGTATTTCTAGCAACTTTAAAAGATTTATCAATTACATTTCTTGGGTATTTTAAATCATTACCTATTTCATAAATTTTGGATATTTCCTCATCTATGAACTATGGACTACAAATTCGTAAAGCTCTCAAAAACATTGATGGGAAGAATAATAGTGGACATAGGAACAGTTATTTGTAGGTTTTCTTTAAATTTTAAATTTGAATTCATTATTACCCTTAATAATTAAAACATCTGGAAAAGACAATGAGTTATTTTCTTCAAACTCAACAGTAAAGTTTATAGAATGGGCTAAGCTATTTAATTTACCAAGGAAATGGTGCATATCTACATTTTTGGGCATAAGACACAAAATATCATCAACATATCTGAACCATTTAGCTCTATTAGAGAGGATTGTGTTAAGCAGCCTTGTTTCAAAAAATTCCACAGCCGGGCTGTGGTTCGTACGTTGGACTGCGTGCGGCCAGTAGTAACAGCCTCGTTGATCAGGCCCTGATCCATCGGGAGGCCTGGTCGTGGACCGGGCCGCGGGGGCGTTGATCCCCGGAATGCCCTCCAGGTAGCCTCCAGGTCCATGTATATATATATATATAAATATATATAAATATATATATATATATATATATATATATATATATATATATATATATAATATATATATATATGTATGTATATAATATATATATATATAAATATATATATATATATATATATATATATATATATAATATATATATATATCATTCGCACTACATCCACGCACATTTAAACATACCACTTTGAAGGTTTTCTTCTTATTTTTAGTAAGTTGTGCGGGAAAAGGGGTTACTAGCCCATTGCTCCCGGAGTTTTATTTGACTTTTACAACACTCATGGCTTACGGAGGAAAGATTTCTATTCCACGTCCTCATGGATATGAAATGAAAAGTAATAAGAACAATAACTACAAAGATAAAGTAAAAGAAAACTGAGATGAGTGTGTATACGTGAATGTGTACATGTATGTGTAGTGTGACCTAAGTGTAAGTAGAAGTAGCAATATGTACCTGTTATATTGTGTGTTTATGAGACAGAAAAAAGACACCAGCCCTTTTACCATCGTGTAAAACAAATATAGGTTTCTGTCTCACACTTATTTGGCAGGACAGTAGTATTTCCCTGGGTGGTTGTTTACCAACCTACTATATGTGGGTCACAAGCCCACACACAGGTGACGCGACTCTTACTTATACTCAGGTGTTGTCTAAACTCTCACACCGGTTTAGGTTACAGATTTACACACAGGTGTGGGTTACACTAACACACAGGTGTAATGTGAAGGTAGCTTAAACTTTGTGAGTTCCATGCTCACAAAGAAACATTGGACTTTGACAGTGTGGTCGTCTGACCTCAGTAATCCCGCTTTTTTACTTCACCGCTCATAGGACGAGCGTGGGGTGCATAACAAAGTAGCAGTCCAGGCGGCACGACTAACTAACTAACACTGTAACAGTGTTTAAGTTTTGTATATACATCATTATTGTGTGAGCCAGATTCATAACCTAGTGGGTTAGTCTGTGCTGCTTCAGCTGCGTATGAGCTGGGTACATGTACCAGTGTGTGAGCCTGAGCTGCCACAGCAGTGTGTTAGCTTGGGCCGCCACACGAGTGTGAGCCTCTTTCACATATCTGTATATTTCGTTTGTAGTCTATTCTGTCAGTGGAGAGACGTATTTGTAAGTCATTCTATGAGGACCTTACACCTATGCGACAACCTGGGCCTAACACCAGTTTCAAAACACAAGTGTAGGTTTCGGTTTTGAAACTGGTGTTAGGCCCAGGTTGTCGCACAGGTGTAGGGTCCTCAAAGGATGCCTTACGAATGCGTCTCTCCACTGATAGAACAGACTCTCCCCAAGACGTCACACACATGCATACAAACGAAATATACTGATATGTGAAGGAGGCTCACACACACGTGTGGCGGCCCAAGCTAACACACACTGCTGTGGCAGCTTAGGAAGCCCAGACTAACCCACTAGTGTATGAACCCGGCTCACACACTAATGATGTATATACAAAGCTTAAACATTGGTATAGTGCTGGTTAGTTAGTCGTGCCGCCTGACCTGCTAGTTTGTTGTGCACCCCATGCTCGTCCTTTGAGCGGCAGAGCAAAAAAACAGGATTACTGAGGTCACAATGGGTCTTTGTCAGACGACTCCACTGTGCATTGTTACATCACTAGAAAGAAGTATTAGTCATTATAAAGATTCAACCTAGTCTTTATAATCTTTTCTTCTCTTTTTTTTTGAGACTGCAATCCATACAGTATTGTGTACATCAACTATGGTATGGTGAGACCTTTACATGCTTGAGAAAGGAGAAGTCCACTCACAGGTGGAGGAACCCAGGCTCACTCATAGGTGGAGGAACCCAGGCTCATCCACAGGTGAAGGATCCCAGGTTCATCCACAGGTGAAGGATCCCAGGCTCATCAACAGGTGAAGGATCCCAGGCTCATCCACAGGTGAAGGATCCCAGGCTTACTCACAGGTGAAGGATCCCAGGCTCATCCACAGGTGAAGGATCCCAGGCTCACTCACAGGTGAAGGATTCCAGGCTCATCCACAGGTGAAGGATCCCAGGCTCATCCACAGGTGAAGGATCCCAGGCTCATCCACAGGTGAAGGATCCCAGGCTCACTCACAGGTGAAGGATTCCAGGCTTATCCACAGGTGAAGGATCCCAGGCTCATCCACAGGTGAAGGATCCCAGGCTCACTCACAGGTGGAGGAACCCAGGCTCACTCACAGGTGAAGGATTCCAGGCTCATCCACAGGTGAAGGATCCCAGGCTCACTCACAGGTGGAGGAACCCAGGCTCACTCACAGGTGGAGGAACCCAGGCTCACTCACAGGTGGAGGAACCCAGGCTCACTCACTGGTGAAGAAACCCAACCTCACTCACAGGTGAAGGAACCCAGGTTCACTCACAGGTGAAGGAACCCAAGCTCACTCACAGGTGAAGGATTCCAGGCTCATCCACAGGTGAAGGATCCCAGGCTACTCACAGGTGGAGGAACCCAGGCTCACTCACAGGTGGAGGAACCCAGGCTCACTCACTGGTGAAGAAACCCAAGCTCACTCACAGGTGAAGGAACCCAGGCTCACTCACAGGAGAAGGAACCCAAGCTCACTCACAGGTGAAGGAACCCAGGTTTACTCACAGGAGAAGGAACCAAAGCTCCCGCACAAGAGAAGGAACCCAGGTTCATACACTGGTGAAGGAACCCAGGCTCACTCACAGGTGGAGGAACCCAGGTTCACACACAAGTGTATGATGACGACTCACGTGCAGGTGTGAGTGTTCTGGCTCGTATACTTGAGTACGGTCAAGGCTCACACACAAATGTCTTCGTTCTAAGGTTCAGACACCAGTGTGGGAATCAGATTATTACACAGATATGTGGATCATAGTAACACCTAAGTGAGGGGGTCCAAGGTTACACACAGGTGTGGAGCCTAGGAAACCAAACAAGTGCTGACTTCCAGGGTCATATAACAGTGTGGGAATGCAGTGTCACACTCAGGTGTCCCGGGCACACAGACAGGTGACGTATCGGAGATCGTACACAGATAAGGGTCCTAGTCTCACCCACAGATGAATTGAACTCAGTCTCAGAGACATATGTGGAAGTATAAGATCACAGCAGGGTGTGAGGATAGAGCTCACAGTCAAGCGTAAAGCTGAGTCTCATACACGCTCGTGGACACATGGCTTACACAAAGATTTGGGAGATGAGTCTGACACACAGGTGTGTTGGCGCCTAGATTCACACATATATGCGGTAACCCAGGCTCAGAAACAGGTGTGGGGGTACAGGCTCACAAACAGGTGTGGGGGTGCAGGCTCACATACATAAGAACATAAGAAAGAAGGAACACTGCAACAGGCCTACTGACCTACGCGGAGCAGGTCCATGTCCCCCCCCCCTGGATAAGACCAATGATCCACCCCTGGGATTATCCCAATGACCCACCCAGTCTGGTCATCCCCACTCAAGGATGGAGCACTGTACCAGACCCAGCAGCAAAGCTAGTCAGGTCCAACTCACACCCACCCACACCCACTCATGTATTTATCTAACCTATTTTTAAAACTACACAACGTTTTAGCCTCAATAACTGTACTCGGGAGTTTGTTCCACTCATCCACAACTCTATTACCAAACCAGTGCTTTCCTATATCTTTCCTGAATCTGAATTTTTCCAACTTGAAATCATTGCTGCGAGTCCTGTCTTGGCTGGAAATTTTCAGCATACTATTTACATCCCCTTTATTTATTCCTGTTTTCCATTTATACACCTCGATCATATCCCCCCTAATTCTACGCCTTTCGAGAGAGTGCAGATTCAGGGCCCTCAGTCTATCCTCATAGGGAAGATTTCTGATAACATAAGAACATAAGAATGTAGGAACACTGCAGAAGGCCTACTGGCCCATACGAGGCAGGCCCTTATCAAAACGACATCTGGCAATATAAACACAAATGCAGTATAATGTGATCCTTTATTGACTACGTTTCGCCCACACAGTGGGCTTTTTCAAGTCACAAACAGAACTACCTGGGGTGGAAGGAACGCGAGTATTTATAGTCCAGCTGAGGTCAGGTGAAGAATGCTGCATCTGATGATGTACCGAGTGGGGTTATAGAGTCTAAAAACTTGGGTAGCTTGGAAAGGAGATTGGATAAGTTGTGAGCAGACCTTCTACAGTGTTCTTATGTGGGATAGCGATGAAGAAGTTTCTTGGCAAGTGGTTCAGCTATGTTATAGAAGCCACTATTCTGGTTGAAGTTGTCGGATATAGAAATGAGTGATGATTCCATGATTCTTCGGTATTGAGTGTTGTCTTCTGTGGCGATAAGTCTTGAGTTTCTGTAGTTTATCAAGTGGTTGTGTGAATTACGGTGTTGTACGCAGGCATTCCTTGTGTCGTCAGACCTGCTTGCGTATTGGTGTTCTGAAATACGTGTTTGGAGGTCCCTTGATGTTTCGCCCACGTATAACTTGTTGCAGTCATTACAAGGGATTATGTATACCCCTGCAGAGGATGGAGGCTTGTCCTGCCTACTACTGGTGATGTCCTTGATGGTCGTGGTTGTGGAGGTAGATACTTGGAATGATGTTTTGGCAAAGATGTTGGAAACATGTTTGGCAATGGAGTTGGTGGGAAGGACTATGTATCTCTTCTCGGCAGTGTCTTCTCTGGGTGTGTTGAAGATGTTTAATGCTCGCCGTCTGCAGTCTCTGATGAAGTGACGAGGATAGTGGAGTTTAGAAAATATTTGTTCAATTATAGTTCATTCTTCCTCAAGGAACTCGTTGCTGCAGATTCTGAGTGCACGCAGGAAGAAGCCTATAATTACACCACGTTTGGTTTTGGTATCGTGGAAGAAGTCGACAACACTCTTCCTTTCCTTGATGTCCTGCTCTGCAAAGCTGACCACGAACTTCGTTTTAAAGTCTATCGAAAACCCACCAACCAAAACGATCTTCTCCACTTCTACTCTCACCACGATACCAAAACCAAACGTGGTGTAATTATAGGCTTCTTCCTGCGTGCACTCAGAATCTGCAGCAACGAGTTCCTTGAGGAAGAATGCACTATAATTGAACAAATATTTTCTAAACTCCACTATCCTCGTCACTTCATCAGAGACTGCAGACGGCGAGCATTAAACATCTTCAACACACCCAGAGAAGACACTGCCGAGAAGAGATACATAGTCCTTCCCACCAACTCCATTGCCAAACATGTCTCCAACATCTTTGCCAAAACATCATTCCAAGTATCTACCTCCACAACCACGACCATCAAGGACATCACCAGTAGTAGGCAGGACAAGCCTCCATCCTCTGCAGGGGTATACATAATCCCTTGTAATGACTGCAACAAGTTATACGTGGGCGAAACATCAAGGGACCTCCAAACACGTATTTCAGAACACCAATACGCAAGCAGGTCTGACGACACAAGGAATGCCTGCGTACAACACCGTAATTCACACAACCACTTGATAAACTACAGAAACTCAAGACTTATCGCCACAGAAGACAACACTCAATACCGAAGAATCATGGAATCATTACTCATTTCTATATCCGACAACTTCAACCAGAATAGTGGCTTCTATAACATAGCTGAACACTTGCCAAGAAACTTCTTCATCGCTATCCCACATAAGAACACTGTAGAAGGTCTGCTCACAACTTATCCAATCTCCTTTCTAAGCTACCCAAGTTTTTAGACTCTATAACCCCACTCGGTACATCATCAGATGCAGCATTCTTCACCTGACCTCAGCTGGACTATAAATACTCGCGTTCCTTCCACCCCAGGTAGTTCTGTTTGTGACTTGAAAAAGCCCACTGTGTGGGCGAAACGTAGTCAATAAAGGATCACATTATACTGCATTTGTGTTTATATTGCCATTGTGTCGGTATTTTATACCATTTATTTCCAAAACGACATCTACCCAAAGCTACTCAAGAAACAACTCCCGCACCCCCCAACACCAATCAAACCCAGCCCCTCCCACTCATATATTTGTCCAGTCTCTTCTTAAAGCTACCCAAGGTCCTAGCCTCTATCACCCCACTGGGAAGACTGTTCCACGCATCTACAACTCTGTGAACATCAAAATGGTATACAATACCGACAGGTTGTTAGGTAAGACACATATGCAACAGTTAGACAACTTTATTCCGAAACGTTTCGCCTACACAGTAGGCTTCTTCAGTCGAATACAGAAAGTAGGCAGGAACAGTAGAGATGTGAAGACGATGTAATCAGTCCATCACCCTTAAAGTCGTAGAATTTGAGGTTGTCAGTCCCTCGGCCTGGAGAAGTTCAGTTCCATAGTCAGGAACTATCTGATAGTTCCTGACTATGGAACTGAACTTCTCCAGGCCGAGGGACTGACAACCTCAAATTCTACGACTTTAAGGGTGATGGACTGATTACATCGTCTTCACATCTCTACTGTTCCTGCCTACTTTCTGTATTCGACTGAAGAAGCCTACTGTGTAGGCGAAACGTTTCGGAATAAAGTTGTCTAACTGTTGCATATGTGTCTTACCTAACAACACATCTACAACTCTGTTAGAAAACCAGTACTTACCTATGTCCTTTCTAAATCTAAATTTATCCAACTTAAATCCATTATTCCTGGTTCTTACCTGGTTCGACACCCTCAGTACTTTATTAATGTCTCCCTTGTTTATGCCCGTCATCCACTTATACACTTCAATGATATCTCCCCTCATTCTACGCCTCTCCAGAGAGTGGAGATTTAATGCTTTAAGTCTATCTTCATACGGGAGGTTCCTTACACAGTAAATCATTTTAGTCATTCTTCTCTTATGTTCTCTAATGAGTCTATGTCCATCCTGTAGTAAGGGACCAAAACTGAGCAGCATAATCTAAATGAGGCCTCACTAGTGATGCATAAGCTGTAAAATAACTTTTGGACTTCTGTTACTTATACTTCTTGAGATAAATCCAAGTAATCTGTTGGCCTTGTTTTCGCACACTGAGGCACTGCTGTCTTTGGGTTTAGATTTCTGCTTACCATGACTCCCAAGTTTTTCACATTCTGTATGACCAAGCTCTACTCCACCTAGATTATAGCTTCGAGGGGTTTTTTTCATTACCAAGGGCAAGTACCTTACACTTATCCACATTAAACTTCATCTGCCATTTCTCAGACCAAGACATTAATTTGTTCAAATCGTCCTGGAGTTCATTGATATCCTCCTCAGAGTGAATTATACGGCCTATCTTTGTATCATCAGCTAACTTACTCATGTCACTAGTAATCCCTTCATCAAGGTCATTAATGTAAATTATGAACAAGAGAGGGCCTAAAACTGATCCTTGTGGAACGCCACTAGTGACTAATCCCCATTCAGATTTCACTCCATTAATGGTAACTCTCTGCTTTCTATTGGTAAGCCATGCCTCAATCCATGCTAGAACTTTACCTCCTATACCATGAGCTGCCACTTTTCTTATCATGTACTTATCCAACCTAAATTTAAAGCTACCCAAAGTCCTAGCCTCAATAACCCAACTAGGTAGACTGTTCCACTCATCAACTACCCTATTTCCAAACCAATACTTTCCTATGTCCTTTCTAAATCTAAACTTATCTAATTTAAATCCATTACTGCGGGTTCTCTCTTGGAGAGATATCCTCAAGACCTTGTTAATATCCCCTTTATTAATACCTATCTTCCACTTATATGTTTCGCCTACACAGTAGGCTTCTTCAGTCGAGTACAGCAAAGTTGATAGAAGCAGAAGAGACTTGAAGACGATGTAATCAGTCCATCACCCTTAAAGTTTTGAGGGACTGACCACCTCAAAACTTTAAGGGTGATGGACTGATTACATCGTCTTCAAGTCTCTTCTGCTTCTATCAACTTCCACTTATACACTTCGATCAGGTCTCCCATCATTCTTCGTCTAACAAGTGAATGTAACTTAAGAGTCTTCAATCTTTCTTCATAAGGAAGATTTCTAATGCTATGTATTAATTTAGTCATCCTACGCTGAATGTTTTCTAACGAATTTATGTCCATCCTGTAATATGGAGACCAGAATTGAGCTACATAATCTAGGTGAGGCCTTACTAATGATGTATAAAGCTGCAGTATGACCTCTGGACTTCTGTTGCTTACACTTCTTGATATAAATCCCAGTAATCTATTTGCCTTATTACGTACGCTTAGGCATTGCTGTCTTGGTTTAAGGTTGCTGCTTACCATAACCCCCAAGTCCTTTTTGCAATCTGTATGGCTAAGTTCTACATCATTTAACTTATAAGTGCTAGGGTTATGGACACTCCCGAGCTTCAGAACCTTGCATTTATCTACACTGAGCTGCATTTGCCACTTTTCTGAACAAGAATAGAGTTTGTTTAAATCTTCCTGAAGTTCCATAACATCTACGTTTGAATCAATTATCCTACCTATCTTTGTGTCATCGGCGAATTTGCTCATATCACTAGTAATTCCCTCATCAAGATCATTGATATATATTATAAACAACAACGGGCCCTAGACTGATTCCTGTGGAACGCCACTTGTTACAGATCCCCACTCGGATTTAACCCCATTTATGGACACTCTCTGCTTCCTGTCTGTAAGCCATGACTCGATCCACGAGAGCACTTTTCCCCCAATGCCATGAGCTGCCACTTTCTTTAACAGTCTATGGTGCGGAACTCTGTCAAAAGCCTTACTAAAATCTAAGTAAATAATGTCAAATTCTTTATCGTGGTCAACAGCCTCAAAAGCTTTACTGAAGAAAGTTAATAAATTAGTTAGACAAGACCGGCCTCTTGTGAATCCATGCTGAGTATCATTAATCAAGTTATGCTTATCGAGATGGCTTCTTATAATCTCAGCTATAATTGACTCTAGTAATTTGCCTACAACTGAGGACAGGCTTATTGGGCGGTAATTTGACGGTAACGACTTGTCCCCTGTTTTAAAAATAGGAATTGCATTAGCCATTTTGCATTCCTTAAGAACCCTTGAAAAAACCTCATCAGGACCCGGTGACTTATTTTGCTTCAGTCTGTCTATCTGCTTCACAACCATTTCACTAGTGACTGTGATGTTACATAATTTATCTTCTTCTGGCCCACTATAAAAATTAATTACTGGAATATTGTTAGTGTCTTCCTGTGTAAAAACCGAGAGAAAATAATTATTTAAAATCGAGCACATTTCATTCTCTTTGTCAGTAAGATGCCCATAGCTATTTTTAAGGGGACCTATCTTATCTCTAACTTTTGTTCTATAGACCTGGAAAAAACTTTTTGGGTTAATTTTAGAATCCCTAGAAACTTTAATTTCATAGTCCCTTTTAGCTTTTCTTATCCCATTTTTAATGTCCCTCTTAATGTCAATATACTGATTCATAAGATGACCCTCGCCTCTTTTGATACGCCTATAAATTCCTTTCTTATGCCCTAGTAGATATTTCAGCCTATTATTCATCCATTTTGGGTCATTTCTATTTGATCTAATTTCTTTATACGGGATAAACGTTCTTTGAGCAGCATGTATAGTGTTCAGAAAACTGTCATATTGATAGCTCTCTTCGTTACCCCATTCAACAGATGATAAGTGTTCTCTAAGCCCATCGTAATCTGCTAAGCGAAAATCTGGGACTGTTACTGAGTTATCGCTACCATCGTACTTCCATTCAATGCTAAATGTAATTGATTTGTGGTCGCTAGCACCCAGTTCCTCTGAAATTTCTAAATTATTAACAAGGGATTCATTGTTTGCCAGAACTAAGTCAAGCAGGTTATTTCCCCTTGTTTATTATCATCCTGTTCTACGTAATCTATTATTTCAGGAATATCGCTAGTATTTTCCTGGGTGAAAACTGAGAGGAAGTAGGTATTTAGTATTTCACACATATCCTTATCACTGTGAGTGATCTGACCAGAGTTACTCTTAAGTGGGCCAGTCTTGTCCCTAATCTTACTTCTGTATACCTGAAAGAACCCTTTTGGGTTAGTCTTTGAATCCCTTGCGACCTTATCCTCATAATCCCTTTTTGCTTTTCTTATTCCATTTTTTATTTCTCTCTTTAATTGAATATATTGATTTCTTAGCTGCCCATCCCCTCTTTTGATACGCCTTAGCACACACACTGTTATGAGACCGAGGCTCTCATACAAGCCTGGTCCTATTTATATATATTTATTTACGAATATATCAATAAAGGTTACATGAAATTTTGCTAACTTTCTTACACGAAACTTGGTTTCTAAATGTCTTAAATATTAATATTACTATAATTTATAAATATGAAGCCTGAAAATCAAATATAATGTAAGGGAACATACCCGCACCTGTTCCAGGAGTGAACAGTCTTACATGAAGCAATGTGGCCCAGCCTTACACATAGGTGTGGGGGCTCAGGCTTACATATAGATGGGGGAAGCCCAGGCTTACATATAGGTGTGGTACCCAGGCTAACATATATGGGTGGTGCCTAGGGATTTATAAATATGTGTGACCTAATCTTACACACCGACGATTTGCTAAGGTGTACACAATGGTGTGGTAAAAAAGGATTGCTCACGTATATTGGGCGAAGGCCTACACAGGTGTGTGGCTCAAGGCCTATACAGGTGTGTGTCTCAAGACCTACACAGGTGTGGGACTCAAGGCCTACACAGGTGTGGGGCTCAAGACTTACACAGGTGTGGGGCTCAAGACCTACACAGGTGTGGGGCTCAAGGCCTACACAGGTGTGGGGCTCAAGGCCTACACAGGTGTGGTGGCAAAGGCCTACATAGGTGTGGGGCTCAAGGCCTACACAGGTGTGGGGTTCAAGGACTACACAGGTGTGGGGCTCAAGGAATGCACAGGTGTGGGGCTCAAGACCTACACAGGTGTGGGGCTCAAGGCCTACACAGGTGTGGGGCTCAAGGCCTACACAGGTGTGGTGGCAAAGGCCTACATAGGTGTGGGGCTCAAGGCCTACACAGGTGTGGGGTTCAAGGACTACACAGGTGTGGGGCTCAAGGAATGCACAGGTGTGGGGCTCAAGGACTATACAGCTGTTTGAATCCCTCATGCACACGGGAGCAGCACCAAAGCTTTCACACAGAGGTGTGTTTCAGGATTTCACACTTCTGTGGAGCAAGTGTTGCAGAGACTCAGGTTCCCACACATGTCTGTGACCAGGGCTCTTACATCTGTTTAGGCCTCATCTGGGTACACATATTTTTTAAATAAAATCGAGGTGGTGTGAAATGGCCAGCTTTGCTCTACCATCATCAACAAGCTGTTATTAGCAAATGGAGCCTCAGCTATATCGCCCCAGACACAGTGCGCTCATTATTGAGACCCTCCCCTCAACCCGGAGTGAATATACCCCCATCAACACCCACATCTATTCAACCCTCCCAACAGGGAAGAAACGACACCTGCACTTGCACCAGTCACTGCACAATCCGTCGCCTTGGTCGACGACCACATCGACCAGTTCGGTTCCATTGCCGCTCTGAGTGATGCATCTAATGGACATCCAGCTCAACTCACCCTTGTACCCTTCCACGAAGAGAACCCATTGTCTCCCATCACTGAGGTGGATGGAAATGAGGACCCAGTACACTTAAGGAACGAGGGAAGTGATGTATTTATTGATTCAGATGATGATGAATCTGTTTCGTCAGCTAGTGCACCGAATACCAACAGCATTGATGATGAGAAACATTTCCTTTCTCAGAGAACTACAGCCCTCCCCCTTTCCCTAATGAACTGAGTACAGAAACCACGCACACACCAGGTGGCTATAACATTAGACCGCAATACTCTACACTCTGCACAAACCTAAAACACTCTAAATAATGGGAAGTGATATCCCGAAGAAAAAGACGACTGGGTAACACCTGAACCATTCCATGGTATGTCCTTCAAGGATAATAATACCCCAGGTTATTGAGACTTTACCTGAAACAATCAATGGCTGACAACTAACCTTGTATCATATGGAAACATTCTACTCAGGACATGACCTCAGAAACGGCCAACCAACAACTGCAGGAAAGCAGACACACCCCATCGAGCGCCTTGCAACCACCGTCTTCAACAAGCGCTCTAGAACCTTCCTCTTGTGCAAAAAATGGCAATTGCAAATAGTATACCCCCCTGCCAACTCTGCATCATGCAGTTATACATTTGTTATAACTGTATGCAACTGATGGGTAGAGTGTTATACCCCATTCAAAGAAATTGATTTCATTAATAACACTAAAACACACACACACACACACACACACACACACACACACACACACACACACACACACTTGTATTAAAATGCACCAAAGTGGTCAGGCCACTGAACTTTATTACCCCATCTCCCCTTCCCCCACCCACCATTTTCCTATATTTCCATCCTTACCCATCCTTCTTCCTTCCCCATCTTACCAAAGCTCTGGCAATTAAAGCTCAAAGCTGTAAAATGGATAAAGGATTAGTTTTACTCTAGTTTTGTTAGCTGCATATTTAAAGCCAGAATTATACATATGTATATGTATCTACGTAAGAAGAGGGATTTACGACCGAGCGAGGCCAACGTTTTCTCAAATGTGAAAGTGCGGGACACGCTTTTATATATTCTGGGGCAAAGATATACACATAAGTATGCAGCCAAGGTAGTCATATGACTTTAGGGTACACAGCATCCACTTACCTAAGCGTTTTCTCAGCCACATCCTTAATTGTGTAGGCCTGCAAGGACACCATCTCTCCTCGTCCCTTCTCATTGGTAGAGTAAACCACTGCCATGAAAGACAGACCCGACGTCAGCCCTGGCACAGCGAATGTCGGCACCTGAAACACACCCAACATTGTGAACACGTACACACGAACCCTACTTGCACAAGCGAGACTGGTGCATACACACTCATACCTGCCTAAGCTCTTGGGACTTAGTGTGGGCTGTTACCAAGCACCATGGCTTGTTGTAGTGTTTTAGAATCTCAGGTTCAAGTGTTGAAGATGGAGATTCTACTTCTTCAGGAGGAAAATAGGAGGCTGAAGCTTCGCATAGATGAGTTTGGGAGCGAGTGTCAGAAGGATTTAGCTGGTAAGGAGGAAATGGTCAACAGGAGTGATAGTGGCAGCCGCTTTAAGTGGCAAGTGGTTCACAGTTCAGCAAGAAGGAAGATGAGGAGAGTTAATAGAGAAGATGTGA
Source organism: Cherax quadricarinatus (assembly GCF_026875155.1). NCBI lineage: Eukaryota > Metazoa > Arthropoda > Malacostraca > Decapoda > Parastacidae > Cherax > Cherax quadricarinatus. The sequence goes on along the minus strand of NC_069418.1, from coordinate 40,989,286 downwards.
AGGTAGGAAATCGATTCTCAGTTCTCCAAGACGAGTGTACTTCAGTGGTTAGTGAGGTTGAAGGTACCACTGATTCCCATGCTATTCAAGGTAAGAATATTTTAATAGTAGGCGATTCTCAGGTAAGATATATGGACTGTGCATTTTGTAACAGAGACAGAAAGGCCAAACAGAGAGTGTGCCTTCCTGGAGATGGTGTTGGTGACATAGTCATCAGGTTGGATAATATTATGGCAGGTAATGGGAACAAGCCCATTATCTGTCTTAGTGCTGGGGGTAATGGCATTGGGAAGGGCAGGAGAGAGGAGCTGCTGGATAAGTGCAGGTCAGCCAGAGAAGTAGTTAGGTCTAAGAGAGGGATCCCAGTCATATGTAGCATCTTGCCTAGAAAGGGAGTGGGCAATGAATGGATGTCTAGGGCAACTGGTATAAATTGCTGGCTAGACAGGTACTGCAAGGAACTTGCAATTCCATTCATTGATAACTTGGACCTATTCTTTGGCAAACATGATATGTATGCAAGGGATGGGGTTCATCTCTCTGGGGATGGAGTGGTTGCATTAGCCAATTCAATTGAGAGGGTAATTGATGACTTGTCTAGGAATTTAAACTGATAGATTATAGAGGTATGGGTGTTTATGGGAAACAATCAGGCTGCAGCATTAGGGTTAAAAACAGCAGTTATTACCGGGATACCTCAGGGATATGTTTAAAAGACAATATTCAAAATAAAGTTGCTAGTAATGGCAAATCAATTGATCAACAAACAAAGAGAGATATTAGAGGGCAACGAGTGACTAGCTCCCTTAAGGTTTACTATACAAATAGTAGGAGTCTAAGAAATAAGATAGAGCTAAGATTACTTGCAACTGTAGGTAATATAGATATTATTGGTATAACAGAGATCTGGTTCAACCTGAAAGATAGAGAAATACCTTCTAAATGCAACATACAGGGTTATAAACTATTCCACACTGATAGGGTCAAAAGGAAGGGTGGTGGAGTGGCGATGTGTGTCAGAGAAAATTTACATTTCTGTCTTAGACATGATGTAATATTAGAAACATCGAACACAGAATTTGTTGGCTACAATTTCTCGAGGGACGTGACAAATTAATTTTGGGTGTGATTTATAGGTCCCCAAACCTTGATAGGGAGTGCAGTAAGCTGTTGTGTGACGAAATTCATAAGGCATCTAGATATGAAAATGTTGTGATAATGGGAGATTTTAACTTTAGACAATATGATTAGAACAATATGACAGGAAATCTTGAGTCTAGTGACTTTCTTGATACGGTCCAGGATTGCTTTTTAGAACAGGTTGTGACAGAACCAACTAGAGGAAACAATCTGCTTGACTTGGTTCCTGCAAACAAAGATTCACTAATTAATAATCTTGAGGTTAATGATGAGCTTGGGGAAAGTGATAACAAATCATTTTGTTTCAATATATCATGGAATTACCGATATAACTGCAATCAAATCTCTGTCTCAGATTTTCGCTTGACCGATTTCATGGGACTGAAAAATTACCTGGGTGGGCTAAATTGGGATGTCCTGGCTATGGGTCAGGTAGGTGATCTTGGTTGCCAATATGACGTTTTTCAGAGCATAGTTTTAGCTGCCAAGACAACTTTTGATCCGAGTAGGGAAATTAGAATCTAACAAAAATGATCCCAAATGGATGAACAATAGATTAAAACATCTCATTGGTCAAAAGAGAGGCATATATAGGCTAATCAAAAGAGAGGATGGACAGTTAAGAAATCAATATATTCAATTAAAGAGAGAAATAAAGAAAGAATAAGAAAAGCAAAAAGGGATTATGAGGCTAAGGTCGCAAGGAATTCAAAGACTAACCCAAAAGGGTTCTTTCAGGTATACAGAAGTAAGATTAGGGACAAGACATGAACTTGACACTAAGGTAAATATGTGGTTAAATCACCCCCAGTTTTCACCAGGAAAATACTAGCAATATTCCTGAAAATAGATTTGTAGAACAGGACCAAAAACTATGTACAATTGCGGTAACTAGTGACATGGTCCTCAGACAAATAGAGAAACTAAAACCTAACAAATCCCCAGGCCCTGATGATCTGTGTGCAAGGCTGTTAAAGGAACGTAAAGAGGAACTTAGCATACCTTTGGCTAATCTTTTTAACATATCACTACAAACTGGCATAGTGCCTGATAAGTGAAAAATGGCAAATGTAATACCTATTTACAAGGCAGGTGACAGGTCCTTGGCTTCGAACTATAGACCAATAAGCCTTACCATAGTGGGAAAATTTATGGAATCAATAATTGCCGAAGCAATTCGTAGCCATCTTTATAGGCACAGATTGATTAATGAATCTCAACACGGTTTTACAAAGGGGAATTCCTGTCTTAAGAATTTACAAACTTTTTTCACTAAGGTGTTTGAGGAGGTAGATCATGGCAATGAATATGATATTGTGTATATGGGCTTCAGTAAGGCTTTCGATAGTGTTCCACATCAGACTTTATTGAGGAAACTTAAGGCACACTGAATAGGAGGAAAAAATTTTTCCTGGGTAGAGGCATGGCTGACAAATAGGCAGCAGAGAGTATGCATAAATGGGGAGAAATCAGAATGGGGGCACGTCACAAGCGGCGTTCCTCAGGGGTCAGTGTTGAGCCCGTTGTTGTTCATAATTTACATAAACGACATAGATGAGGGAATAAATAGCGACATAAGCAATGGTCGGAGAAGTGGCAGATGCAGTTTAATATTAACAAATGCAAAGTTCTAAATGTTGTACAGTTAAATAACCACGCCACACATAAACTAAATAATGTAGATATTAATACTGCTGATTGCGAAAAGGATTTAGGAGTTCTGGTTAGCAGTAATCTAAAACCAAGACATCAGTGCATTAGTGTTCGCAATAAAGCTAACAGAATTCTTGGCTTCATATCTAGAAGTATAAATAAATAGAAGTCCTCAGGTTGTTCTTCAACTCTATATATCCTTGGTTAGGCCTCATTTAGACTATGCTCTTCAGTTCTGGTCACCGTATTACAGAATGGACATAAATGTTCTGGAAAACGTACAGAGGAGGATGACAAAGTTGATCCCATGTATCAGAAATCTTCCATATGAGGATAGACTGAGGACCCTGAATCTGCACTCTCTCGAAAGGCGTAGAATTAGGGGGGATATGATCGAGGTGTATAAATGGAAAACAGGAATAAATAAAGGGGATGTAAATAACATGCCGAAAATTTCCAGCCAAGACAGGACTCGCAGCAATGGTTTCAAGTTGGAAAAATTCAGATTCAGGAAGGATATAGGAAAGCACTGGTTTGGTAATAGAGTCGTGGATGAGTGGAACAAACTCCCGAGTACAGTTATTGAGGCTAAAACGTTGTGTAGTTTTAAAAATAGGTTGGATAAATACATGAGTGGGTGTGGGTGGGTGTGAGTTGGACCTGACTAGCTTGTGCTGCTGGGTCTGGTGCCGTGCTCCATCCTTGAGTGGAGGTGACCAGACTGGGTGGATCATTGGGATAATCCGAGGGGGTAGGCCATTGGGCTAATCCGGGGAGGGGACATGGACCTGCTCCGCATGGGTCAGTAGGCCTGTTGCAGTGTTCCTTCTTTCTTATGTTCTTAAAACCGTAAACGTTCGCAGCAAGACTAGTCGCAGAGCTAAGGGTTATGTCTTAGGAGAGGTTAAGGGAACTCAACCTGATGACATTAGGGGATAGGAAGGAGTGACGTATATAGTTTGTGGTGGTTAGGTAAGACACATAGGCAACAGTTAGGTATCTTTATTTCGAAACGTTTCGCCTACACAGTAGGCTTCTTCAGTCTCACCTCCTGGCGCTATATAAGGCTCCATCCTGTCACTTCAACTCCATATTGTTTCAGACTATGGAACAATGCTCTTCTCCAGACTGAGGGACTGACCACCTCAAAACTTTAAGGGTGATGGACTGATTACATCGTCTTCAAGTCTCTTCTGCTTCTATCAACTTTTCTGTACTCGACTGAAGAAGCCTACTGTGTAGGCGAAACGTTTCGAAATAAAGATACCTAACTGTTGCCTATGTGTCTTACCTAACAACCTGTCGGTATTTTATACCATTTTAATGTTCATAGTTTGTGGCAAACCTGTAGTGAGCAGCGGTCGCTATATACACAACGAAAATCATTATTCTTCCAGTAATCTCCATATACTGAAGCCATCGGCGCCCAAACATGTGAGTTATACTTTCTTTATAAAACTGAACACATATCACTCTGTTTTTTTTCCAGTAGTCCTTTTCATGAGCTAGTCCAAAATCACCCAGTGAGCCTAATCCAGATCTGCCAGATTCATCCAACGACCGGATTCAAACGGATTCGTTGATAACAATGTATCCTCTGACTGGTTTCACTAACTGACGGGGCTCTACACTCCCTATCAAACACTCAAACATTAACTACAACAAATAGTTACAATACAGATAGACAGATCTACTGTTAAGGTGCTTATTAGGAGAAAGATATACAGTGATCCACTAGCTGGATTCTACCGGATTCGCTGGATTCAGGCAGATTCAAATGGTTTGTTGGAAATAAATCCGGATTCGGGCAGATTCAAACGGTTTCATTGGAAATAAAGCCAAATCGGAAGAACTGTTATAAAAAATTAAATACTTCGGGGAAATATAGACTAGCTAGCTAGGAGAGTTGTATAGTATTGAAAGACGACCACCACCATGAAGATCTGTGTAGTCTGCAGAAAGGGTAAAGGAAGAAGACAGGCCTGGATTGCTTGCCATCTGTGTGGTCGGTGGTCCCATAGGGATTTTAAACCAGTGACCACACTTGACATAAACTCAGAGGGATGTTTTTGGATCTGCCCAAATGAGATACACCTGTTTGAAGAAATGACATCTATATTAAAAGACAAGAACACCAATAAAACATCCTTCTTGAAAGACATGTCAGCATGGTATGACAGCTGGGAAAAAAAGATGAGTGGTAGGGACAGGGCCGTCTTGGACAGTGCTGAGGGTGCTAATGCTGTCCTGGAGGACAGAGCTGAGGGTGCTCCAGAGGGTCCTAGTGATGTCTTAGAAGATAGCACTCGTGAGGGTACTAGTGTTGTCCTGGAGGACAAGGGGGGGGGGGGGTTGGCCTGTATGTCACAAAGTCGCTCATTTGCACAGAACTGCTAAACACCTCAAATGATGTAGTTGAAGTTTTGGCGGTAAAGATCGAAAACCAAAACCTTGTCATTGTGATAGTATACAAGCCTAAACATGCAACTTCTCAGCAATTCCAGGAGCAGCTTGAGAAAATTTTCCACTCTCTGGAAAATCTCCCAACTCATGCCCCAAACATCTTACTATTACGAGATTTCAACCTGAGACACCTAAAATGGAGGAGTATAGCAAACAATGTTTTAGCAGAGATCACCCCGGGAGGCAGCTCAGATGAAAATTCACATACACACTACCTATTAAATCTCTGCAACAAATTCACCTTAAACCAGCAAATAGTAGAGCCTACAAGACTAGAAAACACACTGGACCTTATCTTCACTAACAATGACGATCTGATATGTAATATAACTGTAACAAAGACAATTCACTCAGATCACAACATAATAGAGGTACAGACATGTATGCAGAGGGCTCCGGACCAGCAAAATGTGAGCAGTCATGAAGATCTCTTCACGAAATTCAATTTCAATAACAAAAACATACAATGGGATCAAGTAAACCATGTCCTAAATGAAACAAGCTGCGAAGACATCCTAAACAACACGGATCCGAACATTTGCCTTGAAAAAAATAATTTTGTGGTTCTTGAGATCTGCTCAAGACACATTCCATTAAGAAAAAGAAAGAGAAGATGTAAAGTAGAAAGAGAGACGTCCCCTATACAGACGAAGGCGAAGAGTCACAGATCTGCTGGTTGGGGTCAATATATCTGAAATACGAAGGGAGGCACTAGTCAATGAAATTGCAAATATCGGACTTAAGCTGAAGGAATCTTGCAGGAGACAAGAATCACAGGAAGAACTAAAAGCCATAAAGGAAACTACAAAAAAAAAATACTTCTTCTCTTATGCCAAATCTAAGGGAAAAACATCCAGTATTGGTCCCCTGTTAAGGCAGGATGGGACATACACAGATGACAGCCAAGAAATGAGTGAGATACTAAAGTCCCAATATGACTCAGTGTTTAGCAAGCCACTGACCACTCTAAGGGTCGACAATCCAAATGAATTCTTTATGAACGAAACCCAAAATTTGGTCATCCCAAAACTCTCGGATATTATTCTAACTCAACAAGACTTTGAAGAGGCAATTAATGACATTCCCATGCACTCTGCCCCAGGCCTAGAATCGTGGAACTCCGTGTTCATCAAGAATTGCAAGAAGCCCCTATCGCATGCCTTCAGCATTTTATGGAGAGGAAGCATGGACACAGGGGTCATCCCACACACACTAAAAACAACACACATAGCCCCACTTCACAAAGGTGGCAGTAAAGCAATTGCAAAGAACTACAGACCGATAGCACTAACATCCCATATCATAAAAATCTTTGAGAGGGTTCTAAGAAGCAAGATAGCCAACCACCTAGATACCCATCAGTTACACAACCCAGGGCAACACGGGTTTAGAACAGGTCGATCCTGCCTGTCCCAGGTACTGGACCACTATGACAAGGCTCTGGATGCTATAGAGGATAAACAAAATACAGATGTAGTATACACAGACTTTGTAAAAGCTTTCGACAAGTGTGACCATGGTGTAATAGCACAGAAAATGCGGGATAAAGGAATAACGGGAAAAGTTGGTAGATGATCTACAATTTCCTGACAAATAGAACACAAAGAGTAATAGTAAACAGAGTAAAGTCGCAGGCAGCTACGGTGAAATAGCTCTGTTCCACAAGGCACAGTACTCGCTTCCATTCTATTCCTCATCCTCATTTCTGACACAGACAGAGATGTAAGCCATAGCTCCGTGTCTTTCTTTGCGGATGACACCTGGATCACCTTGGCAGTAACATCCATCGAAGACACCGCAAGACTCCAAGCGGACATCAACCAAATCTTCGAATGGACCACTCAAAACAATATGAAGTTCAACGAGAAATTTCAACTACTCAGATATGGAAAACTTGAAGAAATTAAAAATGTGTCAGAGTATACCAAAAATTCTAACCATACAATAGAGTGGAAAAGTAATGTGAAGGACCTGGGAGTGATAATGTCAGAGGACCTCATCTTCAAAGACCACAACAACGTATCTACCTCATCCGCTAGGAAAATGATAGGATGAATAATGAGAACCTTCAAAATTAGGGACACCAAGCCCAAGATGATTCTCTCCAAATCGCGTGTGCTCTCCACGCTGGAATACTGCTCTACACTAACGGCTCCCTTCAAGGCTGGCGACATTGCAGACCTGGAGAGTGTAGAAATAACTTTCACGGCAAACATAAGTGCGATAAGGCACCTAAACTACTGGGAACGGTTGAAGGTCCTTGATCTATATTCCCTCGAACTCAGGCGAGAGAGATACATGATAATATAAGGTCCTGGAGGGATTGGTACCAAACCTGCACACGCAAATCACTCCCTATGAAAGCAAAAGACTCGGCAGAGATGCAACATTCCCCCGATGAAAAGCAGGGACGCCACGAATACACTGAGAGACAACACAATAAGTGTCCGGGGCCCAAGGCTGTTCAATTGCCTCCCAGCATACTTAAGGAGGATTACCCTGGCTGTCTTCAAGAAGGCACTGGACAGGCTCCTAAAGTCAGTACCTGACCAACTGGGCTGTGGTTCGTACGTCAGCTTGCGTGCGGCCAGCAGTAACAGCCTGGTTGATCAGACCCTGATCCACCATGAGGCCTGATCTCAGACAGGGCCGCGGGGGCGTTGACCCCCGAAACCCTCTCCAGGTCTCCTGGTATGTATAAAATGCTGAGAGGAACTGACAAGGTGCGAATGGTATAATGTTTCAGTTAAGGGACACAGGAACAAGAGGACACAACTGGAAATTAATGTTAGGCAGTATTTCTTTAGCCCTAGAGTTGTCAGGAAGTGAAACAATGTTGAGAGTGAAGTAATGGAGGCAGATTCCATACATAGCTTTAAGAAGAGGCATGATAAGGCTCATGGAGCGGAGAGAGAGAATGACCTAGTAGCAACTATCGAAGAGGCCGAGCAAGGAGTTGCGAATCGACCCCTGCAACCATATATAAGTGAGTACAAATTGGCGAGTGTATACACCCGCACCCACACACACACACACACACACACACACACATCCACACACAAACACACACACACACACAAACACACACACACAACACACACACACACACACACACACAACACACACACACACACCACACACACACTAACAACAATCTCAGCACATCTATTGAAACAGGGCGACTACCTGAGGTATGGAAGACAGCAGAGTTGTAAGACAGACACGCAACATTAAAAGCTACAGAACAGTGTCACTAAGGCAAGTACCGTAGTAAGTCATAGAGAGAGATAATCAGAAGAGTGGTGACCACCTAAGAGGAATGGAAACTTAAAACGACCACCAGCACGGATCTGAGAAGGATAAATCCTGTGTCTGCATTAACCCTCTAGAGTTCTATAGCAAGGTGACAGACCAGTAAGACAAGAGCGGAGGGGGGTAGATGTGAGTTCTCTTGAACTTGTAAAGAAGGATCTTAACACAGTTCCACTCAGAGACATAATCTCAAAACTCAAAGACCAGGCAGGTATAACATGGAAGGCACTGCAATGTAGAGTAGCTGACAGGAAGGCAGCAGCGAGTCATGGTACGTGATATGGTGTCAGAGTGGGCGCCTGTGACGAGTTGGGTTCCAAAGGGGTCAGTCCTAGGACCTGTGCTGTTTCTGTTATATGTGAATGGCATGACGGAAGGAATAGACTCAGAAGTGTCTCTAGTGTAGACGATGTGAAGTTAAAGAGGAGAATTCAGTCGGAGGAGGATAAGGCAGAATTACAGAGGGATCTGAACAGGCTGCAGGCCTAGTCCGGCAACTGGCTCCTGGAGTTCAACCCCGCTATGTGCAAAGTCATGAAGATCGGGGAACTGCAAGGAAGACCGCAGACAAAGTACAGTCTAGTGGGCAAAGACTACAAACCTCACTCAAGGAAAGGATTTTGAAGCGTGTATAATACCGAGCTCATATGCTGCAGTCAGCGAATCTAAGAATAGCATTCCGATATCTCAGTAAGGAGTTGTTCCGGACCATGTATATCGTGTACGCCAGGCCAATATGAAGCACCAATTTGGAACCCTCACCTCGCCAAGCACGTCAGCAAACTAGAGAAAGAGCAAAGGTTTGCAACGAGACTAGTCCGGGAGCTAAGGGGTATGTCCTATGCGAAGAGGTTAAGGGAACTCGACCTGACGACAGAGACAGGTTGTTCCAAAGATGGATAGAGCAACAAGGGGCCACAATTGGAAGTTGAAGACTCAGATGAGTCACATGGATGCTACGAAGAATTTCTTCAGCATAGAGTTGTCAAAAAGTGGAACAGTCTGGAAAGTAAGGTAGTAAAGGCAAGTACGACAAAGCTCATGGAGCAGGGAGAGAGTGGACCTATTGCCGACCAGTGAAGAGGCTCGGCCAGGAGTTATGAGTTGACCCCTGCAACCACAATTAGGTGAGTACACACACACACACGCATACAAGAGTGGTGGACCATATAGAAAGGAGTGAGTTCAAACATAAAATCAAAGACGGCTTTAAAAATTTTGAAGAGAGACTAACAAACCAACTGGAGTTCTACAAGGTAATAAAAGTAAGGCACGAGAGAGACAGATGGATGGGCAGATTGCATCTTCCTGGACTGTAGGAAGGCTTTTGATACATTACCGCACAAGAGACTGGCACAAAATCTAGAGAAGCAGGGAGAAATACAAGGGATAGCACTACAATGGATCAAGATAAACCTAACAAAAATGAAATGAGTGATTATCCGTGAAGAGGTGTCGGAACTTGTGTATATGGAGGAGTGGGGTTCCACAAAGATCAATACTAGGGCTGGTGCAATTTCTTATATTTGTGGAAGAGTCAGAGGAATACCTGTTTGCAGATAATTTGAACCAAATTAAGATAAAAAAGCATACGATATCCAGGAAAGGCTACAAATGGATCTCAGCAGGCTGCAGGATTCGTCTAACAAATAGCTGCTGGAGTTTATCCCAAGAATTTGCAACGTTATGAAATTTGGAGAAGGACAAAGAGGCTGCAGGTGACACACTTACTCAATAAGGAGGACGTTGATGTAAGTATTGTACCGACCATATAGCTTGGGAAGCACATCAAAGAAATAAGTGCTGCAGCAAATACACGTCTTTAAAAAAATCTAAGACTAGCGTGTATAGCGTGTACGTCAGAGCCATACTGGAGTAAGCAGTTCCAGTATGGAACCCAGACTTGGCCAAGCACGACAGGAAATTGGAGAAAGTGCTGAACTATACAATGGGACTAGTCCCGGAGCTAAGGGAAATGTCCGAAGAGGAGAGGTAAAGAAAACACAGCCTGATGTCTCTGGAAGACAGAAGGATATGGAGTGATATGATAACTCCTTACGAAACAATAGGAACTGATAGAATGAATTGGAACAGATTATTTAAGATGTTAAGAAGTACATACTCGTCCTTTCATTAGTCAGGAAGTGGAACGACCTGGAGAATAAAGTATAAAGCTATGTCTACATACATACACAGCTTTAACAAGAGGTATAATAAGGCTCTCGATGACAAGAGTGAACTAAGTAGCAGAGGCAGGGCCAGGATCTAAGACTAGACCCCAGCAACCATATATAAGTGTGTCCAAATAAGTGAGTACACACACACGCTCACACAGACACAGACACACAGACACAAACACACAGACACACAGACACACAGACACAAAAGACACACACAACACACCCCAACACACACCACGCTCACACAGACACAGACACAAAACACACACAAACACAAAACACACACACACACACACACAACACACACACACACACACCATTCCAGACTCACACATACACTCCCCCCCCCCCACCGACATCTCACCCCTTTCCCCTGATCCCTCCCCTCCCTCTTTCCACCCTCCACCTCCCCACCTCTCTCTCCTTCCCCTCTCCCTCTCCCAATCACCCACTTGCTTTTCCCTCCTTTCCTACTCCCCATATTCCCCCCTAAATCCCCCTCCCCACTCCTCTCCCACATAGCCACAGTTCCTCCTCTACTTCCTCCCCCCACACTCTGACATACACACTACTAACCTAACACACAGAATTACATAGGTATCTCACTCTGAGGCAATCAGGATAAAACAAAAATGGGTAGCCAGAGAGCAACAAGAAAAACCAAGGGACAGGAGGAGGAAGCTGCAAAGGAAGATTGGGCAGCAGAACTCATAAAAAGGGAACATGAATGGGAAAAGAAACTAGAAGAACTCAGCATGAGAATGGAAGAGAGGATAGATATGGAAAGCAGGAAGTGGGAGGTGCAAGTAAAAACAGCAGAGCTAGGAACAGAGTTTAGAAGAGGAACTAAAAAAATCTGAAACAGCCTAAAGAACTGAAGAACATTTTGGGAAATTTGAAAACAGAGACTGCTACCCCCAGCCACAAATAAGGGGACTGTAGGGAAAGAAGGAGCAAAACTGCATGTAGAAGCTCTATCAGTGGAGACTGTAGTAAATGAAAGAGCTAAGCTATATGTGGAGGCCCTAACAGACCACAGCAGAGCCCAGGGAAAGCCGAGAAAGAAAAATGACAGGCCACTGAGCCGAAGTACATTAGCTAGTGAAATTGAAGAAAGGAAAGCTGCAATGAAGGAAATCAAATTGAATCAGGGGATACACAGGGATATGCAGTGGGAGAATGAAAGGATGAGGTCAGTCTTTGTGTATGGGCTCCTGGAAGTTGAAAGGGAAACATATGAAACAAGAAAACAAGGGGAAAAAAAGCAATTGAAAGCATCATGAAAGCAATAGGAGAAGATGACATGACCCAGCTGGAAATTTTTCGGAGAATTTGGGGGCTTGTAAAAAAAAGAACCCGGCCAGTGAAAGTGACCTTAAATCGACTCGGAACAGGATCCTGCAGGAGAAAGCACGATTAAGGGACATGCCAGCATACAGGAAGGTGTATCTCGACCTCGACAGAACACAAGAAGAAAGGCAGAAACTGAGATAGATGGTACAAAGGCGATAGGAGGAAAGAGAGGGGATGGAGAAGACGGACAGGAGATCCCAGACACAGGAAGAAGATCAAATACAGCCTCCATCACAACTTCCTATAGAAGCCTCCCAACCAGGTCAACCCCAGTGCAACCAAACACTTTAAACCAAAACACTCATGCCACATCCAATGCCCCCACCCACTGCATTACAAACTCCACCCCCACAGCAACAACCCATAGTTCCTTATCAGGTCTCCCACTTCCCCAAACCCCAATACACCTCCCAGACCAGTCTTAGAAAAGAAGTTGAAGGTGTGGTATACAAATGCAGATGGAATAACAAATAAGTATGAGGAGTGGCACGAAAGAATCAAGGAGACATCCCCAGACATAATAGCACTCACAGAAACAAAACTCACCAGAATAATAACAGATTCAATCTTTCCATCCGGCTATCAAATCCTCAGGAAAGACAGAGGGAGGAGAGGGGGAGGAGGAATTGCACTGCTCATTAAAAACCAGCGGGGTCTTGAGAAAATGGAAGGAATGGATGGCACTGGTGAAAGGGACTACTTAGTAGGAACAATCCAGTCTGAGGGACATAAGGTGATAATTGCAGTAATGTACAACCCACCACAGAACTGCAGGAGGCCAAGAGAAGAATGCGATGAGAGCAGCAGAGCAATGGTCGACACACTAGCCGAGCTGGCCAGGAGAGCACACATGGGGGGGGGAGCAAAGTTACTAGTTATGGATGATTTTAATCACAAGGAGATTGACTGGGAAAACCTGGAGCCCCATGGGGGTCCCAAAACATGGAGAGCCAAGATGATGGATGTGGTACTGGAAAACCTCATGCATCAACATGTTAGAGACACTACCAGAGAGAGAGGAGAGGATGAACCAGCAAGACTGGACCTTGTATTCACCTTGAGTAGTTCGGACATCGAGGATATCATGTATGAAAGGTCCCTGGGAGCTAGTGATCATGTGGTTCTGTGCTTCGACTACATAGTTGAGCTCCAAGTGGAGAGAGTAGCAGGAATAGAGTGAGAAAAACCAAACTACAAAAGGGGGAACAACTCAGGCATGAGGAACTTTCTTCAAGACATTCAGTGGGAGAGGGAACTGACAGGAAAACCAGTACAAGAAATGATGGACTATGTGGCAACAAAATGCAAGGAGGCAGAGGAGAGGTTTGTTCCCAAGGGAAACAGAAATAATGGGAAGAACAGAACGAGTCCTTGGTTCACCCAAAGGTGTAGGGAGGCAAAAACTAGGTGTACTAGAGAATGGAAAAGGTACAGAAGACAGAGAACTCAGGAAAATAAAGAGATTAGCCGAAGAGCCAGAAACGAATATGCACAGATAAGAAAGGAGGCTCAGCGACAATATGAAAATGACATAGCATCGAAAGTCAAGACTGACCCGAAGCTGTTGTACAGCCACATCAGGAGGAAAACAACAGTCAAGAACCAGGTAATCAGACTGAGGAAGGGTGATGGGGAATTCACAAGAAACGACCGAGAGGTATGTCAGGAGCTCAACACGAGATTTAAAGAAGTATTTACAGTGGAAACCAGTAGGACTCCAGGAAATCAGAACAGGGGGGTACACCAGCAAGTGCTGGATGAGGTACATATAACCAAGGAGGAGATGAAGAAGCTGCTATGCGAACTTGACACCTCAAAGGCAGTGGGACCAGACAACATCTCTCCGTGGGTCCTTAAAGAGGGAGCAGAGATATTGTGTGTGCCATTAACAAAGATCTTCAACACATCATTTGAAACTGGGCACCTCCCTGAGGTAAGGAAGATGGCAAATGTAGTCCCAATTTTTAAAAAGGGAGACAGACATGAGGCACTAAACTACAGACCTGTATCACTAACGTGTATAAATAAATAACAAAAAGGCACAATACCGTGACTGGAACGATACACAAATAACCCGCACATAAAAGAGAGAAGCTTACGACGACGTTTCGGTCCGACTAGGATCAATGGTCCAAGTCGGACCGAAACGTCGTCGTAAGCTTCTCTCTTTTATGTGCGGGTTATTTGTGTGACTAACGTGTATAGTATGCAAGGTCATGGAGAAGGTCATCAGGAGGAGAGTGGTGAAGCACCTGGAAAGAAACAAGTGTATAATTGACAACCAGCACGGTTTCAGGGAAGGAAAATCCTGTGTCACAAACCTACTAGAGTTTTATTACAAGGTGACAGAAGTAAGATAAGAGAGAGAGGGGTGGATCGACTGCATTTTTTTGGACTGCAAGAAGGCCTTCGACAAAGTTCCTCACAAAGGTTACTGCAAAAGCTGGAAGACCGCAGACACAATATGGTTTAGATGGCCAAAAACTGCAAACCTCACTCAAGGAAAAAGATCTGGGGGTGAGTATAACACATCAATCAGATAACTGCTGCAGCATACGAGCACCTGGCAAGCCTACGGATAGCGTTCCATTACCTCAGTAAGGATTCGTTTAAGACTCTTTATACCATTTACGTCAGGCCCATACTGGAGTATGCAGCACCAGTTGGAATCCACACCTAGTCAAGCACGTCAAGAAATTAGAGAAAGTGCAAAGGTTTGCAACAAGACTAGTCCCAGAGCTACGGGGATTGTCCTATGATGAAAGGTTGAGGGAAATCAGTCTGATGACACTGGAGGACAGGAGGGTCAGGGGAGACATGATAACGCCATATACAATACTGTGCGGAATAGCCAAGGTGGACAAAGACGGGATGTTCTACAGAAGGGGCACAGACACAAGAGGTCACAATTGGAAGCTGAAGACTCAGATGAATCAAAGGGATGTTAGGAAGTATTTCTTCAGTCATAGAGTAGTCAGGCCGTGGAATAGCCTAGAAAGTGACGTAGTGGAGGTGAGAACCATACATAGTTTTAAGGCGAGGTATGATAAAGCTCATGGGGCAGAGAGAGAGAGGACCAAATAGCAATCAGCGAAGAGGCAGGGCCAGGAGCTATGAATCGACCCCTGCAACCACAAATAGGTGAGTACAAATAGGTGAGTACACACACACACACACACACATACACACTCACACACACACACACACACACACACACACACACACACACACACAAACACACACACACACATACACACACACACACACACACACACACACACACACACACACACACACACACACACACACACACACACACACACTTCTGTCCGGTGTTCGCTTTGATTTTGTGGCTATACATGTTTGACTATGGGTGTAAAGGAAGTCTTTAACCCCTGAAACTATAGCTCGAATCATAGGGCTTCACAAAGCTGGGCACCAGACGAAAGAAATAGTGGAGAATGTTGGTGTGTGTGAGCGTTCAGTGAGGAACTGGGTGCTGTGTTTCAAGGCTGGTGGTGGTGTCGAGTTATCGTCTGCCAAACCTCAGCCTGGCCCCTCGAAGAAGACATCTGTTTGTACCTAACTGTGTTAAAGAAGCAGTCAGAAAGTACACCTAAGATAACTGCTAGAGAACTGAAAGAAAAGAACCCATATCTTCTCTCAGATGTGTCTGTAAGAACTGTTAACAGACTTGAGTCAGAAGCGGGCTGCAGTAGTCACTGCCAGGTTAAGAAACCGATCCTTTCCGAGGCACAGAAGAAATATAGGCTTGATTATGCAAAGAAATATCTTCACTGGAATCCCAAGGTTCGTAGGTTCGAGTGTTCTTCAGCCAGGGATCAGTGTTTGTGTATATTTCGCCTGCTCTTGCGAATTTCTTGCATTGTAATAAAGTTGGTAGAATTACCGACAATATGTAAAGTAAAAGGACACAAGTGCAACTAATGTGGCATTTTATTGTGGCAACGTTTCGCTCTCCAGGAGCTTTATCAAGCCATTACATAATGGTTTGATAAAGCTCCTGGAGAGCGAAACGTTGCCACAATAAAATGTCACATTAGTTGCACTTGTGTCCTTTTACTTTACATTTCATGCATTGTTGAAATATCTAGTAAAATATCTGTAAGCCTTCTCCCTGAAAGCTGGCTGCCTTGGATCAACGTGTAGCACAAGCTGGACGTTAAGGTATTGTCCAGTGTGGTGAGTGTGGTATAGCACTGCGTACCTTGTTCCAAGGTTCGGAGGTTCGAGTCTCCTTCAGCCAGAGATCAGTGTTTGTGTATATTTCTCCTGCTCTTGCGAATTCCTTGCATATATACATATATATAAGGAAGTACCACCTCTAGAACTGTCCTGGGGACCCTCATCCTCAGAGAAAAGAATAAACTTGCTTCAGGAAAAACTTAAGGTTCTCCCGGAAGCTGTTAGAAAATTTTCTCCTATCACCCCCTATATATTCTACATATGCTTTATTTAAAAACAAGATACATTGACAAAATGCATTGACAAAAATACGAAATGGAGTAAAACAACATAGATAACATCTCAAAGCAGCATCTCAAATACTTCGTCCATCTCCCCGGTGGTGGGCCGCGTGCCCAGAATGCTGCAGGCATTTCCTCTCTGGATCTCGGCACTGAGTCTCTGAAAGAGGAAGCTGGTTGCCCTGAGGTCCTTGGTTTCTATGATGAGTTTTTCACCCAGCTCTTTGAGGAAGTTTAGAGCACACTTGCCCCATGCTCCAAGGGTCTCCGACCCTATTGGGATGAATTTATAGCAAAGGGGAAGGTCTTCATATTTGTGGGTCTTCTGGGCCTCCTGTGGCTGGCAGCTCCACCCCCTTCAGCTACAGAGTATGGCAAGAAGGTGTCTGCCAATGTGATAGTGCAGTTGTAGTCCCAGGCAATCTGCTTTCCATCCTTCCAGGGTAGCATAGTGGCTCCATCAGGATGCTTTTAACTTCCGTCAGACCTCTACTTGGCGTTCTTGTTGAGCTGGGCAACGGGCGGTGGAGAGGCTTCTCTTTATGATGTCACTGACCTCCTCATGTCTGGCATACTTCCCTTCTGAGCCATGAAGTCCGAATTGATCAGCCGCTGCCCTGCCACAAATACACCTATGTTCGGTGAGGATGGGGGCGGCTAGGCGAAGTGCAACACCAATCTCAATGGCCTGTGGGTCGAGTCGAGTGCCCAAGGAGGAATTGGGAGCATCTAGAAGGAAATCTCCTGAGTGTAGTACCTTCTTCACTAGGAGATGAGCTTTGTCCTTTCGTGAAGCGTTGGTGAGCATTGTGTTGGCGATTTTTTCCCATGATCGGTTTGTCCCAGTGGGACTGTTTGTGCTCTTTGGGAGGAGCTGGTCTACTGGAGGAGTCTGCAAGGGGGGCTCACCGCATCGCTGCTTCAGTAAACTTGGGGTCTTGAGCTCCTACCACGTCTCTCAAGTGTTCGGGGACGAACAGAAAATCAGGTAAACCTACATGCATTGCTTTGCGCACCCCTATACCTCCCAGTCGCACCGGAAGGGTTGCCTGATCCCATTGCCGATCCTCTAGTGACAGGTTCAGTGCCTTCTTAAAGGTTGGTCTCAGGTGTGCGTCATAATCGTCGAGTGTTGGGTTGTCAAAAGAGGGTGCACACCTCAGTAAGTGAGTCTTGGTATAGTAAGGCACCTTGTGAGGAGATACAGAGCATCATGGGCATCAAGATCGCTTATTCTCTCCTCCATTCTCATCAGGTCATTCAATTTGTCCTTGAGGACTGTGTCGATGGCCTCGTGACCCAGCGGTGCTCCCAGGAGGGTACTGTTGGACAGAGTGGTAGTAGAGACTTCCGGGAGGATTCTTCGCACGGCATTGGTTATTTCCTGGCTCGCTGTGATGATTTCACACTTGGAGGGATTGAGGATGAATCCCGAGTCTTCTCCCTGTGTTTTCACCAGTTGTAGGTCATCTAGCAGGGACTCTTTAGTATCTGCCAGAATGCCATCATCTAGCTACCAGATGCTGAGCTCGCTGTGTAGGCTGGAAGTTAGTTCTCTTACTGCCATGCAGAAGAGAAGTGAAACGAGTGGATCACCCTGCTGAACACCCTCTGATGAGAGAATTTCATGTTCTCCAAACAAAAGAATTCAGGGTTTGGTGTAGCCGGTTGAAATGAAGGATAAAAGACTGGGGAACCGATCCTGAAAGGCCGGCAATACAACATCTTTCTTTACCATATTAAAGGCATTTCTAAAATCAAGTTTGACTACGGCCTTGTCTTCTGGAAGGTCCCTTGCTGCATGAGCTGCGGCTTCACTGCCTTGAGAGACCCCAAAGCCCAGTTGGTGTGGCTGGAGTAAACTGGCAGCTTCCAGGCGAATGTTTCTTACTGCTGCTTTGGCAACGAGACAGAGAAGAGTGTTTCCAACAACAATGGGTCTCATTCCCCCATCCTTCTTCTTCAAAGCACACATATTTATTTATTTAACAGTCTGGCTGTCTTCCACAGAGTGAGGGGACCAAACAGCATTCACACTGTTACTGTCTTCGCATAGACGCACAGGTACGACAGTTTTGATGTCATTCTAAACAGAAGATATCCCAAAGGCATCACATATAACGCACACACCAGCACAACGGCTTTACAAAGTTTACATACACACGTACTCTTACTCTCAAACAAATTAAAATATCAGGCTATTATTTTAGCACACATTCATAAACACAAGTTTTTAATAATTAGCATTCGTACTTTCAGTAGTTATAAAGACCTGTATGCAGACATCAATGCACATGCACACAACTACAGTATAAATACAGCTGTTCACAGAGAAATGCATTTCAACACTGTTATAAACACTTGTGTACACATCTATGCACAAACATGTCAAAACATAACCATTTCTACACAGTCTTAAATATTAATATTTAATTTATTGCACTTTATTTTAAATATCTGTATCCAACAGCAAATATAATCATACCACTGAAATTATTTGAATGCAACTATAAAAGAGAGTTTTAAATATTTATAAACACTTAGAAACAAACAGTTATTAAACATTTATACCTGAATGTTGACTCAAGTCTTGATTTAACTCATATCAACTGAAAACATTCATTAGAAGCGTTTCTTAGCTCTCAGTAATTATATACAGACATAAAAAACATTATCAATTGGCCATTAACATTTGTACACAAGCCTTTAAACACTTCTATATAGGTCTAAAGTACACATGCAGCAGGAAATTTGACGTCCAGCTGTACACGCATACTGCATATTTACATATAAATTGCTGGGGTGGGTATTTCCCATGTGCCGAGCCAAGCACCTGTCTGTGTACCTCGCTGCTACACACGCCAGGAAGGGAATTCACACACACACACACACACACACACACACACACACACACACACACACACACACACACACACACACACAAAACACACACACACACACACACACACACACACACACACACCACATACACATATGAGGCAGGGAGAGAGAGGACCTAGTAGCAATCAGCGAAGAGGCGGGCCAGGAGCTGTGACTCGACCCCTGCAACCACAAATAGGTGAGTACAAATAGGTGAGTACACCAAAACACACACACACACACACACACACACACGGGGCCAGGAGCTGAGTCTCGACCCCTGCAACCACAATTAGGTGAGTACACACACACACATACACACACACACACACACACACACACACATACACACACACACACACACACACACACACACACACACACACACACACACACACACACACACACACACACACACACACACACACACACACACACACAACTCTCAAATACAACAGGCCTAGTGTCTAATCGACATGTGCCTAGGACAAAATGGTAATTAACACACGCACGCACAAACGCACGCACATACATACACATAAACACACGAGGGGTGGGTAGATTACACTGTCTTGGACGGTAAGAAGGCATTTGACACAGTTCCACACAAGAGATTAGTGCAAGTGATTAAACTGACGACACCGTGTGGATACAGCATGCCACCCTGGGAGAAGCCACCAGGGTGACAAGCATCGTCCTTCCTGGTTCGTATTGCTTAGTGCTTAGTGGATTTCTATGCAAACTTCTGAGGGGTTGGCCCAGGTTTCAAGCCAAGCCAGATTAAGCCAGACTCTACAAGTCTCTACAAGTCTGTCCTGCTTCAAAACGCCTGTGTGCACATTTGCATGCATTCCAGCCATCCCAATGTATCTAGTGTCGAGGAATTAAGCCAGCAAGCCAACCCAGCTGAGGGAAACAAGCCAACCCAGTTTGTTAGAAGTATATCGACTCCATCCACTGTGTCTGTGTCGCTCTATACTGCCAGTACAAAATGCTGGTCAGAGACGAAATTGCCATTCTTGTGGCATAGTGTGGTTTATTGTGGAATACTGAGCAATTCAGTTTCATGTGAGGAGTATGCAGATTCCATGAGCGATCCTGTTCACGCACTCAACAACGTTCCCAGTGACTCCCAACCGACCAGGTCACCCACGTCACACGCCGCACCACTCACAAACTGTGACAGCCACATACACACACACACACACACATAGCAGCGAAAGCCAAATTTGAACCGAAGCTGTTATACAGCCACATACTACGTGCCGCAAACTGCCCTTCTCACACTATACCATTCACTTATATATCCATACCTCACCTATGCTATCTGTGCTTGGGGTTCAACTGCAGCAATACACCTAAAGCCAATAATAACCCAACAAAAAGCCGCAGTAAGAATAATCACTAAATCCCATCCCTGGCAACACCCCCCCCCCACTCTTCATAGATCTAAACTTACTCCCTGTTCAGAACATCCACACTTATTACTGTGCAATCTATATCTACAGGGCCTTCAATTCCAATATTAACATTGACCTAAAACGCTTTCTTGATAGTTGTGACAGGATCCACAGGCATAACACCAGACACAAACATCTCTATGACATTCCCCGTGTTCGACTAAACCTTTTAAAAAATTCAATGTATTTCAAAGAACCTAAAATCTGGAACACCCTACCTGAAAACTCTAGAACTGCAGAAACATTCATCACTTTCAAAACTACAGTTAGAAAACATCTTGTCGTATAAATATCTGTTGTGCAATCGCGAAAAAAAAAAAAAAAAAAAAAAAAAAAAAAAAAAAAAGCAATTGCAACTTGTATAATTACAACCAATTCAGAGTCATGTACTTATATACCTATTATATTTATGTGACTCTGATGGGTTAGTATTATACCCCTTAAAGAATATCTTATCAATTCAAATACACTTTTTAAATTACACCAAAGTGGTTGGGCCACTTACCTTTTATATCCTACCTCTCCCCCCTTCCAACCCTTTTCCAATATTTCCATCCTTACCCATCCTTCTTCCTTCCCCATCTTACCAAAAAGCTCTGGTCATTAGAACTCGAACTCTTATCTCCCTGATCCACCCCGACAACTAACTACATGATAACCACCTGGTGGTTCACAATTACACTCACTCATCCATTGACTATAAACCCAGAAATACTAATCTTAATCTTAAAATAATAAATCCTAACTAGTCATAAGTTTGCCTATGATACTCAAATATAGACACCTTGTATTGTGCCAAAACAAAAGCATTCACATTGCTAAACTCACAAATTATGATGTAGTCACTTAGCCTTAATACCATAATCTGTAAGGATTTAATGTTAAGAATTAATCTAAGTCTGCTCGAAATGCCTAGCCATGCTAGGTGTCCTAGTGGACCCCCTCTGTAATTTGTATTTTATAACATGTAAACTACACAATACCCAAAACCTGTAAACCCCACATTGTAACCCATATAGAGAATAAACTTGAATTGAAAAACTTAAATCAGGAGGAACACAACAGTCAAAGACCAGGTAATCAGCCTAAGGAAGGAAGGAGGAGAGACAACAAGAAATGACCATGAAGTATGTAAGTAATTCAACAAGAGATTCAAAGAAGTGTTCACAGAAGAGACAGAAGGGACTACAGAAAGACGGAGAGGTGGAGCACACCACCAAGTGCTGGACACAGTACACACAACCAAGGAAGAAGTGAAGAGGCTTCTGAGTGAGCTAGATACCTCAAAGGCAATGGGGCCAGATAACATCTCTCCATTGGTCCTGAGAGAGGGAGCAGAGGCACTATATGTACCCTTAACAACAATATTAAGTACATCTATCGAAACAGGGAGATTGCCTGAGGCATGGAAGACAGCAAATGTAGACCTAATCTTTAAAAAAGAAGACAGACATGAAGCGCTAAACTACAGACCAGTGTCACTGACATGTATAGTATGCAAAGTTATGGAGAAATTGTCAGGAGAAGAGTGGTGGAACACCTAGAAAGGAATGATCTCATAAACAGCAGCCAACATGGTTTCAAGGATGGGAAATCCTGTGTCACAAACCTACTGGAGTTCTATGACATGGTGACAGCAGTAAGACAAGAGAGAGAGATGGGTGGGTGGATTGCATTTTCTTGGAGTGCAAGAAGGCGTTTGACACAGTTCCCCCAAAAATTTTAGGCAGAAGCAGGATCGGGCACACGAAAAAGGGAAAGGGCACTGCAATGGATAAAGGGAATACCGCAGGGGGGCACAACGAGTCATGGACGTGAAAAGGTATCACAGTGGGCCCTGTTACGAGCGGGGTCCCACAGGGGGCATTCTAGGACCAGTGCTATTTTTGATAATGTGAACGACATGATGGAAGGGGAAAAGACCTTTAAGTGTCCCTGTTCCAGATGACGGAAGTTTAGAGAAGAATAAATCGGGCA
This sequence comes from Cherax quadricarinatus, assembly GCF_026875155.1. NCBI lineage: Eukaryota > Metazoa > Arthropoda > Malacostraca > Decapoda > Parastacidae > Cherax > Cherax quadricarinatus. Next base: position 40,966,381 of record NC_069418.1, on the reverse strand, counting down.
GGATGGGCGGACGCAAAGGACCTGGAGAGGTGGACATTGGTCCTAACTGGCTTCTCGAATTTAATCCAGCCCAAAAGCAAATCATAAGATTGGGGGGGCATAGAAACCGCAGACAGAGTATAGGCTAGGTGGACAAAGAACAGACCTCACTCGGGAGAAAACCTTGGGGGGACCCTAAAACCGAGCCATCACCGAGGCACACATCAACCAAAAAACCCCGCAGCATACGGGCGCCGGAAACCTGAGAATACGTTCCGATCCTTTAAAAGGAATCGTTCAAAACACGTCACTGTGTAGTTTGGCCCATACTGGAGTATCAGACCAGTTGGAACCCACACCTGGGGCAAGCACGCAAAAAGTTAGAGAAAGTACAAAGGTTTGAAAAGGTAGTCCCAGAGCTCAAGGGGTTCGTACGGGAAAGGTTTAAAGGGAAATCGGACTGACGACATGGAGGACAGAAGGGGGCGGGGAGCATGAAACGACAACAAAATACTGCAGGGAATAGACAAGGGGGACAGAGAAGGATGTTCCAGAGAGGGGGGCACAGGGAAAAGGGCACAACTGGAAGCTAAACTCAGACGGTCAAAAGGGGACGTTGGAAATTTCTTCAGTCATAGAGTTGCAGAGGGGAAAGCCAGCAAGTGAAATATGGAGGCAGGAACCATACAAGTTTTAAGAAGAGTTGACAAAGCTCGGGGGGCAAAGAGAGAGACCAGTGCGACAGTGAAGAGGCGGGGGCCCGGAGCTGAGGGCCGACCCCGCAACCACAATTAGTGAGTACAATTAAGTGGGAAAAACACCACACACATACACACACGCGCACACACACGCGCACACACACACACACACACACACCACACACACACACACACACACACACACACCACCACACACACATACACACACACATACACACACCAAAACACAACCCACCACACACACACAACACCCACACACACACACACACACCAACACACACACCAACGCACACACACACCCACACACCTACACACCACACACCTACACACCTCACTCCTACACACCTACACACCACACACCTACCACACCCAACAGGCCTGTGTCTAATAACATGGGGCCTGGACAAAAAGGTAACTAACACACACACCCCACACACACACACACACACACCACACACACAACAATATCTACCGGGGGGCTACCTGAAAGGGGATTCCGGGGGTCAACGCCCCCGGGCCCCGGGCCACGATCAGGCTTCCCCGGGGGATCAGGGCCTGTCAACCAAGATGTACTGCTGGGGGCACGTATTCAACGTGCAACCACAGACCGTGCCGGCA
>NC_069418.1:40897822-40964565 GCF_026875155.1 Cherax quadricarinatus | reverse complement strand
GGGGGAAAAAACAACAGTCAAAAACCAGGTAATCAGACTCAGGAAGGGTGATGGGGAATTCACAAGAAACACCGAGGGGTTATGTCAGGAGCTCAACATGAGATTTAAAGAAGTATTTACAGTGGAAACCAGTAGGGCTCCAGGAAATCAGAACAGGGGGGTACACCAGCAAGTGCTGGATGAGGTATATATAACCAAGGAGGAGGTGACGAAGCTGCTATCGAACTTGACACCTCAAAGGGCAGTGGGACCAGACAACATCTCTCCGTGGGTCCTTCAAGAGGGAGCAGGGGATATTGTGTGTGCCATAACAAAGATCTTCAACACATCATTTGAAACTGGGCCAACTCCCTGAGGTAAGGAAGATGGCAAATGAAGTCCCAAATTTTTTAAAAAAGGGAGACAGACATGAGGCACTAAACTACAGACCTTTTATCATAACGTGTATAAATAAATAAAAAAAAGGGCACAATACCGTGACGGGAACGATACACAAATAACCCCACATAAAAGAGAGAAGCTTACGACGACGTTTCGGTCCGACTTGGATCAATGGTCCAAGTCGGACCGAAACGTCGTCGTAAGCTTCTCTCTTTTATGTGCGGGTTATTTGTGTGACTAACGTGTATAGTATGCAAGGTCATGGAGAAGTTCATCAGGAGGAGAGTGGTGGAACACCTTGAAAGAAACAAGTGTATAATTGACAACCAGCACGGTTTCAGGGACGATAATAAACTGTGTACTATTAGGTCACAAGTGACATGGTCCTTAGGCAAATAGATAAATTAAAACCTAACAAATCCCCAGGCCCTGATGAACTGTATGCAAGGGTTCTAAAGGAATGTAAAGAGGAGCTTAGCACACCTTTGGCTAATCTTTTCAACATATCACTACAAACTGGCATGGTGCCAGATAAGTGGAAAATGGCAAATGTGATACCTATTTTCAAAACAGGTGACAGGTCCTTAGCTTCGAACTATAGACCAATAAGCCTAACCCCCATAGTGGGAAAATTTATGGAATCAATAATTGCCGAGGCAGTTCGTAGCCCCCTTGAAAGCATAAATTAATCAACGAATCTCAGCATGGTTTTACAAAGGGGGGTTCCTGCCTTACGAATTTATTAAAATTTTTTCACTAAGGTATTTGAGGAGGTAGATCATGGTTAATGAATATGATATTGTGTATAGGACTTCAGTAAGGCTTTTTGACAGGGTCCACATCAGAGACTATTGAGGAAAATTAAAGCACATGGAATAGGAGGAGAAATTTTTTCCTGGATAGAGGCATGGTTGACAAATAGGCAGCAGAGAGTTTGCATAAATGGGGAGAAATCAGAGTGGGGAAGTGTCACGAGCGGTGTTCCACAGGGGTCAGTGTTGGGCCCCCTGCTGTTCACAATCTACATAAACGACATAGATGAGGGCATAAAGAGCGACATCGGCAAGTTTGCCGATGACACCAAAATAGGCCGTCGAATTCATTCTGACGAGGACATTCGAGCACTCCAGGAAGATTTGAATAGACTGATGCAGTGGTCGGAGAAGTGGCAGATGCAGTTTAATATAGACAAATGCAAAGTTCTAAATGTTGGAACAGGACAATAACCATGCCACATATAAACTAAATAATGTAGATCTTAATATTACGGATTGCGAAAAAGATTTAGGAGTTCTGGTTAGCAGTAATCTGAAACCAAGACAACAGTGCATAAGTGTTCGCAATAAAGCTAATAGAATCCTTGGCTTCATATCAAGAAGCATAAATAATAGGAGTCCTCAGGTTGTTCTTCAACTCTATACATCGTTGGTTAGGCCTCATTTAGATTATGCTGCACAGTTTTGGTCACTTATTACAGAATGGATATAAATTCTCTGGAAAATGTACAAAGGAGGATGACAAAGTTGATCCCATGTATCAGAAACCTTCCCTATGAGGATGACTAAGGGCCCTGAATCTGCACTCTCTAGAAAGACGTTAGAATTAGGGGGGATATGATTGAGGTGTTAAATGGAAGACAGGAATAAATAAAGGGGATGTAAATAGTGTGCTGAAAATATCTAGCCTAGACAGGACTCGCAGCAATGGTTTTAAGTTGGAAAAATTCAGATTCAGGAAGGATATAGGAAAGTACTGGTTTGGTAATAGAGTTGTGGATGAGTGGAACAAACTCCCAAGTACCGTTATAGAGGCCAGAACGTTGTGTAGCTTTAAAAATAGGTTGGATAAATACATGGGGGAAAGTGGGGGGGTGTGAGTTAAAAACCTGATAGCTTGTGCTACCAGGTCGGTTGCCGTGTTCCTCCCTTAAGTCAATGTGACCTGACCTGACTAGGTTGGGTGCATTGGCTTAAAGCCGGTAGGAGACTTGGACCTGCCTCGCATGGGCCAGTAGGCCTTCTGCAGTGTTCCTTCGTTCTTATGTTCTTATGTTCTTATTTTTTTGGACTGCAAGAAGGCCTTCGACAAAGTTTCTCACAAGGGGTTTAAACGCAAAAGCTGGAAGACCGCAGACCCCATTAGTTTAGATGGCCAAAAACTGAAAAACCTCACTAAAGGGGAAAAAGATCGGGGGTGAGTAATAACCATCAATCAGATAACTGCGCTGCGCATACGAGCGCCTGGCAAACCTACGGATAGCTTTCCCATTACCTCAGTAAGGATTCGTTAAAGACTCTTTATACCATTTACGTTCAGGCCCAAACTGGAGTATGCAGCACCAGTTGGAATCCACACCTAGTCAAGCACGTCAGAAATTAGAAAAAGTGCAAAGGTTTGCAACAAGACTAGTCCCAGAGCTACGGGGATTGTCCTATGAGAAAGGTTGAGGGAAATCTGTCTGATGAAATGGAGGACAGAGGGTCAGGGGAGACATGATAACGACATATACAATACTGTGCGGAATAGCCAAGGTGGACAAAGACGGGATGTTCTACAGAAGGGGCACAGACACAAGAGGTCCCCAATTGGAAGTTGAAGACTCAGATAAAATCAAAGGGATGTTAGGAAGTATTTTTTTCAGTCATAAAAGTAGTCAGGCCGTGGAATAGCCTAGAAAGTGCGTAGGGGAGGTGAGAACCATACATAGTTTTAAGGCGAGGTATGATAAAGCTCATGGGAAAGAGAGAGAGAGGACCAAGTAGCAATCAGCGAAGGGGGCAGGGCCGGGAGCTATGAATCGACCCCTGCAACCACAAATAGGTGAGTACAAATAGGTGGGGTACACACACACACACACACACACATACACACTCACACACACACACACACACACACACACACACACACACACACACATATACACAACACACACACACACAAAACACACACACACATACACACACACACACACACACACACACACACACACACACACACACACACACACACACAACACACACACACACTTCTGTCCGGTGTTCGCTTTGATTTTGTGGCTATACATGTTTGACTATGGGTGTAAAGGAAGTCTTTAACCCCTGAAACTATAGCTCGAATCATAGGCTTCAAAAAGGGTGGGCACCAGACGAAAGAAATAGTGGAGAATTTTGGTGTGTGTGAGCGTTCAGTGAGGAACGGGGGTGCTGTGTTTCAAGGCTGGTGGGGTGTCGAGTATCTTTCTGCCAAACCTCAGCCTGGCCCCTCGAAGAAGACATCTGTTTGTACCTAACTGTGTTAAAGAAGCAGTCAGAAAGTACCCCTAAGATAACTGCTAGAGAACTGAAAGAAAAGAACCCATATCTTCTCTCAGATGTGTCTGTAAGAACTGTAAGAACAGACTTGAGTCAGAAGCGGGCTGCAGTAGTCACTGCCAGGTTAAGAAACCGATCCTTTTCCCGAGGCACAGAAGAAATATAGGCTTGATTATGCAAAGAAATATCTTCATGGGAATCCCAAGGTTCGTAGGTTCGAGTGTTCTTCAGCCAGGGATCAGTGTTTGTGTATAATTCGCCTGCTCGTTGCGAATTTCTTGCATTGTAATAAAGTTGGTAGAATTACCGAAAATATGTAAAGTAAAAGGACCAAGTGCAACTAATGTGGCTTTTTTATTGTGGCAACGTTTCGCTCTCCAGGAGCTTTATCAAGCCATTACATATGGTTTGATAAAGCTCCTGGAGAGCGAAACGTTGCCACAATAAAATGTCACATTAGTTGCACTTGTGTCCTTTTACTTTACATTTCATGCATTGTTGAAATATCTAGTAAAATATCTGTAAGCCTTCTCCCTGAAAGCTGGCTGCCTTGGATCAACGTGTAGCACAAGCTGGACGTCAAGGTATTGCCAGTGTGGTGAGTGGGGTTTATAGCACTGCATACCTTGTTCCAAGGTTCGAGGTTCGAGTCTCCTTCACCCAAGAGATCAGTGTTTGTTTTATATTTCTCCTGCTCTTGCGAATTCCTTGCATAATACATATATATAAGGAAGTACCACCTCTAGAACTGTCCTGGGGACCCTCATCCTCAGAGAAAAGAATAAACTTGCTTCAGGGAAAACTTAAGGTTCTCCCGGAAGCTGTTAGAAAATTTTTCCTATCACCCCTATATATTCTACATATGCTTTATTTAAAAACAAGATATTGACAAAATGCATTGACAAAAATACGAAATGGATTTAAAACAACATAGATAACATCTCAAAGCAGCATCTCAAATACTTCGTCCATCTCCCCGGTGGTGGGCCGCGTGCCCAGAATGCTGCAGGCATTTCCTCTCTGGATCTCGGCACTGAGTCTCTAAAAGGGGGAAAAGCTGGTTGCCCTGAGGCCCTTTGGGTTTTTCTATGATGAGTTTTTCCACCCAGCTCTTTGAGGAAGTTTAGAGCACACTTGCCCCATGCTCCAAGGGTCTCCGACCCTATTGGGATGAATTTATAGCAAATGGGAAGGTCTTCATATTTGTGGGTCTTCTAGGCCTCCTGTGGCTGGCAGCTCCACCCCCTTCAGCTACAGAGTATGGCAAGAAGGTGTCTGCCAATGTGATGGTGCATTTTGTAGCCCAAAGGCCAATCTGCTTTCCATCCTTCCAGGGTAGCATAGTGGCTCCATCAGGATGCTTTTAACTTCCGTCAGACCTCTACTTGGGGTTCTTGTTGAGCTGGGCAACGGGCGGTGGAGAGGCTCCTCTTTATGATGTCATTGACCTCCTCATGTCTGGCATACTTCCCTTCTGAGCCATGAAGTCCGAATTGATCAGCCGCTGCCCTGCCACAAATACACCTATGTTCGGTGAGGATGGGGGCGGCTAGGCGAAGTGCAACACCAATCTCAATGGCCTGTGGGTTGAGTCGAGTGCCCACGGAGGAATTGGGAGCATCTAGAAGGAAATCTCCTGAGTGTAGTGCCTTCACCACTAGGAGATGAGCTTTGTCCTTTCGTGAAGCGTTGGTGAGCATTGTGTTGGCGATTTTTTTCCATGATCGGTTTGTCCCAGTGGGACTGTTTGTGCTCTTTGGGAGGAGCTGGTCTACTGGAGGAGTCTGAAAGGGGGGGCTCACCGCATCGCTGCTTCAGTAAACTTGGGGTCTTGAGCTCCTACCACGTCTCTCAAGTGTTCGGGGACGAACAGAAAATCAGGTAAACCTACATGCATTGCTTTGCGCACCCCTATACCTCCCAGTCGCACCGGAAGGGTTGCCTGATCCCATTGCCGATCCTCTAGTGACAGGTTCAGTGCCTTCTTAAAGGTTGGTCTCAGGTGTGCGTCATAATCGTCGAGTGTTGGGTTGTCAAAAGAGGGTGCACACCTCAGTAAGTGAGTCTTGGTATAGTAAGGCACCTTGTGAGGAGATACAGAGCATCATGGGCATCAAGATCGCTTATTCTCTCCTCCATTCTCATCAGGTCATTCAATTTGTCCTTGAGGGCTGTGTCGATGGCCTCGTGACCCAGCGGTGCTCCCAAGAGTGGTAGCAGAGACTTCCGGGAGGATTCTTCGCACGGCATTGATTATTTCCTGGTTCGCTGTGATGATTTCACACTTGGAGGGATTGAGGATGAATCCCAAGTTTCTCCCTGTGTTTTCACCAGCTGTAGGTCATCTAGCAGGGACTCTTTAGTATCTGCCAGAATGCCATCATCCAGCTACCAGATGCTGAGCTCGCTGTGTAGGCTGGAAGTTAGTTCTCTTACTGCCATGCAGAAGAGAAGTGAAACGAGTGGATCACCCTGCTGAACACCCTCTGATGAGAGAATTTCATGTTCTCCAAACAAAAGAATTCGGGGTTTGGTGTAGCCGGTTGAAATGAAGGATAAAAGACTGGGGAACCGATCCTGAAAGGCCGGCAATACAACATCTTTCTTTACCATATTAAAGGCATTTCTAAAATCAAGTTTGACTACGGCCTTGTCTTCTGGAAGGTCCCTGATGTAGACCCTTGCTGCATGAGCTGCGGCTTCACTGCCTTGAGAGACCCCAAAGCCCAGTTGGTGTGGCTGGAGTAAACTGGCAGCTTCCAGGCGAATGTTTCTTACTGCTGCTTTGGCAACGAGACAGAGAAGAGTGTTTCCAACAACAATGGGTCTCATTCCCCCATCCTTCTTCTTCAAAGCACATATATTTATTTATTTAACAGTCTGGCTGTCTTCCACAGAGTGAGGGGGCCAAACAGCATTCACACTGTTACTGTCTTCGCATAGACGCACAGGTACGACAGTTTTGATGTCATTCTAAACAGCAGATATCCCAAAGGTATCACATATAACGCACACACCAGCACAACGGCTTTACAAAGTTTACATACGCACGTACTCTTACTCTCAAACAAATTAAAATATCAGGCTATTATTTTAGCACACATTCATAAACACAAGTTTTTAATAATTAGCATTCGTACTTTCAGTAGTTATAAAGACCTGTATGCAGACATCAACGCACATGCACACAACTACAGTATAAATACAGCTGTTCACAGAGAAATGCATTTCAACACTGTTATAAACACTTGTGTACACATCTGTGTACACACATGTCAAAACATAGCCATTTCTACACATTCTTAAATATTAATATTTAATTTATTGCACTTAATTTTAAATATCTGTATCCAACAGCATATATAATCATACCACTGAAATTATTTGAATGCAACTATAAAAGAGAGTTTTAAATATTTATAAACACTTAGAAACAAACGGTTATTAAACATTTATACCCGAATGTTGACTCAAGTCTTGATTTAACTCATATCAACTGAAAACATTCATTAGAAGCGTTTCTTAGCTCTTAGTAATTATATACAGACATAAACATTATCAATTGGCCATTAACATTTGTACACAAGCTTTTAAACACTTCTATATAGGTCTAAAGTACACATGCAGCAGGAAATTTGACGTCCAGCTGTACACGCATACTGCATATTTAAATATAAATTGCTGGGGTGGGTATTTCCCATGTGCCGAGCCAAGCTCCTGTCTGTGTACCTCGCTGCTACACATGCCAGGAAGGGAATTCACACACACACACACACACACACACACACACACACACACACAACACACACACACACACACACACACACACACACACACGCACACACACACACACACACACACACACACACACACACACACACACACACACACACACACACACACACACACACACACATACACATATGGGGCAGGGAGAGAGAGGACCTAGTAGCAATCAGCGAAGAGGCGGAGCCAGGAGCTGTGAATCGACCCCTGCAACCACAAATAGGTGAGTACACACACATACACACACACACACACACACACACACACACACACACACACACACACACACACACACACACACACACACACACACACACAGAAGTAAGACAAGAGAGAGAGGGGTGGGTTGATTGCATCTTCTTGGACTGCAAGAAGGCTTTTGACACAGTTCCTCACAAGAGATTAGTGCAGAAGCTAGAGCATCAGGCGCATATAACAGGAAGGGCACTGCAATGGATCAGAGAATACCTGACAGGGAGGCAACAACGAGTCATGGTACGTAATGATGTATCACAGTGGGCACCTGTGACGAGCGGGGTCCCACACGGGTCGGTCCTAGGACCAGTGCTATTTTTGGTATATGTGAACGACATGACGGAAGGGTTAGACTCAGAAGTGTCCCTGTTTGCAGATGATGTGAAGTTAATGAGGAGAATTAAATCTGATGAGGACCAGGCAGGACTTCAAAGAGACCTGGACAGACTGGACACCTGGTCCAGCAAATGGCTTCTCGAATTTAATCCTGCCAAATGCAAAGTCATGAAGATAGGGGAAGGGCACAGAAGACCACAGACAGAGTATAGGCTAGGTGGCCAAAGACTGCAAACCTCACTCAAGGAGAAAGATCTTGGGGTGAGTATAACACCGAGCATGTCTCCGGAAGCACACATCAATCAGATAACTGCTGCAGCATATGGGCGCCTGACAAACCTGAGAACAGCATTCCGACACCTTAGTAAGGAATCATTCAGACACTGTACACCGTGTATGTCAGGCCCATACTGGAGTATGCAGCACCTGTTTGGAACCCGCACTTGATAAAGCATGTCAAGAAACTAGAGAAAGTACAAAGGTTTGCAACAAGGTTAGTTCCAGAGCTAAGGGGAATGTCCTATGAAGAAAGATTAAGGGAAATCTGCCTGACGACACTGGAGGACAGGAGGGTCAGGGGAGACATGATAACGACATATAAAATACTGCGTGGAATAGACAAGGTGGACAAGGACAGGATGTTCCAGGGAGGGGACACAGAAACAAGAGGCCACAATTGGAAGTTGAAGACACAAATGAGTCAGAGAGATAGTAGGAAGTATTTCTTCAGTCATAGAGTTGTAAGGCAGTGGAATAGCCTAGAAAATGACGTAGTGGAGGCAGGAACCATACACAGTTTTAAGACGAGGTTGATAAAGCTCATGGAGCGGGGAGAGAGAGGGTCTAGTAGCAACCGGTGAAGAGGCGGGGCCAGGAGCTAGGACTCGACCCCTGCAACCACAAATAGGTGAGTACAAATAGGTGAGTACACACACACACACACACACACACAAGCGCGCGCGCGCACACATACGCATGCACATACACACATAAACACACGAGGGATGGGTAGATTACACTGTCTTGGACGGTAAGAAGGCATTTGACACAGTTCCACACAAGAGATTAGTGAAAGTGATTAAACTGACGACACCGTGTGGATACAGCATGCCACCCTGGGAGAAGCCGCCAGGGTGACAAGCATCGTCCTTCCTGGTTCGTATTGCTTAGTGCTTAGTGGATTTCTATGCAAACTTCTGAGGGGTTGGCCCAGGTTTCAAGCAAGCCAGATTAAGCCAGACTCTACAAGTCTCTACAAGTCTCCCCTGCTTCAAAACGCCTGTGTGCACATTTGCATGCATTCCAGCCATCCCAATGTATCTAGTGTCGAGGAATTAAGCCAGCAAGCCAACCCAGCTGAGGGAAACAAGCCAACCCAGTTTCTGTTAGAAGTATGTCGACTCCATCCACTGTGTCTGTGTCGCTCTATACTGCCAGTACAAAATGCTGGTCAGAGACGAAATTGCCATTCTTGTGGCATAGTGTGGCTTATTGTGGAATACTGAGCAATTCAGTTTCATGTGAGGAGTATGCAGATTCCAAGAGCGATCCTGTTCACGCACTCAACAACGTTCCCAGTGACTCCCAACCGACCAGGTCACCCACGTCACACGCCGCACCACTCACAAACTGTGACAGCCACATACACACACACACACATAGCAGCGAAAGCCAAATTTGAACCGAAGCTGTTATACAGCCACATACTACGTGCCGCAAACTGCCTTTCTCACACTATACCATTCACTTATATATCCATACCTCACCTATGCTATCTGTGCTTGGGGTTCAACTGCAGCAATACAGCTAAAGCCAATAATAACCCAACAAAAAGCCGCAGTAAGAATAATCACTAAATCCCATCCCTGGCAACACCCCCCTCCCCCCCACTCTTCATAGATCTAAACTTACTCCCTGTTCAGAACATCCACACTTACTACTGTGCAATCTATATCTACAGGGCCTTCAATTCCAATATTAACATTGACCTAAAACGCTTTCTTGATAGTTGTGACAGAACCCACAAGCATAACACCAGACACAAACATCTCTATGACATTCCCCGTGTTCGACTAAACCTTTTCAAAAATTCAATGTATTTCAAAGAACCTAAAATCTGGAACACCCTACCTGAAAACTCTAGAACTGCAGAAACATTCATCACTTTCAAAACTACAGTTAGAAAACATCTTATCTCCCTGATCCACCCCGACAACTAACTACATGATAACCAACTGGTGGTTCACAATTACACTCACTCATCCATTGACTATAAACCCAGAAATACTAATCTTAATCTTAAAATAATAAATCCTAACTAGTCATAAGTTTGCCTATGATACTCCAATATAGACACCTTGTATTGTGCCAAAACAAAAGCATTCACATTGCTAAACTCACAAATTATGATGTAGTCACTTAGCCTTAATACTATAATCTATAAGGATTTAATGTTAAGAATTAATCTAAGTCTGCTCGAAATGCCTAGCCATGCTAGGTGTCCTAGTGGCCCCCCTCTGTAATTAGTATTTTATAACATGTAAACCACACAATACCCAAAACCTGTAAACCCCACATTGTAACCCTTATAGAGAAAAAACTTGAATTGGAAAACTTAAATCAGGAGGAACACGACAGTCAAAGACCAGGTAATCAGCCTAAGGAAGGAAGGAGGAGAGACAACAAGAAATGACCATGAAGTATGTAAGTAATTCAACAAGAGATTCAAAGAAGTGTTCACAGAGGAGACAGAAGGGACTACAGAAAGACGGAGAGGTGGAACACACCACCAAGTGCTGGACACAGTACACACAACCAAGGAAGAAGTCAAGAGGCTTCTGAGTGAGCTAGATACCTCAAAGGCAATGGGGCCAGATAACATCTCTCCATTGGTCCTGAGAGAGGGAGCAGAGGCACTATATGTACCCTTAACAACAATATTCAATACATCTATCGAAACAGGGAGATTGCCTGAGGCATGGAAGACAGCAAATGTAGACCCAATCTTTAAAAAAGAAGACAGACATGAAGCACTAAACTACAGACCAGTGTCACTGACATGTACAGTATGCAAAGTTATGGAGAAGATTGTCAGGAGAAGAGTGGTGGAACACCTAGAAAGGAATGATCTCATAAACAGCAGCCAACATGGTTTCAAGGATGGGAAATCCTTTGTCACAAACCTACTGGAGTTCTATGACATGGTGACAGCAGTAAGACAAGAGAGAGAGAGATGGGTGGGTGGATTGCATTTTCTTGGAGTGCAAGAAGGCGTTTGACACAGTTCCACACAAGAGATTAGTGCAAAAACTAGAGGACCAAGCAGGGATAACAGGGAAGGCACTACAATGAGATCAGGGAATACTTGTCAGGAAGACAGCAGCGAGTCATGGTACGTGGCGAGGTGTCAGAGTGGGCACCTGTGACCAGCGGGGTCCCACAGGGGTCAGTCCTAGAACCAGTGCTGTTTCTGGTATTTGTGAACGACATGACGGAAGGAATAGACTCCGAAGTGTCCCTGTTTGCAGATGACGTGAAGTTGATGAGAAGAATTCATTCGATCGAAGACCAGGCAGAACTACAAAGGGATCTAGACAGGCTGCAGACCTGGTCCAGCAATTGCCTCCTGGAGTTCATCCCCACAATGTGCAAAGTCATGAAGATTGGGGAAGGCAAAGAAGACCGCAGACAGAGTACAGTCTATGGGGCCATAGACTACAAATCTCACTCAAGGAAAAAGATCTTGGGGTGAGTATAACACCAGGCACATCTCCTGAAGTACATATTAACCAAATAACTGCTGCATCATGTGGGCGCCTAGCAAACCTCAGAACAGCATTCCGACATCTTAATAAGGAATCGTTCAGGATCCTGGTCACCGTGTACGTTAGGCCCATATTGGGGTATGCGGCACCAGTTTGGAGCCCACACCTAGCCAAGCACGTAAAGAAACTAGAGAAAGTGCAAAGGTTTGCAACAAGACTAGTCCCAGAGGTAAGAGGTATGTCCTACGAGGAGAGGTTAAGGGAAATCGACCTGACGACACTGGAGGACAGGAGAGATAGTGGGACATGATAACGACATACAAAATACTGAGAGGAATTGACAAGGTGGACAAAGACAGGATGTTCCAGAAATGGGACACAGCAACAAGGGGACACAGTTGGAAGTTGAAGACACAGATGAATCACAGGGATGTTAGGAAGTATTTCTTCAGCCACAGAGTAGTGAGGAAGTGGAATAGTTTGGGAAGCGATGTAGTGGAGGCAGGGTCCATACATAGCTTTAAGCAGAGGTATGATAAAGCTCACGGTTCAGGGAGAGTGACCTAGTAGCGACCAGTGAAGAGGCGGGGCCAGGAGCTTGGACTCTACCCCTGCAACCTCAACTACACTCAACTCTACCCTTGCAACCTCAACACACTCACACACACACTCACACACACACACACACACACACACACACACACACACACACACACACACCACACACACACACACACACACACACACACACTAACACACACACACACATACACACACACACACACACACACACACACACAATATCTACCTGGAGTCTACCTGAAGGGTATTCCGGGGATCAACGCCCCCGGGGCCCGGTCCACGATCAGGCTTCCCGGTGGATCAGGGCCTGATCAACCAAGATGTTACTGCTTGCCGCACGTAGTCCAACGTGCGAACCACAGACCGGCTGATCCGGCACCGACTTTAAGTATCTGTCCATCTCCCTCTTGAAGGCAGCCAGCGGCCTATTGCTAATTCCTCTTATGCTTGGTGGGAGGCTGTTGAACAGTTTTGGGCCCGGACACATAAGGTGTTTTCTTTTAGTGTACCAATGGCACCCCTACTTTTCACTGAGGGTATTTTGCATCGCCTGCCCAGTCTATTGAGGACAATTCACATGAAAGACCCCTCAGGGCCAGTGATCACTTGATTCTGAGCTTCGAATACATAGCATAGTTACAAGTGGACATGGAAGCAGGACGAATGAAGCCAAACTACAAGAGAGCGAACTAAACAGGCATGAAGAATGTCTTGCACGGGGTTCAGTGGGACAGAGAAGTGGCAGGGAATTCAGTAAACGAGATGATGGAAAATGTGACAAAAATATGCAAGGAAGCTGAGGAGAGATTTGTACCCAAGGGTACAAGAACTAACGAGAAAGCCAGGAGGAGCCCTTGGTTCCCCCAAAGGTGTAGAGAGGCCAAAACCAAGTGTGCTAGAGAATGAAAGAAGTATAGAAGGCAAAGTACCTAGGAGAATAAGGAGAGCAGTCGTAGGGCCAGAAATGAATATGCACAGGTAAGATGGGAGGCCCAACGGCAATACGACAATGACATAACAGCGAAAGTCAAACCCGACCCGAAGCTGTTGTACAGCCACATCAGGAAAAAAACAAAAGTCAAGAACCAGGTAAACAGGATGAGGAAGGAAGAGACAACATCACAAGAAACGACAGAAAGGAATGCGAGGAGCTTGACATGAGATTCAAAGAAGTGTTCACAGAGGAAACCATCAAGTGTTGGACACAATACATACAACTGAGGAGGAAGTGAAGAGGTTGCTAAGTGAGCTAGATACCTCAAAGGCGATGGGGCCAGATAACATCTCTCCTTGTGTCCTGAGAGAGGGAGCAGAGGCACTATGCGTACCACTAACAACAATCTTCAAGACATCTATTGAAACAGGGTGACTCCCTGAGGTATGGAAGACAGCAAATGTAGTCTTAATCTTTAGAAAAGGAAACAGACACGAAGCATTAAACTACAGACTAGTGACACTGACATGTATAGTATGCAACGTCATGGATAAGGTTATCAAGAGAACAGCACCTAGAAAAGAATGCGCTTAACAGTGACAGCCAACACAGATTCAGGGACGGGAAATCCTGTGTCACAAACCTACTGGAGTTCTATGACAGGGTGACAGCAGTAAGACAAGAGAGAGAATCGTGGGAACATAGCATTTTCTTGGACTGTAAGAAGGCGTTTGACACAGTTCCACACAAGAGATAAGTGCAAAAGCTAGAGGACCAGGCAGGGATAACAGGGAAGGCACTGCAATGGATTAGGGAATAAAACAACAGCGTGTCATGGTACGTGGTGAGGTATCAGAGTGGGTGTTTGTGACGAGTGGGGTTCCACAGGGGTCTGTCCTAGGACCGGCGCTGTTTCTGGTATATGTGAACGACCTGGCGGAAGGAATAGACTCAAAAGTGTCCCTGTTTGCAGTGATTTCTGAAACAAATTAAATATTTTAATGGATAAAATAAACAAACAGCAACGCTATATAAATTCCTCTATAATACAAACTAGAAGTAGTCTTTAATATTATATATTATATTGTATTCCGAGGAATAAGAACATAAGAAAGAAGGAACACTGCAACAGGCCTATTGACCTATGCAGAGTAGGTCCATGTCTTCCCCCAGGATTAGGGCAATGACCCACCCAGTCTGGTCACCTCCACTTAAGGATGGAGCACGGCACCAGACCCAGCAGCACAAGCTAGTCAGGTCCAACTCACACCCATCCACACCCACTCATGTATTTATCTAACCTATTTTTAAAACTACACAACGTTTTAGCCTCAATAACTGTACTCGGGAGTTTGTTCCACTCATCCACAACTCTATTACCAAACCAGTGCTTTCCTATATCCTTCCTGAATCTGAATTTTTCCAACTTGAAACCATTGTTGTGAGTCCTGTCTTGGCTGGAAATTTTCAGCATGCTATTTACATCCCCTTTATTTATTCCTGTTTTCCATTTATACACCTCGATCATATCCCCCCTAATTCTACGCCTTTCGAGAGAGTGCAGATTCAGGGCCCTCAGTCTATCCTCATAGGGAAGATTTCTGATACATGGGATCATCTTTGTCATTCTCCTCTGTACGTTTTCCAGAGCATTTATATACATTCTGTAAAATGGTGACCAGAACTGAGCAGCATAGTCTAAATGAGGCTTAACCAATGATATACAGAGTTTAAGAACAACCTGAGGACTTCTGTTATTTATACTTCTAGTGATGAAGCGAAGAATTCTGTTAGCTTTATTACGAACACTAATGCACTGTTGTCTTGGTTTTAGATTACTGCTAACCAGAACTCCTAAATCCTTTTCGCAATCAGTAGCATTAAGATCTACATGATTTAATTTATATGCGGCAAGGTTATTTTCATGTCCAACATTTAGAACTTTGCATTGCATCAGTCTATTCAAATCATCCTGGAGTGCTCTAGTGTCCTCATTAGTATGAATTAGATGGCCTATTTTGGTGTCATTAGTAAATTTGCTTATGTCGCTATTTATTCCCTCATCTATGTTGTTTATGTAAATTGTGAACAACAACGGGCCCAACACTGACCCCTGAGGAACGCCTTTTGTGACGTGCCCCCATTATGATTTCTCCCCATTTATGCAAACTCTCTGCTGTCTATTTGTCAGCCATGCCTCTACCCAGGAAAAAATTTCTCCTATTCCGTGTGCCTTAAGTTTCCTCAATAGCCTCTGATGTGGAACTCTATCGAAAGCCTTACTGAAGTCCATATACACAATATCATATTCATTACCATGATCTACCTCCTCAAACACCTTAATGAAAAAAGTTAGTAAATTCGTAAGACAGGAACGCCCCTTTCTAAAACAGTGTTGAGAATCATTAATCAATCTGTGCCTATCAAGATGGCTACGAATTGCTTCGGCAATTATTGATTCCATAAATTTTTCCACTGGGGAGGCAAGGCTTGTTGGTCTATAGTTCGAAGCCAAGGAGCTGTCACCTGTCTTGTAAATAGGTATTACATTTGCCATTTTCCACTTATCAGGCACTATGCCAATTTGTAGTGATATGTTAAAATGATTAGCCAAAGGTATGCTAAGTTCCCCTTTACAGTCCATTAACTCCCTTGCAAACAGTTCATCAGGACCTGGGGATTTGTTAGGTTTTAGTTTCTCTATTTGTCTGAGGACCATGTCACTAGTTATCGCAATCGTACATAGTTTATTATCCTGTTCTACATAATCTATTATTTCAGGAATATCGCTAGTATTTTCCTGGGTGAAAACTGAGAGGAAGTAGGTACTGAGAATTTCACACATATCCTCATCACTGTGAGTGAACTGACCAGATTTACTCTTAAGTGGGCCAGTCTTGTCCCTAATCTTACTTCTGTATACCTGAAAGAACCCTTTTTGGTTAGTATTTGAATCCCTTGCGACCTTAGCCTCACAATCCCTTTTTGCTTTTCTTAATCTTTCTTTATTTCTCTTTAATTGAATATATTGACTTCTTAACTGCCCATCCCCTCTTTTGACACGCCTATATATGCCTCTCTTTTGACCAGTGAGATGTTTTAATCTATTGTTCATCCATTTGGGATCATTTTTGTTAGATCTAATTTCCCTATTCGGAACAAAAGTTGTCTGGGCAGCTAGAACTATGCCTTGAAAAACGTCATATTGGCAACCAAGATCACCTACCTGACCCATAGTCAGGACATCCCAATTTAGCCCACCCAGGTAATTTTTCAGTCCCATGAAGTCGGCCAAGCGAAAATCTGGGACAGAAATTTGATTGCAGTTATCTGTGTAATTCCATGATATATTGAAACTAAGTGATTTGTGATCACTTTCCCCAAGCTCATCATTAACCTCAAGATCATTTAGTGAATCTTTGTTGGCAAGAACCAAGTCAAGCAGATTGTTTCCTCTAGTTGGTTCTGTCACAAACTGTTCTAAAAAGCAATCCAGAACCGTATCAAGAAAGTCACTAGTCTCGAGATTTCCTGCATATTGTTCCAATCAATTTGTCTAAAGTTAAAATCTCCCATTATAACAACATTTTCATATCTAGATGCCTTATGAATTTCGTCCCATAACAGCTTACTGCCCTCCCTATCTAGGTTTGGAGGCCTATAAATCACACGCAAAATTAATTTGTCACGTCCCTCGAGAAACTGTAGCCAAACAGATTCTGTGTTCGATGTTTCTAATCTTATATCCAGACTTATTGATATTTACTAGTGAACTTGTATCTAAGAACAACTTCAAGATTCATACAACTAGGTAAGAATGGTTTGACAGATTTCTAATACATTGTAGCTGCTTTAATGTTAGTAGCTGCAATCACGATGACTGATGTTATTGCGAAGGTGAGTATAACCCCCTCGCCACTTAATAGACTGGTCAATACACCAATCACATCCCCTGAAAGCTCTAACAAAGGATTAGTCAATGGTTTTTGCCATTCTGCGTGTAGCGAACAACGGATTTTTTTTTTAACAAAGTCTAACCACCAGAAGCGGGTTTAAAACTGTGTCATTTCCAAGGTGGCCGCCGTGGATCCTGGAAATCAGGTAGACGGCTGTAGCTTCCTTATTATTAGATGGAGAGCAATAGTCTTTGTATGTAACCTAGGGTTTTAAGAGTCAAGAAATTCTATGGTGCATATTGAACATGGATGTATATGTACGGTACACAATAACGACAAGATGATGAATTAAATACATGTGCAACATTTGACCAGATTTATTGTACATGTTTAGCCATCCAGTGACTTTATCAATACATACTCAAGGACATAATTTCATACTGACTATTCAGATCCAGGTCAATAACTCCCACATTATTTCACTTGATAAAGCAATTGTAGGGTTAAAGAATGCAAAAACTTATTTTTTTACAACAACTTTATTGGCACCTTTCAGAATGTTTTTCAGAAAGTAAACGGAAGTATTCAGTGAAAAATCTTACTATATCAAAGTCATAATAAATTTTAAAAAATCGTACTGAGTGTAGTAGTAAAAGAGTTAACTTTCAGTCTTCCACAGTCTCAGTTTAGTCCTCTGAAAGTTGGTTGTTCTGTTCTTCCAAAGTCGTAAGTTACCATAATTTACAAGCAGAAGTATATAGAATCCCATATTTTATGTAACTGCAGCGGAGGATACTGCGACCAGTTGTGTCACTGTAATGTATCGTTTTCAACAGTCAGGTGCAGCCTTCATATCAGACTATATGGGTACAGATCTCTAACCTCAATTTAAAGCATCAATATATTTCTTCATCTCCGTCCATGACATGGTCTGAAAATACACCCAGAGACATGGAATTCGATGGTAAACTCATTTAAGGGAAGATGTATGGCCATGACAAATGACATTACAGAGACGAAGTTCCCATAAGATATCAATTGCTATATCAACTTTGGATGTCTGAATATTATTGAAGCTTGAGGATTCGAAAATTATGGATACTCTCTAGTATCAACTAAGCACATCTCTACAATGCTCATTTCAGAAATGCTTTACCTAAATTTTTTATACAGATTAATTTTTCAAGCTGTTATCCTACCTCAGTTCATCTCAAAACCCAGCCTAGTCTAGCGCATACTACCAGTCCCAGGATGCTACCCACTGCAGTCGATTAACATCCAGGGATCTAGGGGAACAGGAGCAACAGGTAGAAGGATACATGCCCAACTATGCCACTCATTCCGTGGATATAACCACGAACACTTGGTATGTGAGCCACGGGACGCCTGCTAACACATCGCCTTCCTCCCAGTGGTCAATGCAGCTATCATGCCCATCTTGTGGAATGTACCTTTACCGACGATGGTAAAAATAGTGTGACCTACCCTGTCACCAGAAAACATCAATGATAAGTCCAATTTTTCTATGTTTTCAACTAATAAATCTGGCTTGACAAAGCATGCAACATTCTTTTACCATACGACGAGCATACTTCATCTCATGAAGAGTTGCATCGAACAAGTTGGACAGATACAAGTGAGACACTTGTACTGCTGGAGTAATGTGTAACGTTGTCATGGCGGCCGGAGGTCATGCTTGTAATGTGCCTTGTCCAATACTGGCTACTTTGTGCTGTGTTTTTCCAACGAACAGATACATCATGTTTCGTAGTGTCTCTAGTTTATAACTCTCAGTCTTTGTATAGTAATAAAGTAACAGAAGATATATTTGATTTGATATTGCTGCTGTTGGAATTATTATTCTTTTCTGAGCAGTTATTTGTTTTTTAATCCTTCAAAGTAACATATAATTATTTTGCTGTTAAACAAGTTACTGAGATGCGTGAGCTTAGGCAAATCAGAAGGTGAATCCTGAAGTGTAAACAGGTACACCCCAGCTACTCGAACAGTAGAAAGTATTTAGGGAAAACTGACCAGAAGGGCACAACTAAGGTATTTTAACTTTCAGGAACAGTTCAAAGGGGTAATTACATTCAAAGTCAAGTTACAGGGAAAGTTAGGGTCTTATATCCAGTAAATTTAAATATCTTAATGTTTTCTAAGCAAACACGTTGGGTCAAAATGAAAAATATATCGACGAATTTCAATACTGCGCCATTTCCTCTTGCTGTGACAGCCTTAGGGTAATGTTATTGAGGTTCAAGTTATGTCAGGAAGCTCTCATAAATTAACAGCGACTTCATCCAGCCTTCGCTTTCATTTTCCTTTCTGGAGATGCACTCTTAACTTCCATTTCTGGCCTTCCTATCGGATACTCTGACGGTTTATATTTTAGTTACATCAGATTATAATAGGCCCTTGTAAGCTTCAAATAGAAGATAAGGTTTTTGTTTTCTCTCTCTTGCAAACTCAACAAAATACGCCAAACCATACCCCGGCCGGGATTGAACCCGCGGTCAGAGAGTCTCAAAACTCCAGACAGTCGCGTTAGCCACTAGACCAGCTAGCCACAATAAGATTCGCCCAACTAGGTATATTTCTACACCATAGGAAGGTTAGCACAGGCACCACTGTGACCACAAATGCAAGTTTTTACAGACGAATCTCCAGCTAGCGTGGCCGTGACGAACTCTAGCTCAAGTCCCTTCACTGCTGTCAACATGACGGCAGTCATGTTGACGGGCTAGAGTTTTGAGACTCTCTGACCGCGGGTTCAATCCGGCCGGGGTATGGTTTGTTTGCAATCGTGTCATTACGATTTCGTAAGTCAACAAAATACGGATGACATTGAACAACGATTACATGATGAATCTCTCTGATAGAATAATCTGACGTAACATTTGGTTAGATTTAAGCATATATTCACTTCACTGTTTCATTTTGTCTTTTATTAATAATATTATATAGGTAGACAATATCAAGAGGTGACAAATGGTGAAAGACACTGGTAACAGTTGATCCTATCAATACAATGTTTTACCCAAGGCGAAACGTTGCATTAATAGGATCTGTTAAAAGTTCTTTTATTCCGATATTTTACGTAAAATTATAAAATATCGACGATTTTTAATGCAGAGATAATATATTTTGTGGCCAGTGTATACAATGCCTCTTTTAATTTTTGGATTAATCTCTAAAAACAGCTGCGGTGAAGCCAGTGATAATAGATATTTTCTTTTTGTGGAATAATCTCAAAGGAATTTAACAGTTCTGCTGGGCAGAGTTTAATCTTTGGCTGAGAGAACAAGTCTTACTGTTTGCTGACAAATCATTATTGGTAACCTCTTAGTGGAAATGACAAAGGTAAAATATCCGTGTATAATATGTCTTGAGTGTCTAGTTCTCCTTTGTGGAAATGACAAAGGTAAAATATCCGTGTATAATATGTCTTGAGTGTCTAGTTCTCCTTTGCATAGCTTTGCTATTTCTGTTGGTCAAGACCAATATTTAAAAAAAAAAAACTGCATTTCAAATAAGAGAGGCTTTTCCACGTTTGTATTAGGTAGGGGTTAAGTTACACGTTACCCACAAAGGGGAAGTGAATGAGTCTCCTGATTCAATGACTCTCCTAATTTTGTTTTTTAATCAACAGTAATAAAACACCTCTTGCATTTTGCTGAACGAAATTATGTAGTTCCTGATAGAAATTCTAACTTCACCCCACTCTTAAAAATAAGAGTTATTAGTAAATCCAGGAAAGAAAACAGTGAGTTATAATAAGCTAACGAAGCTAAAATAATATTTACGGTTGGTAGGTAAGACACATAGGTAACATTTAGGCAACTTTATTCCGAAACGTTTCGCCTACACAGTAGGCTACTTCAGTCGAGTACAGAAAGTAGGCAGGAGCAGTAGAGATGTGAAGACGATGTAATCAGTCCATCACCCTTCAAGTCGTAGATTTGAGGTTGTCAGTCCCTCAGCCTGGAGAAGTTCTGTTCCAAAGTCTGGAACTAACTGAAGATCAAGCAACAGTGTTGAGACTTAAATACTGTGGGAAGGAGAGGTGCAGAGTAGTAGTAGTGAGAATGTAGCCACTGAGAGGTCACGTCCCTCTCAGATCAAACAATTCTCACTTGAAAAAGTTGTACATAGAGTACTATAGAAATCACAGACTGAAGGCAAAATCCGTCTTGGCTTTCAGCAGAAGTGCCGTATTCACAAGAAATTGCGACACAGATGCCAAATGAGAAAGACTAATCCTAGTTTGCATAAATTTAAAAAAAGACTTTGAATCTAGGTATATCTATGACCGACTGGCCGAGCTGGAAGACAGGAAGGAGAGACAGAATGTCTAGGAAACACGGAGGTGTCTCTTCTTTTGAAAACTTTAGACATGTTGCATTAAAACTGTGCTTTGTTTATTGATAGTTTGATACTTTAGTATTAGTGTCATGTCATATGACAGTAATTGCAGAGAGCTCATGATGTATAACTTTAGAATTAATGATAGAAAAAGTTTTTCTAATATAATTTACATTCATTTTGTTCATTATCATGTGCAAAATGCTCATAAGAATTGGTGGACAATAAGGTAAGTTCTCCATTATCTTACTTCATAAGGCTGGTAATCTATAGCAGAGGTGATCAATGTAATCTACTCTGCCTAGAAATAATATATATATTGTGTCATTGTTGCTGTCTGTCACTATTGACCTTAAACTGCTGGTATATATTTAGCCATTATTAAGCCCTTCACCAGTGATCACAAAAGTAGTCTTCTTAATATATAAAGCTGGTGTGAGAGAATGAATAGTAATCCTAAAGCTACAATTACTTTCATTTGAGGATAAAAAGTAATTTCTGTGTAATGGAACATGAAACACTGTGAGTCTTTAAGTTACTCTTATCATTATATTCACCTAAGTAATCCTTGTGAAGTATCACGAGAGTAGTTTGGTTTGAAAAGTTTCATGTGCCTATCAAAAAGTTTCATCAAATCTATGTGCGAGTTCCCCCAACAACAGCAAAAACTGTTGACTGAATCCTAGCATGACAACCTCGCGAATAATTGATAAATTCCCTAAGGGATTAATCACTAGAATTTTCACCCAGTTCTATTTCAGTCTACAGGAGAAGAAATTGACAATGCATTGCACGTTGTAGCTGTTAAAAAAAAAATCTCACGTTAGAAAGCGATTTTTCCCTTTTAAAGAATTTAGTTTCTCAATATTGACCTAAACATCATGTATTTTTACAATACACTATCATGAAAAACTTTATACACTCCAGTAAACAACCAAATTTTTCTTGTAGAGACAATTTAATTTCTTAAATTGATGCTACGGTATTCTTCCCACGACAGCAGAAGTAGCGCTATATCCTTCCTTGTAATCTGACTGGATAAAACTTGGTATTGCTCTCATCTCTTGCCTTGCCCCAGTTGTGTATGCTTATATAATATATTCACTAATCGTGCATAAATTCGATGTGCAAAATGATACAGACTCTACCTGAGACCGTTGCAATTACCCATTGAAGATGGGTGACATATTTAGCGACAAACGTTTGAATGGACAGGATAGAACCATATCTGTGTTCCGCAGAGGGAGAATATAACTGGCTATTATAAAACTTTTGAAAATAATAATTTGTCTCCTTTATGTGTTGCGTCTCCATCAATACATCATCCTTCCTCTCCACCTCCTCCCCTTCCCTATCTCTCCATCACTGTCACTTTCCACTCTCCTCCAAGTCAATTCCGGAAAACATATTGTTAAAACCTGAAGCAGATCAAGTACATGATGTTCAGAAGAGGGCAGACTGGATGAGAAATAATTATTTGAAGAGACGACAGGGGCGACCCGAAGGGTGAGGAATCGATGTATTTGTACTCGGGAGAGAGTTGAGTCAAGATCTGATATTTCGCTGATTTCAGTGAACGTATTATTTATTATAATTGTTGTTGTTGTTACTTCTGCTGTTGTTGATCATGTTGTTATTTTCGTTATTGCTGTCGATGAAGTGATTTAATCTGTAAAAGAAATATAAACAATTGTACTAATTTACTCTTCTCCCATTGATCATCTAAGCACAAATTGCTACACCTTCCTCCTAAATGCTACTTAAATGTTTGCAGTTAACTATTCACACTTAAAAATAAAGATGAGACCATAAATAGCCTTACCTTCCTTCGCCAGTGTTACTCCGCCAATGATTCATGAATCAAGCATCAGTAAGTCCACCCACACTACCTGGTGAGAACAATTCTTAGTTCGTTTAGGTGTCAATAGCAATGACAAATATTTTTGTTAAATAAAAGCACTTAAAAAATAAAATAATAAAAATATTATATTATTATTATTACTACTACTACTACTACTACTACTACTACTACTACTACTAAAATAATAATAATAATAATAATAATAATAATAATAATAATAATAAAAGTAAACTTACTATGACATCCGTGGCGAGGTACTGCAGTAAGGTACACAACTTGCCTACAGAAGCAACACGAGAAACAGTGAAGACTACATCCTGAGGGTAACTTTACACACAGAGAGTCTACTTTCCATCTAGGTGTCTTCTCAGGCCTATAAAAACACAAATGTGCATTATAAACATCGAAATAAATTTCTAATCAACAATAATTTGTTTATTCTGTTATATAACATATTTCAGTTAGTGGTTGCGTCAAACATATTTACCTTTTCTGGTGGAGCCGCTAGCAGGCGACAACCTGCTTACTGTCCGAGGTATTTATAGGAAACATTAAGGACACTTAGTGTGATCTTGTGAGATGTATTAATTTCTGAAAGTAAGTCAGAAGGTTTCCCTTCTTAAAGACACAAATAATTTCATTCCATTACATCTGAAGTAAAATCAAGAAATTTCCTTAGGTGAGAGTTTATTATAAGAAAATAAATATACAGCCACATTTTCATAAAAGGCTTAAATATTCGTATAAACAGTGAGAAAAAACTTTTAGAAAAGGAGCGGTGAATGAAAAAAAAATCTATAATTTACCTCCAAGTGTGGAGCGCAATGCAATTTCAGATGTCTGGCCTTCATCAGTAAATTTAAGGATTTTTCAATTAAAATGAGCTTACAGTAATGAGACTGAGTCTCTGCTTGCTTTTTATTGTTTGAAGTTGACTTCAACCCGCTTTTCAATGCAACACTCTGCTCACAAGGACACCGAAAACGTGCGACAGAAATATCAGAGAGGGATCAGTTGCTGTGGCAAGTATCAAGTACTAATAATAACAGTGATGAAGAGAAGGGCTCTGAATATTCTCTGTTGGGTTCACTCCTGATTGGCCTTCACAGCAACTACTGCCAACACCCTCGTATTTAAGATGGCCATCCCATCTTGCCCGCCAAACTGATAGAAGTTATCCAGGCAAGAGTTTCCCCACAGGAAGGTCAACCAGTCCTCACTTACCAGTCCTCACTGAAGGTTTTTATTTCACTCACTCTTGGGAAGAGAGGAGGCGGCTTATTTATATACGAAGATTTATACATATAAATATAATTAGTGACTGATAGATGGAAAAGAGAACTTCCTTTTCAGAAGGGCAACATGATTTGTCAGAGTGTCTGCAAGAACTCGTGGGGTTTAGTTCCTTTGCAAAAAAATACCTTCGTGCAGTGCTTAGCTAAAAACTATCTAAATACATTTTCATTTTTGTTACTTCCAGTTGAGATGATAAGAATAACACACAAAAACAAATTTCCACTGTTTCCAAGATATTCATTATAGTAAAAACTCTAGCTAATCCAATCAATTACTGAAATCTCTTTGAGAGTAAAAATACGGCTCTCTGCGCAAATAATGACCAACAAAAAAAATCATGAAAAGCGATACAATAGCCACTATATTAACTAAGGAAAAGACAGAAGGGAAAACCTGTAATCTGAATTAAACAACAGTGTTTTGCACTGGGAACATAAGCCTGATCATTTACACTAAATTGCAGTCATTATATTTTATTAACACAATGACATCTGTCACAGCTGAGGTGTCTAGGTCTGTAAACTTATGTAAAAAAGCCTAACTTTATTGTTTTTTTTTTAAATATTTCACAGCATCACGATAAATATGGGTATCTAATGGTGGATCTGACCGTCCCAGATGGAAAGCTACATTCAAGTGGAAATAAAATGTTAAATTCTATTAAATGATTAAATTTTGCCGCCGAAGAAGCGCGTTTAATGTGCATCCGACGTTCATCCTGTAGAGTAGCGCAGGAATGTACGGATACACAAAAGGCCTAGGAACTAGGCCCCGGAAACGTTTACAGGAGTACATTTGGATTTATATCTACGGGTCACTTAGCTGTTATAAGCAAATTTAGGAAATTTTCTTTATATATCTGGTATCTCATTTTCATTAATGATATATCTGGGCATATCACATAGGTTATTACACTCTATATTCCTCAATAAGTGGAAACTTATGCACATATTGTTCAAGATAGCGACCATAGATCATCATTTGTGTCTCCCAACCTGCCAGAAGTACTTCTGAGCACGCTCATGCCTGGCCACTACATCAGTTTACATTGGAAGTTGCTACATGAAGGTACTTATAAACATTCATGATGTCATAGTGTGTTACAGATCTACTCAGGCTTCTAACGCATTCCTATAACATTCGGTTTCATTATTTATTTTTTTCCTAATATTATTCCTAAAGTTTTTCTTTTTCGGGCCACCCTGCCTTGGTGGGAATCGGCCGGTGTGATAATAATAATAAAAAAAAAAATTATTCCTAAAGCGAGACTCAGATACTCCAAAGTTATATTCTACATTTTCTTTCAATGTGTTTTTCTTGGCTAACGTATCAACTTTATCATGAAGGAATCCATAACACTTGTACATTGTATATTGTACATTAATCTATATCTGGCTTCTTCAATGAATATGTTGTTATAGCCATTATGTGAGTCAAGAGTCATCAGTGATGACATAGAATTAGTAATAATTACAGAGTCAAGCTCAGTGTAATAAGTCACCTTTAGCGCCATTAAGAATGCAAACAATTTATTTTGCAGTGTAGACGCCCAGTTGTTAATTGTTATGCCTAACACAACAAAGTTCCTATCATCCCTAACTAATGAGGTGGCAACAACAGCAGATACAGCCTTGCCAGTAGACTCCTGTTAGATCCATCAGTGAATACAACTAATAAATTATTACTAACAGTTAGACGAGAAATTTCATATGAGCAGATGATTTAAGGAAGGAATTACTGGTGATGAGCTTCTAGGGAGAGTGTTGCAGGTATGTTATATTAGATGAACACATCTTCCATGAAGGGTTGAAATGCTCTTGTTGTCTACAGTGATACAGTTTGTGCAGGTTATAAAACTTAATCTAATTTCATGTTTTCACAACCCATTTAGATCTATATATTTTTATTTCTAGACGTTTAGTATGATTGATCGTGACAGTACCTGGCTGACTTCTTAAATTAGAATATCAAGTACAGTAATCTTATCACCAAGCTCCTTCCTCATATTAAGATCCTTGGTCGTCTTACGACAGCCAAAGATAATTCTGAGAGTTTCATTTTGCATTAACTCTAAGTACTGGAGAGAATTTTCCTTAGCTAATATCAATATGAACACAAAAATCATTAAGGATCTAAAAAAAGGCTATGTACATCATTCTCACTATTCTCACATTAGCACCGTAGTTGACTTTGTAGCCAACAATAGCTCTGATAACATTTAGCATTTCCTATTTAGATGTAGTATGGTAGGTTTATTGAAGAGTAAGTCTACTTCAAGATATCTGTAAGATTTAACGCAGCTGACATTTTCACCCTGCAAACAGATGGTTTGGGGTGGGGATTGGGGGTGGGATTGGGGTGGGTGGGGGTGGGGGGGTCTGTCGTTTGCCTGTCAGTATCTTTGTTTTAGATGAAAATATAATGAGGTTTAACCGAATATAAATTGCTTAAGCTTCGTTAAGAATGGTACTCATTCTATGCCTTGTATGGATCATGAAGTCATCAGCATAGCTTATAACTATATGTTTAGTTGAGGCAGGTAAAGCATAAGAGGCATTAATCAGAATATTAAATAGCACTAAATGAAATATTCTGGAAAATGAATATGAGAATATTTCATCATAAGCTGGTCTTCCTACAATGATCCACTGGATTACCATAGAACTCGAAGAGTAAATACATGACATAAATTATTATCTCATCAATATTTTTCCAAAATGTCAAGTTATCACAACCAAAACTTGAATTATTTCAATATGTGAATGTTGAAGATATCGCTATTGCACTCTTATAATAATGGTGTCACGTACGTTATATTGTATAGTGATGTATTTTCGTGCCTAGTATGAATTAAGGAATTATTTAAAGAAAGACTGAATGTGTATTGGCAGCTCTGAGCAATATTTTAGTAACTTCCATGATCAGTGGAATTTCAAGAATATTAATATATTAAAGATGGACATAAGGATTGAATTACCTAATTAATAACCATGAAGACAGTTGCCTCCTGGCGTGCATGTTCGTTTAGTGAGACATCAGTCTACACTCCACAAGAGCTATAGGCTATAAATCATTTAAAAGAGTTTTAAGGTTAGTAAACGGCTCAGGAAATCCCCCAAATGTTTTTCTAACGATACGTCTTGTACCATTGATAAATTCATATATCAGTTTATAGTTTAGATACAGATTAAATATTATTGTAGTCTATAGGATCCATTTCATTTTCACTAAATCATCATTACAATCATGAACAAGATACACCGTGTCATCCTCTTCAAAGATCATCAACTAAATCACTTTCTGGTAAATTTCTTTTCTGTGGAATCACAAATTAATAATTTAAATATTGAAGCTGCATATTCACTTCAACATAAAGGCTTTTTTTTTAACATCTTCTTAGAGGTACAATAAATCTTAAACTTTTCACATACTAGCATCATCACCGCCCAACAACTACCATCTTTTTCTCATTTAATAAAATTTATACTTTTCAAATACTGCTTATTTCCAAATACTGCTTATTTTCTAGTAACGACCAGCGAAGAGGCTGGGTTCAGGAGCGATGACTCGACCCGTGCATCCATAAATAGGTGAGTACAAATAGGTGAGTACACACACAACAGGGTGACCAGAAAGTATGTAAAGAGTTCAGCTCGTTATTCAGGGAGGTATTCACAGTATAGACAGAGAGGCTTCCAGCAATTAGAGGTGGTAGGGTGTCCCAGCAAGTGCTAGACACACTGTGCACAACTGAGGAGTATTGCTGTTGTTGTAGATTCGCCGGTACATTTGCCGTCCCGGCTCTTTTCCAGATGGTGACCTGGCCTTGGCTCCCGGCCACAGGAGTGTCTTGAGAGTGGCTGATGAAGCTGCACACCAGCAGGCAGTGTCAGAAAGGGCCAAGAAAGAGATCATTACAGGGTCCAATGGAGCCACACCCCAGCTTTATGCCGTGGCCTCAGTGCTGGGGAACTCAGTTTCATGGTGAATGGTGGATGGGAAGCGATGCTAGTGGGGACTAGCATTTTTGATGTTTCTGAATTTCGTCCTGGAGACATGGATGATCCGGGTCATGCTCTCATAGTCGGTAATGTACTCATGGATGTCCTCAAGCATGTTTTGAGTGGTGCAGTGTTGATCTGGGTCGCTGGTAAACTTCACAGTTCCATCTCTGACTTGTTGGTAGAGGTCGTCGCAGAAATTTTGTCACTGTGTTTATCAGTAGTGTAGAACTTGACTTCTAGTTTAGTATTCTCCTTAATCCGCCAGCTATTTTAACAACCTGTGTAGGTGTAAGGCCTGGAGGTGTTTTTTTGGTAGCAGTGAGAGCGGCGGCAGGTGGTTCGCCGGTGGTGGTGTTGGTAACAGAAGAGGGAGATGGCGTGGTGGTGGTGGTGGTGGTGGTGGATGCTTCAGTTGGTGAGGGAGTTTTGGCTTTCTTGCCTGTTGACTGGTCCGGTTGGGGTGAGGTCTCTGACTGGACCGTTTTCTTCATGGAGGAAGGCAGTGGAAGCCTCTTACTGGTGGAATTTAGAGGTGGCTCTTCACATGTAGTCAGTGGTGGTGGTGGAGCTGCTTGAGAGTGACTTGCAGGTGTTGAGACATTGACGCTATTTGTGGTGGTCTTGATTATATCTGAATAAGATGGAGATTCCGGGAATGTAAAATTAGGCATGTTGTTCAGTTTGAAGAGTTCATTTATGGCGGTGCTGAAGGATCCAGGTAAAACACATATGCAACAGTTAGGTATCTTTATTTCGAAACGTTTCGCCTACACAGTAGGCTTCTTCAGTCGAGTACAGAAAAGTTGATAGAAGCAGAAGATACTTGAAGACGATGTAATCAGTCCATCACCCTTAAAGTTTTGAGGTGGTCAGTCCCTCAGTCTGGAGAAGAGCATTGTTCCGTTGTCTGTGAGAACGGCTGGGTTTGAGAGGGACCTGCCCTCCCAAGGCAACCTACGTCTCACCTCCTGGCACTATATAAAGGCTCCATCCTGTCACTTCAACTTCATATTGTTTCAGACAACGGAACAATGCTCTTCTCCAGACTGAGGGACTGACCACCTCAAAACTTTAAGGGTGATGGACTGATTACATCGTCTTCAAGTATCTTCTGCTTCTATCAACTTTTCTGTACTCGACTGAAGAAGCCTACTGTGTAGGCGAAACGTTTCGAAATAAAGATACCTAACTGTTGCATATGTGTCTTACCTAACAATCTGTCGGTATTTTATACCATTTTAATGTTCATCCAGGTAAAGCTTTGTTGTGCATAGTCGTTTACATTATGCAGTAGTGGATTATTGTGGATTCATCGGCAGGTATTGGCGGTAATACACTGCTGGGGGGGATGAAGTTTGAGTGGCCTTGAGTATTTTGGTGGTGTCTTCTTGCAGTTTAGTAATTGAAGCATATGTTGGAAATTTTGCAGTTGTTTTCTTAAGCTGGTCTAGTTGTTTCTTAAGAACTTCTCTTCTTGTTGGGCATTTAGCAGCGAGGGTGGAGTACTCATTCTTGCAGTTCAGGAACTTGGGTGGAGTGGTGGCGGTGCAAGCCTTGAAATCATGTCCTTCGTTGCCGCAGGTCGAGCAGAACTTCTTATCCTTGGTAGATGTGATGGTGATGTGCACATAAGAGTAACAGCTGTAATACTGTGTGATGTGCTGGAATCTCTCGGCTTCAATGTAACTTAAGTTAATGTGGCAGTAGTGGACTTCCGGTCCCTTTGTGAGAGCTTGGGTTGCCATGTTGACATCAGTGAAGGTGACCTTGAGCATTTAAAAAGCGTTTGGTATTTTGGTAATATGCTCCACCATAGCCCAGGGGTTCTGGTCGTCTATTGATGATTTAATTTCTTCAATAGCCTGGGTTATGATGAGCTTATTCAGTCGCTTCAGGAACACAGTTCTCTTGGCCCTAAAAGCTGTGAAGTCATGACATGAAATCCTCGTTGGTTAAGAGTGGTTGTAGCGTCAGTAGTGATAAGTTTCTCAGGTTCGATGTCGTCAGAGCAGACTACAACGAAAGCTTCATGGAGCGATAGAATCGCATTACATTTAACCTGTAATATGCCGCTAACGGCAGCTGCAAGTGCTAGTTTGGACTAGTCACTGACTCCCACTACTCGGTTTGATCATCACACGATCTGAGAAATGTTTCGTGGAAGATGACGTCAAATGCAGAAGTAAAAGTTCCCCTCCCAATGGGGATCGCAGGGATATGCAGTGTTGTTGACCGAGGAGTAGGTGAAGAAACTCCTAGGGGGAACTACATACCTCGAAGGTGGTGGGTCGAGATAATATTTCTCCTTGGATCCTAAAAGAGGGAGCACATGCACTGAGTGTGCCACTAACAACAATCTTCAATAAGTCTATCGAAAGAGGGCACCTGACGGAGGTGAGGAAGACAGCAAATGTAGTCCAGATATTTAATAAAGGTGACAGGAGGCTGCACCAAAATTCAGACCAGTGTCTTTTAAATATTTATAGTAGGAAAGCAAAGGGGAAAACAACCAAAGAGTGGGGGACCCCTAGCAAAAAGGGGAAACTCGTACGAAAACCCAAGCCCCATTTCCGGAAAAAAAAACCGGGCTTAAAAAAACCTTACAAGATTTTCAATAACAAGGTAACAAAAGAAAAAACAGAAAGAAGGGAGGGGGAACTGCATCTTTTTGAACTTAAGAAGCCCACAAAAAAGAGACGGTCGAAAAGCAAGAGGAGAAGGCAGGGATAGGGGGAAGTCCCTGCAATGGAAAAAATTTAACATAACAAAAAGGAAACAACGTTTTTCGGTACGCCACGAGGGGGCATATTTGGGTGCAATTGTCGGGAGGTTCTATGGGTCATTTCCTGTTTCCGGGTTCAGTTTCCCCTTGTATATAAAAATGAAATGACAGAAGAATAATTCAAAAAAGGTGTCCCGCTCGCAAAAAATTTTTAAAAAATAATGGGGAAAAAATAAAATGAAAAAAGGGAACAAGGATCGGGTTCCCTTTAGGGGGGGAAAGGGGGAAACGGGTTTGGCAGCTTGGTTAAAACATATGGCTCCCGGAATTTAATTTCAGCAATTTGCAAAGTTATGAAGCTTGGTAAAAGACAAGGAAGACCGCAACCAGGGGCCCAACCAAAGAGGTCAGGGGCTTAAAAACTCACTCAGAAAAAGGGATTTTGGGGGTGGACCAAAACAGAGCATATCTCCGGGGAGCATTTTAAACCCAAAAATAACGCTCCCACATATGTGCACTTCGCAAACTTGGGGAAACAGCGTTTGGGATATTTTTAGTAAGAATCATTCAAGACTTTGGGTACACCTTTTTTCCCGGGGGCCCAAAATTTGGAGTAGGGCAATCCCAAATGAAACCCTTTTTAGCTTTTAAAACACGTAAAGGGTTTTACAACAACAAATTTCCGGGGGTAGGGTATGTCCTTTTGGGGACACTAGATACAGCAGGGACAGAGGAAACATGAAAACGAAATACAAAACTCAAAAGGGGAATTGAAAAAGGTTGGGATAGGAAAAGAATATTTCAGATTTGGGGGACAAAACAACAAGGGTCACAACAAAAAATTTGAAAACTCAGGTAAGTCCCCAGGGATGCTAGGAAAGTATTTTTTCAAATCACAGATTGTCAAGAATGGAACCAAACTTGAGGGGGATGTAGTGGAGGTAGGAGGATACAAAGCTTTTTAAAAAAGGAAAAATAAAACTCATGGAGCTGGGGGAGAGTGGATCAAATAGTGAACCTTAAGGGGGCGACCCAGAAGCTGTGCTCTATCCCCGCCAAACCCCAAAGAGGTTAGAAAAAAGAAAAATACACATACATAAGCAAAGCAAAAAAACAACACACACACAAAACCAAAACACACACACACCCCACACACACACACACACCCACACACTCACACACAAAAACACACACACAACCCCCACACACACACATCACACACACAACAGGGGTTGAATGGGAAAAGCCTGACTATAAAAGAGGGGACCCACATAGGGTTGAAAAAACTTCCTCGGGAGGTCCAGTGGACCGAGAAAAGGGGAGAAAAACCATAAATGAAAAAGATGGAATAAGTAACAACAAAAGGGAAGGAGGGGATGGAAAGGTTTTTTTCCCCCGGGGAAAAAGTAACAAAGGAAAAACCAAAAGAGCCCCTTTGGGTTTTCCCGAGTTTTAAGGAAGGCAAAAACAAAATGCAATAGAGAATGGAAAAAGTACAGAAGGCAGAGAACAAACGAAAATAGGGAGATCAGTCGCAGAGCCAGGAATGAGTACGCACAGTAAGGAGGAGGCCCAGCGACAGTATGAAAATGACATAGCATCGAGAATCAAGACTGACCCGAAACTGTTGTATAGCCACATCAGGAGGAAGACAACAGTCAAAGACCAGGTGATCAGATTAAGGACAGAAGGTGGAGAACTCACAAGAAATGATCAGGAGGTATGTGAGGAGCTGAACAGGAGATTTAAAGGAAGTTTTTACAGTAGAGACAGGAAGGGCTGTGGGAAGACAGCACAGAAGGGAACATCAAGAGGGAATATACCAACAAGTGTTGGATGACATACGAACAACTGAGGAGGAGGTGAAGAAGCTCTTAAGTGACCTTGACACCTCAAAGGCGATGGGACCGGACATCTCCCCATGGGTCCTTAGAGAAGGAGCAGAGATGCTATGCGTGCCTCTAACCACAATCTTCAACACATCCCTTGAAACTGGGCAACTACCTGAGAAATGGAAGAAAGCTAATGTAGTCCCCATATTTAAGAAAGGAAACAGAAACGAGGCACTAAACTACAGACCTGTGTCTCTGACATGTATTGTGTGCAAAGTCATGGAGAAGATTATCAGGAGGAGAGTGGTCGAACACCTGGAAAGGAACAAGATTATAAATGAAAACCAGCATGGGTTCATGGAAGGCAAATCTTGTATCACAAACCTCCTGGAGTTTTATGACAAGGTAACAGAAGTAAGACACGAGAGAGAGGGGTGGGTAGATTGCGTTTTCCTAGACTGCAGGAAGGCCTTTGACACAGTTCCCCACAAGAGATTAGTGCAGAAGCTGGAGGATCAGGCGCACGTAAAAGGGAGGGCACTGCAATGGATAAGGGAATACCTGACAGGGAGGCAGCAACGAGTCATGGTACGTGAAGAGGTATCACAGTGGGCGCCTGTTACGGCGGGGTCCCACAGGGGTCAGTTCTAGGACCAGTGCTATTTTTGATATATGTGAACGACATGATGGAAGGAATAGACTCTGAAGTGTCCCTGTTCGCAGATGACGTGAAGTTGATGAGAAGAATTAAATTGGACGAGATGACGCAGGACTGCAAAGAGACCTGGACAGGCTGGACATGTGGTCCAGCAACTGGCTTCTCGAATTCAATCCAGCCAAATGCAAAGTCATGAAGATTGGGGAGGGGCAAAGAAGACTGCAGACAGAGTATAGGCTAGGTGGACAAAGACTACAGACCTCACTCAGGGAGAAAGACCTTGGGGTGACCATAACACCGAGCACATCACCGGAGGCACACATCAACCAAAAAACCGCTGCAGCATAGGGGGCCCCCGGAAAAACCTGAAAATAGCTTTCCCGTTTCCTTTTAAAAGGGAATCTTTTAAAAGCCCTGTACACTGTTATGTTAGGCCCATATGGAGTATCCCGCCCCCAGTCGGGAAACCCCAAAACCTGGTAAAGCCGTCAAAAAATTGAGAAAGTACAAGGTTTGCAACAAGGCTAGCCCCCAGAGCTAAAGGGGAAAAGTGACGGGGGAAATTTAAGGGGAAATCGGACTGACGACTTTTGGGGAAACAAAAGGGGCCCAGGGGGGGACATATAACGAATACAAGTACTGGGGGGAAATGGGGAAAAGGTGGACAAGATAGGAGGGTTTCTAAAAGGGGGGGACCAGGGAAAAGGGGGTCACAACGGGAAAAGCTGAAGCTCAGACGAGTCACAGGGACGTTAGGAAGTATTCTTCAGTCATAGATTTGTCGGGCAAGTGGAATAGCCTAGCAATGAAGTAGTGGAGGCGGGAAACCCCTACTAGTTTTAAGAAGAGGTTTTGAAAAAGCTCGGGAAGCAAGAGAGAGAGGATCCAGTAGCGACCCGTAAGAGGGGGGGCCGGGGATGAGTCTCGCCCCCTGAAAACCAAAATTTTAGGTGAGTCCCAATTTGGTGATACACACACAAGATTGGGTAGCAGAGCTCATAAAAAAGGGAACATGAGTGAGGAACAAGCTGGGAAAAGTTACCCATGAAAATAGGGGGAAAGGATAGTTTGCAAAGTCCCGGGAAAGGGTGCGAGATCAAGTCCCCAGTAGCAAAAGGGCTAAGATAAGATTTTTAAGAAAGGAACTGAAAATCTAAAACCAACCTAAAAACAAAAGGGAGAAAATTGGACATGAAAATCGAAACAAAGGAAGTAAAAACTGCATGCAAAGGCCCGGGTCGACCACCCAGGGGGCCCCAAAAAAAGAAAAAAAATCACATCAGGAAAAAATTTCAGGGAAGAAAAAAAAATGAAAGAGCAAGCTTAAATAGGGGCCCCTTTAACAGACCACGGCATTTTTACCAGTGAAAGCTGAAAAGGGAAAAAAATAAATTTACCACGGGCCCAGGGAAACAACGGGTAAAGGGGGGGGGGGGAGATTAAAAGAAAGGAAAGCTCTAGGGGGACAACTAAATCGAATCAGGGGATACATGGTATATGCAGGGGAGAAAAAGGGGAGAGATAGCCCTTTTTTTAGAGGGGGAAAATTATGAAGCAAAAAGAAAAAGGGGGGGAAAAAAAAACCATTGAAAGCACATAAAAAGCATTAGGAGAAGATAAAATGGCTTTTGCTGGCAAATTTTCTGGAATGGGGGGTTTAAAGACAAAAAGTCCCCGGGCCGTCAAAGGGGATTTTCAAGCGAAATCGGGTCAAAAAATGATCCCTTTTCAGGGAAGAAGGGCTAAGGGAAATGTCAGGGTCCGGAGGGTGTATTCTTGACTGGGAAAAAACATGAGGGGGAAAAGGGCAGAAACTGAAAGGGGAGGGTACAAATATGAAAGGATGAAAGAGAGGTGGAAAAAGGAAAAAGGGGGAGGAAACCCAAAAAACTCCCGGAGGAATTCCAATACAAAAATTCCCCACAACCCCCACAAAAAACCCCATACTGCAACCAGACATTTTTAAACCAAAACACACATGCCATAACCCCAAAGCCCCCCCCCCACCTTATTACACACTCCACCTTCCCCAGCAAACACCCACAGTTTTATCATCAGGTCTCCTGCTTCCCCATTTTCCAACGTGCCCCCAGACCACAGTTTTAGAAAAGACATTGAAGGTTTGGTATACAAATGCAGATGGAATAACAAATAAATCTGAGGAGTGGCATGAAAGAATCAAGGAGACATCCCCAGACATAACAGCACTCACAGAAACGAAAATCGCCATTATGATAACAGATGCAATCTTTCCACCTGGATAACAAATCCTCAGGAAAGATAGAG
The DNA here is from genome assembly GCF_026875155.1 of Cherax quadricarinatus. Taxonomy (NCBI): domain Eukaryota; kingdom Metazoa; phylum Arthropoda; class Malacostraca; order Decapoda; family Parastacidae; genus Cherax; species Cherax quadricarinatus. The sequence goes on along the minus strand of NC_069418.1, from coordinate 40,928,296 downwards.
GGAGCAGAAGGGGAGGAGGAGTTGCACTGTTCATTAAAACCGGGTGGAGATTTGAGGAAATGGATGGAATGGGCGAAACTGACTACGTAGTAGGAACAATCCAGTCTGAGTGCCATAAGGTGGTAATTGCAGTAATGTACAACAATGGTCGACAAACTAGCTGAGGTGGCCAGAGGAGCTCACACGAGGAGAGCAAAGTTATTAGTTGTGGGTGATTTCAATCACAAGGAGATTGAGTGGGAAAACATGGAGCCCCTTGGGGGGTCCCAAAACATGGATAGTCATGATGATGGATGTAGTACTGGAAAACCTCATGCATCAACATGTTAGACACACTACCAGAGAGAGAGGTGAGGATGATTCAGCAAGACTAGACCTAGTATTCACCTTGAGTAGTTCGGGTATTGAGGATATCACATACTAAATGCCCCTTGGAGCTAGTGATCATGTGCTCTGTGCTTTGATTACATAGTTGAGTTACAAGTGGAGAGGGTAACAGAAATAGAACGGGAAAAACTAAACTACAAAAGGGGGGACTACACAGGCATTAGGAACTTCTTACAAGACGTTCAGTGGGAGAGAGATTTGGCAGGAAAACCAGTAAAAGAAACGATGGACTATGTGACAACAAAATGCAAGGAGGCAGAGGGAACAGAAATAATGGGAAGACCAGAATGAGTCCTTGGTTCACCCAAAGGTGCAGGGAGGCAAAAAACTAAGTGCACTAGAAAATGGAGAAAGTACAGGAAAATAAAGAGATTAGCCGAAGAGCCAGAATCGAATATGCACAGATAAGAAGGGAGGCTCAGTACGAAAATGACATAGCATCGAAAGTCAAGCCTGACCCAAAGCTGCTGTATAGCCACAGTAGGAGGAAAACAATAGTCAAGGTCCAGGTAATAAGGCTGAGGGAAGAAGGTGGGGAGTTCACAGGAAACGATCAAGAGGTATGTGAGGACCTCAACATGAGATTTAAAGAAGTATTCACAGTCGAGACAGGAAGGACTCCAGGAATTCAGAATAGAGATGTACACCAACAAGTGCTGGATGAAATACACAAAATCGAGGAAAAGGAGGTGAAGAAGCTGCATGTGAATTGGGCCTCAAAGGTGGTGGACCAAAAACATCTCTCCGGGGCCTTAGGCGGGCGAGGTGCTTATTGTATTAAAAAAAAACTTCATCACTTTATTAAACGGGGCAACTCCCGAGGTATGGTGGATGACAAATGTACCCCAAATTTTAAGAAAGGGGAAACAGAAAAAGGGCTTTAAAACTAAAAAACCTGCATGCAAAGTCAGGAGAAGATAAACAAGAGGGGAGGTGTGGAGCCCCTAAAAGACACAGGTTAAAACCAACCAGCATGGTTAAAGGAAGGAAAATCCGGGGCAAAAACCTACGGATTTTTTAAGACACGAAGAGAGTGATGGATTGACGTTTTTCCCGGACTGCAAGAAGGCCTTCGACACAGTTTTCACAAGGGGTTAATGAAAAAGCTAGGGGGGCAGCATCATAATGGGAAAGGCCTGAAAGGGATAAAGAATACTGACAGGGAGGCAACAACGAGTTAGGGTACTTTTGGGGTTTTGATGGGGTGTCGTGACGAGGGGGGTTTCCCCCATTGGTCGCCTGGGGTCTTGCGTCGTCGGTAATGTAAATGACGAAGGGAAAAGGGATAGACCAGATGTGTCCCTGTTTGCGTATGTGAAGTTACTAAAAATTTAAATTGGTCGGGAACGGGCGGATAAAAGAGAAGGGAAAGGCTAAAGCCGTCCAGCAACGACCTTTGAATTTACCCCCGCCAAATGCAAATCATGAAGAAGGGGGAAAGGGAAAAAAACCGCGACGAGTAAGTTAGGGCCAAGGGTTGAAAAACCCCACTCAGGAAAAAGATGTTTTAAGCGGTGAAACTGAGCACATCTCCGAGGGGGCCATCAGTCAGTAAACCCGCAGGGGAAACGGCGTCTGGCAAACCCGAAAAAAAACGTTCCGGTGCCTCAGAAAGGGAATCGTTCAAACTCTTTTACACCCTTTTACTCAGGCCCATATTGGAGTAGCAGCACCATTTTGGGAAACCAAACCTCGTCAAGCTTCAAGAAATTAGAGAAATGCAAAAGTTTTTCAACAAGACTAGTCTTAGAACAAAAGGGGATGTCCACCTGAAAGGTTAAGGGAAAACGGGGCCCACGACACGAAGGGGCAGGGGGGGTGGCACATTTCTGGGTGAAAGAATTTGAGGAGATAGAACACACACTCCCTTTTGACGGAGGTCACGACCTTTTTGGATGCCAAAACCCCATGTCCCATTTTCTTTTTCTTAAGCCATGCTTTAGATGCCCCCAAAACGTAGAAATTTTCACCATTTCGCTTTGGTTGGGTGAATTTTTAGTAGATGTTTTCTCAATTTGTGGTTTTAGGACTGCACTAAAATCCCCCATTTGCCAAGCCCGGCCACACCCCTTGCTCCAGGTAATTTCACTTTCCCCAGAAAAGAAAACTCCTCCTACTTACAAAAGTAAATGGGTTTACCCGAAGAAATAAAAAGGATATAAGATGCTTTTAGTTATGCATAAAATTTTCATAAAAATTAAAAAGGATTTGGATATACTGAGCACATGAGTGATAAGGGTTTTGAAATTTAATGTAGATAAATGCCAGTAATGAAAACTGGAGAAAGAGCAATCGACTACACTGGGGAGTATTAGATACAAAACAGGATCTAGGAGTTATTAACAAAAAAGTTGTCACTTGACGAACATGTAACTGTGAGAAACTGATATACTACACTGGCCTTCCCTATATAATAGCTTTCAAATATACACAGAAAAACCCGTGAAAAGTTAAGAAAAACTATTTATGATATATATTAGGCGAAAACTGGATTATACAGCGTTTGTGCGGAGCCCTGAATAACCACACATATAAAAAAAAAAAAACAATGGTTATAAATGACCATAATTTTTAAAGGGGTGGACCGGTAAGCCAGCGGAAGGCCTCGGTCAGATGACCAAAAGCTCCAAAGGCGGGTCATCATCTGACTAAGACCCGCGTCAGGAAACATTTGTCCTGTTTCCTGACGAACCTTACCTAACCTAACCACATATATAAGTTAGAAAATGTTAGAGGAAGAGACACAAAATGGCGGCAAGGGTTGAGCAACTTATACTTTAACAAAAGGTTGACAACATTAAAAATGCTTGTGTTGACTTCCAGGAGGAAAATAGGTAACCATGATAACCACATATAAGGTACTGAAAGAACGTGAAAGAATAAAGATTTCTTAGTACCACAGCAGTAAATTGAGGAAAAAGTGGAGTGCAAGAATAACATAAATTTTTCTTCTTAAAGAGGTTGTCCGTGGATGTTTCTTAAGAATAGTTAGGTGTTTTAGATAATTCCTTTGTTGTAGACTTACCCTTCAATAAATCCATCATACCACAACCAAATAAGAAACGTAAATATGAGCTGTTAACAGCCCCATAAATGATGCTAATGAGAGAATCCTGAAAATTATTTGCATAACCTACGTTAGGTCCTTAATTAAGTGACTATCCTGCGTCATAAGTGATATTAGCTAGGAAAAGTTCTCTTTCTTGGAGTTCATGCAAAATGAAGCTGAAATAATTATTCTTGACTGTGTTAAATCTACCAAGGTTCTTAATATGAGGAAGGAGATTTGTGTTCCTAGTATCAGTGATAGGATTATTGAGATTAAAAAATTAACCAGACATTGTCACCGTAAATACACATAGATCTAAATGGGTTGTGAAAACATGCAATTATATTAAGTTCTATAAACTGCACGAACTGTATCAATGAAGACAACACAAGCACTTAATCTCTCTATCGAAGAAGTGTTCAGTAGATATCACATACCTGCAAGTCCCTGCTAAGAAGTTCATCACTAGTAATCCCTTCTTTAAATCACTTGTAAAAGCAACTGCTCAAGAAGAAATTTCACGCCAAACTCGAAATAATAATTTATCAGTAGTAATATACACTGGTGGATCTAACAGCAGTCCACTAGCATGCTGTATTTGCTCTTGTTGCCACCTCACTAGTTAAGAACGATGGGAACTTTGTTGAGTTAGGGATAAGAATTAACATCTGGGTGACAGAATTACAAATTAAATTGTTTGTCATCCTAATGGCGCTAAAGATTACTTATGACACTTATCTTGACTCTGTCATTATTACTGACACTATGTCATCACTGATGGCTCTTGACTCACATAATGACTAACAATATGCTCATTGGAGAAGCCAGGTACAGGTACTCAAGAATCTGGGAAAATAGAATTAATGTTCAGTTGTTATGGATTCCATCACACATTGGAGTGCTCCTTCATGATAAAGTTAATAATTTAGCCAAGAAGGATATTGTACAATATATCACTTTAGTGGATATGCATTAGGAATATAAAGAGAAAAGTAAATAATGAAAGTGAATGTTATAGGAATGAAATTAGAAGCATGATTAGGTCTATAACCCACTATGATAACTTGAACGTAGATAAATACGGTTATGAAGCCACTTGCACTGCGAACAGACTGACTGATGTTGTAGTGGCTTGGCTACTAGTACTTCTGGCAGACACACAAATAATGATCGAACCAAATGGAAAGTGTGTGGCAAACCCTAGATCACTATCGTGAACACTATGTTCTCAATTGTCCACTTATTAGAGAATATGAAGATAGTATTTTTAACCTATGTTGCATTTTAAAGATATTTTTTAAATTTGAAAACAAGATAACAGGTATATTAGGCAAATTTTCTATTACTTATTTGTAAGATATAAGTGAGTTGTAGATATAAATTCAGATGTATGCCTGTTAACCATTTCGGGGGTATTTTCCTAGGCGCTTTTTATATTATTATGTTCTTGGCGCTACCCGTCCACAGGATGGATATGGATGTTTAAATAATTAGTCATTTGGTGGCGAAATCTAAAATCTAAATCCTCAGCTAATAAAAAAATTATCATGAAAGAGTAAACAAACAACTCACTCTCCCTCCCCCCAACACACACAGCCCAGAACGTGGAGGGCTAAGATGATGAAGGTGGTACTGGAAAACTTCATGTTCCAACACGTAAGGGGCACTACCAGAGAGAGAGGGGGAGGAATGAACCAGCAAGACTGGGCCTATTATTCCCCTTGATAGTGCAGATATTGAGGATATCACATATAAAAAGGAACCCTCGGGGCCCACTGACCAAATGGTACTGAGCATCGAATATACATTTAGTTACATGCGGAGAGGGAAACAGGAAGGGCAGGACGAATGATGCCAAAACTACGAGAGAGGGGACTAGACATGCATAAAGAATTTCTGCACAAGGTTCAGTGGGACAGAGAACTGGCAGGGAAGTCAGTAAATGAGTTGAGGGAAATATGTGAAAAACAATATGCAAGGAAGTGGGAGAGGTTTGTACCATGGGTAAAAGAAATAACGAGAAGCCTAGAATGGTTCTTGGTTCACCCTAGGTGGAGAGGCCAAAAACCAAGTGTGCTAGAGAATGGAAGAAGTATAGAAGGCAAAGGACCCCAGGAGAATAAGGAGAACAGTTGCGAGCCAGAAATAAAAAAAGCACAGGAAAGAAAGGAGGCCAATGACTAAACGAAAATGACATAGCAGTGAAAGCCAAATCTGACCCAAAAGCTATTGTACAGCCACATCAGGGGGAAAAACAAAACTCAATAACCAGGTGAGAAATGACAAGAAATGACCACGAAGTATGTGAGGAGCTCAACATGAGATTCAAGGGAAGTTCTCAGAGGAGACAGAAGGGGGCTCCAGAAAGACGGAGAGGTGGGGTACACCATCAAGTGTTGGACACAATGCATATATCCAAGGAAGAAATGAAGAGGCTTTCGAAGCGAGCTGGAAACCTCAAAGGTGATTGGGCCAGATAACATCTCTCCCTGGGCCTTGAGAGAGGGGAGCAGGGAAACTTGAGTGCCACTAACAACAATTTTCAACTCATTAACCAAAGAGGGGGATAACCTAAGGTATGGAAACAGCAAATTTAGTCACAATTTTTAGAAAGGAGACAAAACTAGTGTCACTGACATGTATTTTATGCAATGTCATGGAAAAGATTATCAGGAGAAGGGCTGGTGGAGCACCTTGTTATCAACGACAGCCAGCACGGTTTCAAGAACCGGAAAAAGCTGTGTCATTAACCTACTGGGTTCTATGATAGGGTGGGCAGCAGCAAGACAAGAGAGAGAGAGAGAAAAAGAGGCAGCTAGATTGTGCTTTCTTGGACTGGGAAGAAGGCTTTTGAGAGCTCCATAAAAGAGATTAGTGCATAACCTGGAGGAGCAGGCAGGTATAACAGGGAAGGCACTGCAGTGGGTTAGGGAATACCTGTTGGGGAAGACATCAGCAAGTTATGGTACGTGGTGAGGTGTCAGAGTGGGCACCTGTGATGAGCGGGGTTCCCAGGGGTCAGTAAAAAGGGTCGGTGCTCCTTCTTGTATATGTGAACTATATGAAGGAAGGAATAGATTCTGAAGTGTCTCTGATTGCATATGATGCAAAGTTGATGAGAAGAATTCAATCGGATGAGCACCAAGCAACTACAAAGGAATCTGGAAAGGCTGCAGGAATGATCCAAAAACTGGCTTCTGGAGTTCAAACACACCAAGTGAAAAGTCATGAAGATTGTAGAAAGGGCAAAGAAGACCACATACAGAGTACAGTCTAGGGAGCCAGAGACTACAATACTCACTAAAGGAAAAGGATCTTGGGGTGAGTATAACACCAGGCACATTTCCTGAGGCGCACATCAACCAAATAACTTCTGCAGCATATAGGCGCCTAGCAAACCTAAGAAAAGCATTTGGCATCTCAATAAGGAATCGTTTAGAACCCTGTACACCGTGTATGTCAGGCCTATATTGGAATATGCGGCACCAGTTTGGAACCTACACCTAGCCAAGCACGTCAAGAAATTAGAGAAAGTTTGCAACAAGGCTAGTTCCAGAGCAAAGGGGTATGTCCTACGAAGAAAGGTTAAGAGAAATCGGCCTGACGACACTGCAGGACAGGAGGGTTAGGGGAGACATGGTAACGACATACAAAATTCTGCGATGAATAGATAACGTGGGCAAAGACAGAATGTTCCAGGGAGGGGACACAGAAACAAGGGGTCACAATTGGAAGTTGAAAATTCAGATGACTCAAAAGGATGTTAGGAAGTATTTCTTCAGTCAAAGAGTTGTCAGGAATTGGAATAGTCTGGCAAGTGATGTAGTGGAGGCAGGAACCATACATAGTTTTAAGATGAGGTATGATAAAGCTCATGAAGCAAGGGGGGAGAGGACCTAGTAACGACCTGTGAAGAGGCGGGGCAGGAACTGAGACTCGACACCTGCAACCACAATTAGGTGAATACACACACACACACACACACACACACACACACACACACACACACACACACACACCCACACACACAAACACAGAGTTACAAGGGAGGGGGAAGCAGAGAGGGCCGGACGAGTGTAGCCAAACTACAAGAAAGGGGACTACGCAAGCATGAAGAACTTCCTGAACGAGGTTCAGTGGGACAGAGAACTGGCAGGAAAGTCAGTGGACGAGATGATGGAATATGTGACAATAATATGCAAGAAAGCTGAAGAGAGGTTTGTACCCAAGGGTAACAAGAATAATAAAAAAGCCAGGATGAGCTCATGGTTCACCCAAAGGTGCAGGGAGGCCAAAACCAAATGTGCTAGGGAATGGGAGAAGTATAAAAGGCAAAGAACCCAGGAGAATAAGGAGACCAGTCGTAGAGCCAGAAATGAATATGCACAGGTAAGACGAGAGGACCAAAGGCAGTATGAGAATGACATAGCAGGGACAGCCAAATCTGACCCAAAGCTGTTGTACAGCCACATCAGGAAGAAAGCAACAGTCAAGGACCAGGTAATCAGGCTGAGGAAGGAAGGAGGGGAGGTTACAAAAAACGACCATGAAGCTTGTGAGAATTAAAGAAGTAATCAGAAGGGCCTCCAGAAAGGCAGAGAGGTGGGGTACACCATCAAGAGCTGGACACAATACATACAACCGAGGAGGAACTGAAGAGGGTGTTAAGCGAGCTAGATGCCTTGAAGGCGATAGGGCCGGATAACATCTCTCCATGGGTCCTGAGAAAGGGTGCGGAGGCGCTATGTGTACCACTAACAACTATCTTCAACACATCTATGGAAACATGACAACTACCGGAAGAATGGAAGACAGCAAATGAAGTCCCAGTTTTTAAAAAGGAGACAGACACGAAGCATTAAGCTACAGACCAGTGTATGCAAGGTTATGGAGATAATTATCAGGAGAAGGGTGGTGGAGCACCTAGAAAGAAATGACCTTATCAATGACAGCCAGCACGGTTTCAGGGACGGGAAATCCTGTGTGACAAACCTACTGGAGTTCTTAGACAGGGTGATGGCTGTATGACTAGAAAGAGAGGGGTGGGTAGACTGCATTTTCTTGAACTGTAAGAAGGCATTTGACACAGTTCCACACAAGGGATTAGTGCAGAAGCTGGAGGACCAAGCAGGGATAACAGGGAAGGCACTACAGTGGATCAGGGAATGCCAGTCAGGAAGACAACAGCGAGTCATGGTACATAGCGAGGTGTCAGAGTGGGCGCCTAAGACCGGTGCTGTTTCTGGTATTTGTGAACATGACGGAAGGAATAGACTCCGAAGTGTCCCTGTTTGCAGATGATGTGAAGTTGATGAGAAGAATTCAATCGGACGAAGACCAGGCAGAACTACAGAGGGATCTGGACAGACTGCAAGCCTGATCCAGAAACTGGCTCCTGGAGTTCAACTCCAAGAAGTTCAAAATCATAAAGATTGGGGTAGGGCAAAGAAGATCACAAACGGAGTACAGTCTAGGGGGACAGAGCCTACAAATCTCACATCTTGGTGTGAGTATAACACCGGGAACATCTCCTGAGGCGCACATCAACCAAATAACTGCTACAGCATATGGGTGCCTAGCAAACCTAAGAACAGCATTCCTACATCTAAATAAGGAGTTATTCAGGACCCTGTACACTGTGTACGTTAGGCCCATATTGGAATATGCAGCATCAGTTTGGAACCCTCACCTAGCCAAGCACGTAAGGAAACTTAACCTCTCCTACGAGGAGAGGTTAAGGGAAATCAACCTGATGACACTGGAAGACAGGAGAGTTAGGGAGGATATGATAACGACATATAAAATACAAGGTGGACAGAGATAGGATGTTCCAGAGATGGGACACAGCAGCAAGGGGTCACATTTGGAAGTTGAAGACACAGATCAACCACAGGGATGTTAGAGAGTATTTCTTCGATCACAGAGTTGTCAGGAAGTGGAATAGCCTGGGTAGTGATGTAGTGGAGGCAGCTTTAAGAAGAGGTATGATAAAGCTCACGGAGCGGGAAGAGTGAACGGGGTAGCGGCCAGTTGAAGAGGTGGGGCCAGGAGCTGTGAATCGACTCCCGCAACCACAACTAGGTGAGTACACACGTTTAAGCACACACACCAGATGACACCTCACTGTGAATAGACAGAATTACCTAACAGTCTCTCTCTTCTCGCTCTTTCTGTCTTTCCCCTCTCCCTCTTTCTCCCTCTCTCCGTCCACTCCTTCTCCTTTCCTTCCTCCCTCCCTCCCTCCCTTCCTCCTATTTGCCCCATTCCCACCCCCTCCATAACTCTCCCTGTCCCCCTCCCTCCCTCTCCCCATCCCTGTCCCCCATTACAACTCTCCCCACTCCCACTCCCACACACACACGGGGCCAGGAGCTGAGTCTCAACCCTTACAACCACAATTAGGTGAGTACACACACACACACGCACACAATCTCTCTCTCTCTCTCTTTCTTTTTTTTTTTTTTTTTTTTTTACACAGGGTTTGACAAGGTTAAGGATCCCAAGCTTTATTGACTAGTATTTACAGGTTAAGGATTCCTAACTTTATTGGCAAGCTAAGAGCTGTTACCTACATCAGCTCATTTGAAAGCATTTTTATTGTTATGAGACATACAAGTAGGGAACAGGATGAGTTGGAGCCATCTGTGGGCAGCATTTTCATTTGATCAACTGACTTTATCTCGTTGACATCATTATGCTGTACGAATGTGTTCCATATTCGAGTCATCCTGGGTATGTATGATCTCAGATGGAGTGATTGTTCTGGAGAAGGGTACAGCCAGAGTGAAGTTGCTGCTTTCTGCCCGTCTTGTGGCATAAAAGCTTGTTTCACGCTGTCCTCGAAGTGGATCCAAGTGTGGTATTTTGACAATATTGGCCTTGTACATAACAGTAAGGCCACCCACATCCCTCCTATGTTGAAGGCTCTGCTGAAATGACAGATCTATCCAGGATGGGTCCAGGCGAGAGATGAGACGTCTTGCTCTGTTCTCTACTCTGTCAAGCAGTCGCAGATGAGAGGGGGGGGGCAGGCAAACCAAGAAAGTGGAGCATACTCAAGGTGTGAGCGTACTTGCGCCTCGTACAGGATCTTGCAACCCCTACTGTCAAGCAGATGCGAGATACGGCGAAGTGCTGAAAGCTTCCTGGCTGCCTTGTTTGAAAGATTTAAAAACATGGTTCTTATGGTTATTTTGGAGTAAAATTTTTACCCCAAGGATATAAAACTTCTTTCAGGTGAAAACACCCTCCCTTTCTCCTTACCCTGCACCAGCTTTACCTCTGGTCCCTAGAGACGATCTCATTTGCGTTTTCTCAGGTGCAAATGGTACTTGCCATCTTTTCCCCAAGCTGATATAGCTCTCAGCTGGTGATTGATGTAGCTTAGAGCAGCTGGCATTTTTTCTTGGAAAATGAATGTCAGTGTACAGTTTTTGCAAAATGCATGTGATTCTGGGATGAGATGAAAAAGGTCGTTGAAGTGACATTCGTAAAAATGGACCAGCCGTTTCCCTTGTGGAACATTTGCCCGTGGGTGTTTTGCTGATTCCGTTCCATTGAGAACTACACTTAGAGATCTACCATGAAGGTAATCCTGGGGAAAATTAAGTAGAGCCTGAAATTTCCCCAGTGCTTGAAGTTTTGCAGAGGCCCTGGTGAACCCCCGGTCGAAAGCGCCGCAATGTCCAGTCTACAACAGTGACTTTGGTTTCATCCAGTGACTGGTGCCATTTTGTGGAGGGTTTAACAACAATCAGCAGCAGAGTAACCTTTCCTGAACCCATATTGACGATCAAAAAGAGTGAGTGGTAGTAAAAAAAACTCTGTCATTTGTTTGGATTATTGTCTCAAGGATCTTACCAGGATTGCAGGGTGACTGGTCAGTTGCTGATTTCTGCTTGCTTTTTTTTTGTGAACGGGCCCAATTTGCCTCTTTCCATGAGGGGGGCCATTTACATGTATAGGCAGTGCTAAAAGAGGGAAGAAGGGTGCTAGCGGTCTGCACATCTTCTAAAAATTTTTGGGGCTAACTTTTTGGGGCCCCACAGCCTTTTCTTGGAAAGCGATTTAAAAAGAAATGTCCCTCCTCCTGCCTTATTGTCACCATAAAAGTTTTGAATTTTTGTAGCAAAGTGTTCAGAAAAGAGGTTTTGCCTTTCTTGATATAGTGAGGTGGCCCCATCCTGTCGATTTAGAGGTGGAATGAGTCATCAGGCAGAAAACCTTGTCTGCCCTTTGACCGGGGGGCCCACCGGGTTTTTGGAGCCTACCCTCCTGATGTAGCTTTCTTTTGTGTCCACCCCCCATTTAGAAAGGGCCACTTTTAAACATAAGAACATAAAAAAAGGAGGATACTGCGCAGGCCTGTTGGCCCATCTAGGCGGGCCCTTTACATTCATCCCACAAACAAACTTTTGCCCAACCCAATTTTCAATGCTACCCAAGAAATAAGCTCTGTTGTGCAAGTCCTACTCAATCCAAACCCCTTTCCCATCATGTATTATCCAACCAAAATTTGAATCCCCCAAAGTCCCTAGCCTCAAAACCCAATAGGTAGACTTTTCCCATCATAATACCCTATTTCCAAACCAACTTTTTCCTATGCCTTTTCTAAATCTAAACTTATCATTTAAATCCATTACTGCGGGTTCCTCTTGGAGGAATCCTAAAGGACCTTATTAATACCCCCTTTTTTTTACCTATCTTCCACTTATCACTTCGATCATTTTCCCCCCTCTTTTGTCAAACAAGTGAATATAATTTTAAGATCTTAAATTTTTTTCAAAAACGAATTTTCCCAAATGCTATGCACCAAACCCGGTCATCCACGCTAAATTTTTCCAACGAACCCAGTCCATTCTGAAATATGGAGACCAGAACTGGCTCCCCAAACCCAGGGAGGCCCCACATGATGCAAAAAAGCTGCAGTTGACCCCGGCCTGTGGTTACCCCTCCCGATTAAATCCAAGAAATTATTTTGATAAAAGGGTTTTTGAAAAACCGCAAGTTAAAGATTGAGACATTATGCCATATGGGAATCTTTATTCAGGAAACGTTTCGCCACACAGGGCTTCATCGTCCAATACAAAGGGAAGGGTAAGGAAAGGGGGGCATGAGGCAATCGCCCCTCGCTGGGTCGATGCCTACAGGTTGGTGTGCAAGTTCCTGTTATAGGGGGTAGGATGTATTATCCCTTCGCCATGCTTTGCTTGCAGTAGCACCCTTCCTAAACGAAAGCCAAACAAGGCTGTCGTAGGCTTTGTCACATTTTGCGGTGGGGAATGTGTTCTTGTTGTAGTTAGGAGTGTCCGGGAAAGGCTTTCACTTGGTTGTCAACATTCCCTTGGAGAAGGCATTCCAACGGTGATGGCAAGCTCGGCGAAGGGCGGGCCCCCAATTCCCTCTTTCCCATACCGGGTTTGTGGTGTGGACCCCTCCCCTCGTTTGGGGGGTTTAAGTGTCTTTTAAAACACCCTTGTGGTCGAGACCCAACTAGCCGAGGGGTTGAAAAAGTGACTTGCCTTCTGCCGATCACTCATAGGGTCAAGGGAGGACCCAGAGTATGAGAGGGAAATCAAAAAGTTTCTCTGTAAACACTGCAAGAAGGCCTCAAAGTACCTCTGTATAAGGTGCTGGTTGAGGTCACCAACAATTATAATTGTTGACAGTTGTGTTGTAGCAGAAGGGAGCAATATTTTCCATTAGGAAGTTGATGGGGTCTGCTTGTTCCCATGAGGTCTGTACATTGCACCTGTTTGTCAGAAGACTAGTGTTTTACAGAGTTGAAGAACTCATTTCAAGATGTGTAGGGGGGCAACATCAATGTGCTGGGCAGAACATTTTTAGAAAAGCACAACAAAAACCCTCCTCCTTCCCCTTGCCTGTTTTTCTCACCCATGAGGGTACCCAGCAATTTTGAAAAATTTTTCTGGAGTCCGTCACCCAAAAAGGGGACGTCGAGTGTTCCAAAACTATGTGTGGCCTCCAACATTGTAATGAAACTCTAATTTTGGGCCGACAGGATGTGATAGATGGCTCCTCATGTTTAAAGTGGTTGCTTGGGGTGGGGGGTTTGTGGGGGAATTTAAGGGTGCCCCCCCTTGAGAGAAGTGGGCTGAGGCAGCTGCGGGGGGGGATGTGGGTTTCGGGGTCTTGTATAAGGCAAAATACCACCTGCTGGGTGGGATGGGTAGCTAAGGGGGGGGAGTGTGGTTTTTCCCAATTTCAGAGATCTGTGGTTTGTTCTGGGAAAGGCTTAAACAGGTGGCCCTGTCTGTCAAGTTCCTTTTTTTTTTCCCAAACGGCCCTCTGTGCCCTTTCTTGTGCGTAATTACACCGGTATTGGGCAGGCAGTTGTTGGCAGTGTGCCCTTCGGTGCAGCAAGAGCACGTGGGTCCCGGGGGGTGGATAGGATTGTTGACCTCCTGTTTTTTGAAATTTTGCCCTCGATTTTCGCGGGAAAACGGGTTTTGTAAAGGGGGGAGCGGTGTGTGTTTTCCCTCCCCCGTCCTCTTCCCGTCCTCTCCCTGCCCTCTCCAGTTTGGGAAGATGTGCCCCGCTTTTCATATTTTGGGCGCGTGGTGTGGGCAGTGATACTTCCCTGATCTTAAACTGCCCCAATCCTGGTGGAGAAAACTCCTGGCTCGAACTTGTGATGAAGCACTGTTCCGATTCTGGAAAGTGTGGGCGGTTGGGACAGGGTAGGATCAGAGAGGGTATGTGCACTGTCAAATGGACTGGCGTGGCTAAGCAGAGATGTCAGGTGTGGGAAATTTAACAGATCCCAAGGGTTCCTCTTGTGGAAGGTTTTTTTTTCCCTATGTTTTTTGGTCGGGAATTGTGTTGAATTTCCAAAGGTAGTGTTTTGAACTCTGTCAGTCTGTGGGACCTTAGCGATGACGAATTTCCCTGAGTTTCCCCTGAGTTAAGTCAGTGTGGGCTTCCCCGTCTTGTCAATAGTGTCACCCTCAGCTGAGCAGATACGTACTTTATCTAGGGTTTCATGGCCCTTTACTTTCCCCCCCTCTGCCCCTCCCTTTTCTTCTCTCTCCTTTTTCTCTTCCTCTCCCTCCTTCCCCCCCATTCCCCTCTATTTTCCTTCCTCCCTCCTTTCCACCTCTTTTCCCTCTAGCCCCCTTCCCACTCTTTCTCCACCCTCCCTATCACTCTCGCTGTCCCTCTCCTTCCTTGTGACATGCAAAGAGTATGCTACACTTTATTCAGCATATGTAAACAGTCCCATAATGGCTGCCTCCCAGCCAGCGAACCTTGTGCTAAGGGTTTAACGATCTTTTGGGGATGCCCCATCGTTAAATCAGTACCTTGGTTCATTGAGCAATCACAGATGAGTCTGCCAAGTGCTGAAACGAAGTAGTGTCGCTCTTAGTCAACATTTGCCAGCCTTGCTTCTAGCTGGTTGAAGCACGGTTTCTCTCCCAGGCCGCTGTCTTTGTCTTCATCACTGTGTGATACACTTATATCCAACTCCTAGAGTGTACATAAGTGTAAATATTTGCATGTAAATATTTGGTGAAGGAAAAGATAAGTTATATTCTACTGCTGTGTTTATTTCGCTCAAAATCATTACGACCAGATCAACGGGACATTGTTACCTGTGTTCGTAATATGGGAAACTCTGTCCAGGAGCTGGAGCTGGTTTTTCATATAGTCGAGGAGCTGAGGCTAGTCTTAGTATCGTTCAGATAGCTTTGCCATCGCTCAGCATTGTGTGTCAGCTTTGCCATCGCTTCTGTTATTGCATGTCAGCCTTGCAACTGCTTTTGTTATTGCGTGTCAGCCTTGCTATTGTGGGACTGTATCCCACAGTCGTACTGTGCATTGCTGCTTGTTGCATGCCTTGAAAACAGCGTGTTAAATTGGGGTTAATGTCACATACAAGAGTCAGGAGGTTGGTGTCTAAATTCACTCTACTAAATCTGCCCCATCTCTCTCAACAGCGTTGTTGGCGAATTGCTCATTCTATTGGTATAGAGTATCAACAAACTCTCACTGCTGCGCAGCTTCGTGATATTATTCGTGCAAAGTTGAGGGTTGACACAACTATGGTGCACCAAACTGAGGTATCTCCCACTACAGGAGCTGTTAATCGCTGATCTCCACTGAGGTTCCTTTGTAATGTTGGAGGAACAACACCAGAGCAATTAGACCAGCAGTGACGTGAAGCAGCAGGTGCATCGAGTTTGTCTCAGGGAGAGTCCGCTTCATTGGCGCTTGAGTTAGCCAAACTCAATGTTGAAACATCCAGGGAGCAGCGATTATTTGCCTGGGAGGTGGACAGAGAGAGGATGTTCCAGAGATGGGGGCACAGCAACAAGGGGTTACAATTGGAAGTTGAAGACTTGAATCACAGGGATGTTAGGAAGTATTTCTTCATTTACAGAATTGTCAAGAAATGGAATAGTCTGGGAAGTGATATAGAGGAGGCAGGATTCATACATAGTTTTAAGAAGAGGTATGATGAAGCTCAAGGAGCGGGAAGAGTAGCGGCCAGTGAAGAAGCGAGGCCAGGAGCTGTGAATTTACCCCTGCAACTACAACTAGGTGAGTACACACACACACACACACACACACACACACACGCACACACACACACACACACTCAGGCACACACACACACACACTCAGGCACACACACACACACACACACACAACACACACACACACACACACACACACACACACACACACACACACACACACACACACACACACACACACACACATGATACTCACCATATTGGTCACGTTGGCCAGCATACGATTAGAGTGAGGATCATACAGTTCAAGAATGAACGTCTGTGGCAGCCCTCCATCAAATCCGGCAACACAACGAATGTTAACCACGTTCACTGAGAGGTTGTATGACGAACAGTTGTGTACTGGGTCTGGTCGACCTGTGGTTGTGGAGAATAATAATTAAGGTTAGTAGGAACGTATTGTCATTAGAAAGTAGGTCGGGACACCAACTATCCAAGACGGTATTAGTGTCCTTTAATGCAAGTGTGCAACAGAAATCTGTCAAAGGTTTTGCACTGTAGCATTGAGTTAATATGCATCAGCAGCCTAGTATGTAAAATGGATGAATGTAAAATAGTTGCCTGTCAAACATTTAGCAACCGGGCAGCAAGGTGGTTTAGTGAGACAGTGAAGGAATTGTTCTCATCGTTTCTTATAGGAACAAGACGTAAGTACTTTAAATTTTTAACTCATACAACTGGAAATTAAAGCGGCGTGTGAAACGAAAGTCTATTAAACAAAACCATTACAGGGGATACTTTTCAACTAGTTGGTTGTAAAAGATCAACAACACAGACAGGCACTACTGTCTTCAATATGTGAGAAACGGAAGCCTATTAAACATATACCATTCTGACACAGGCTGGTCAAAACCATCAGTCCTGAGAAGTATCCCGTATGTTTTCAAATGAGTTTGAATCTAAAATATGTTAGACGTTTTTCACTTGGCAGTTAGTAGGTAAACAGCAATTTTTCTGATTGATGCTATTGTCCTGCCATGTACAGTTGCAGAAAAAAAAAATCTCAACTCTCTTTGTGGGCAGAAATAATATCTGGCAAATGAAACGTTGTAGACAGAGGATTAAAGTCTGCCTTCATTAATTAATTAACACAGCTTACAAAGACGATGGTGAATGAGAAAATTAATTGACAGTAAATTCAGTATATCTGTGCAAAAGCGGATGTATATTCTGGTATAAATTAAGTGATTTAGATATTGACGGGTGTATAACATCATGAGTTTAATTTCCAGGTTTTGATTAACAATTTTTGTTTAAAAAGCTTGTCGACGTTGCAGTTTCATAAGAATGCACTTTTGTAATGTGTGTGCAAATCAGTTATTAATGTCTTATAAAATACCTGGAACTAAAACTCAATTATACCTCCTAACAGTTTGCATATTCTGTGTTATAAAGTAGTTAGGCATAGCTAGATACTGTAATACTGTTTGTAGATGAATGGTTCAGAGAACCGACATGTTGATAAATTAGACACATGTGTCTAATTTATCAACTGTAATATTGTATAACTCAAACACACTGGAAAGTAGACTCGAAGAGCAATATCTGTATGAGTGACATCAGGCCAAGGTGATGACCTCACTGTTAATACAGAGTATGGCAAACAACACCTGCCACATCTATGTAATAGATCACAGGCAAACCAAAATTCCCCAGCGTAGGCGTATTACTGGGAAAAAGGAGAGTGGCCTTTCTTCTAGAGAGATCGCTGACCATCCGGACATATCACAGCACACCGTGTATATATATGGTTAATGAGATGGGAGGAGGAAGGTAACCATCAGGATGGACCCAGACCAGGAGCTTCCAAGAATACCGCAACACAACTGGATGTAGCTATAAAGGAAGCTGCGGAAACTAATCCATTTACTAATGCAGTAAAAATAGGATATGAATTAAATTTGAAAGTGATTCCAAGAACTGTCAGAAGTCATCTTCATGCTATTAAAATACACAACCGAACACCAGTAGTAAAAGAATAACTGTCAGGCAGACAGAATTTAGGCAATGGAATAAATTTTGGAGTCATGTTATTTACACTGCTGAAAAAACTTTTTGTTCAAGTTCTAATGGCAAGTTACACTGTTGAAGAAGAGAAAGGTGTATATAATTATGTAACCTTCCATGTTTCACAAATAATCTCATTCAATCCCACGACAGTGCAGTGGACATTTAATACTACAATTACGCACACACACACACACACACCACACACACTCACACACACACACACATATATATATATATTATATATTATATATATATATATATATATATATATTATATATATATATATATATATATATATATATATATATATATATATTATATATGTCGTGCCGAATAGGCAGAACTTGCGATTTTGGCTTAAATAGCAACGTTCATCTTGCCTATAGGACAAGTGAAAATTTGTGTATGCAATAATTTCGCCCAAATCATTCTGAACCTAACGAAAAAAATATATTTCACTGTGTTTGTTTAGTATTAAATTATTGTAAACAAATCTAAAATATATTTAGTTGGGTTAGGCTAAAATAAATTGTTCTTGTTATAATAAGGTTAGGTAAGTTTTCTAAGATTCTTTTGGTGGAAAATTATAAATTTTTACATCAACATTAATGAAAAAAATATATCTTTAAACGTATAAGAGAAAATTTCAGAAAGGACTTAATTTTAAATGAGTTCTTGCTAATTGACCAGTTTTACATATTCGGCACGACATATATATATATTATATATATTATATATATAATATATATATATATATATATATATTATATATATATATATATATATATATATATATATATATATATATATATATATATATATATATATATATATTATATATGCAATAAGATCACAGTAAACAGGTGATTTTAAAATATGCAAAACAACCACTGTGAAAGAGTAGTGAAATTCCAAGCGCTTTCGTGACTACTCACATTGTCAAGGAACTATGATAGTTCTTGACAATGTGAGCAGTCACGAAAGCGCTTGGAATTTCACTACTCATTCACAAGTGGTTGTTTTGCATATAAATATATATATATATATATATATATATATATATATATATATATATATATATATATATATATATATATATATATACATACATGTCGTGCCGAATAGGCAGAATTTGCGATCTTGGCTTAAATAGCAACGTTCATCTTGCCATATAGAACAAGTGAAAAATTGTGTATGCAATAATTTCGCCAAAATCATTCTGAACCTTCTGCAGTCCAAAACTCAAGGAATATGACTCTCTCGTAAAAACCATGCTAGAGAGTGTATTGAATCTTTCCCTTGAAGATGGACAGTGGTTCCAAGTCTCACTTCCGGTTAGGCTTGGGGGGGCTAGGAGTATGCAGATCCTCCCAGATTGCTCTACCAGCTTTCCTATCCTCTTCCATAGCATCAAACGAGTTGATAAGACAAATTCTTCCAGATACCCTCAGTGACTCAGCAGGAATACAGGACCCTAGCTATGCCAGTGCCATCACTGAATAGTAGACTTTTGCTGCTCCAGCACCAAACCCTAGTGCAGCATTGGCTCACAAACAGTCATTCTGTGATGGCCCGATCGCTGAAAAGGTGCTTGCCAACATGCTCAGGGCTGCAACATCAGATAGGGAGACTGCCCGTCTCCAGGCTGTGAGTGCACATCACTCTTGGGACTTCCTTCAAATAGTTCCCATATCGGCAATAGGAACGCGACTCGACCCTAAGACCCTAAGCCACAAGGGGGTGGAAATCTATCGCTCAAGTACTTTCGCACTTTTCAGTGCGTCATCAGGAGCTATGCAATGTTGCAAGATTGCGACTGAAAGAGTGAGGGGACGTTTTTTCTCAGAATAGCGCAGAGTGAGCCTGTCGCCTCCTCCTGGCTCTTATAGAGTGTGGCCGGCGGTCGGCATCACACCCACCATTGCCCTCATCCCCCCATATGTGGTAAGAGGGTTTTGGGAAGTCAAGAATTATGAAATTAGAAGGTACAATAATCCGTCCTAAGCTTTTTCTAACCGTTTAGAACAGGTCTTGTGACTTGAGAAAATACGTTTCTCAGTGGATATTATATATATGGGTTGCTATTATTCTATGTAACCTATTTAATTAATAAAAGAAAGGAAATGAATGTGCTTTATGTCCGTTTAAATGTCCTGTTCAGGAATGTTCTCAGGGGTACTGAGACGTATCCTTTATATTGTCTACTATTCTTCTCACTATCGATTATTATGCCTTACTTGGGATTCTTCTATATCATTCGAATAATATTTCTATGACCCAGATTTCTACTTCTAATATCCTTTAACCCATTGCCTGTGTAATCAGGTAATCTTGTCAATGTGTAAGAATGGTATATAATACCGACAAGATGAAATTAAGACACATGTGCAACATCTGGGTATCTTTATTGTAGACGTTTCGCCATCCAGTGGCTTTATCAATACAAATTCTAGGACATAACTTGAAGACAGTAGGACTATATACAGAAGATGAGGTAATCAGTCCCTCAACCTAGGAGTAGGTGCGAAGAGCACCATAGTCGTGGAGATTCTGAAGCAGAAGAAAGGAGCCTGCCGCTTATATAGTAACGTCAGGTGTAGCAGACGAGGGCATAGTCACTGGTAGGCGGGATTCCCCAGTGGAAGTAGGTCCTTCCCAAAGAGATGAGTTAGTTGTAGTAGTAGTTGTCGTAGCCGGGAAGGACCTACTTCCACTGGGGAATCCCGCCTACCAGTGAATATGCCCTCGTCTGCTACACCTGACGTTACTATATAAGCGCCAGGCTCCTTTCTTCTGCTTCAGAATCTCCACGACTATGGTGCTCTTCGCACCTACTCCTAGGTTGAGTGACTGATTACCTCATCTTCTGTATCTAGTTCTACTGTCTTCAAGTTATGTCCTAGAATTTGTATTGATAAAGCCACTGGATGGCGAAACGTCTACAATAAAGATACCCCAGATGTTGCACATGTGTCTTAATTTAATCTTGTCAATGTATGGTGCAATAACAGCTAAGCGCGTTATATAACCATACATCAACTAGCGTAGCATGGTGTTTTGGTGCTTAGACAACTGGTCGAGCGTCACCAATCCATCATAAGACCACTTGGCTTAATGAGCAATCCTGTGATTTTTGTGTATCATTGTTATTTAAGGTTGTATACAATAGACTCTACTAGATAGCTATCGAGCTTGAATAACCCACAATTTGAGTTATATACTGTATTCCTGTCATGTTTCAAGAGAGAAGATTCAATTATGCTTCTTTCTCTGACAGAAATATTTGGTACAAAAATTTGTGCAGCATCCCATCCCGGTGGGTGATTACAGGAACTAACGTGGTTAAAGATAGCGTTCGACTCCTGCCCTGTCCTACCTGAGTATTTATGTTGGACTATTTTGGTTTCTAGAATTTTACCTGTTTGACCTATATATGAGAGAGGACACTGAGTACATGGGACCTTGTGATGAATGGTTTGAAAAACCGACAAGTTGAAGATTGAGACACTTATGCAGCATATGGGAATCTTTATTCAGGAAACGTTTCGCCACACAGTGGCTTCATCAGTCCAATACAAAGAGAAAGGCGTAAGGAGAGGAGGAGTATGAGGTAATCAGTCCCTCAGCCTGGAGTCGATGTGTTCAGTCCATCAATCTTGTAGAATGTACAGCATAGGGCCGTAGACGTGGCTTATATACTGTAGTGAGGTGAGGTGAAGCAGGCGGAGGCGGGGTCATAGTGGAACCATCCACTGTCATCACAACTGTCAGACACTGCAGCATCATGGGATCTTGTTGCAAAGAATTCTTCAACACTTGTTCAACCTTTGGACGAAGACCTACTTCGACTAGTGGATGGTTCCACTATGACCCCGCCTCCGCCTGCTTCACCTCACCTCACTACAGTATATAAGCTACGTCTACGGCCCTATGCTGTACATTCTACAAGATTGATGGACTGAACACATCGACTCCAGGCTGAGGGACTGATTACCTCATACTCCTCCTCTCCTTACGCCTTTCTCTTTGTATTGGACTGATGAAGCCACTGTGTGGCGAAACGTTTCCTGAATAAAGATTCCCATATGCTGCATAAGTGTCTCAATCTTCTACATGGGACCTTGTTAACCCAACCAACTTTGTTTTAGGATGTGTTTTCAATCAGCCTTTGTTTCACTGTCCCCGTGTTTTTGAAAGCAAGGTTTATATTGATCTTTTTTAATGCCTCACGCAGGCAAACTAGAGTCTCACTGTATGGGAAAACTAGTACATTTTTCCTAACCATCATTTCCTTAGGTTCAGTCCTGTAGAAAGTCTTTTTTGCTGACATTAGCGCCTCGGATATCTCAGTTTTGTGGCCATGTTGAATATCGTTCTGACTTCTTCATCTAAGTACTCTGCACTGCAAGAACACTGTGAGGAACACACTCCTTTTTACCCTAGTTTCATGATTGGAAAAGTAGTGAATGTATGACGACACATTGGTGGACTTCCTATATACTGTAAATGTGAATTTTCTATCAATACGATGGATTAAAACATCTAGGAAAGACAAAGTGTTGTTTGTTTCATGATCAGTAGTGAACTTAATAGAAGGTACTAGCCCGTTGAGTCTAGGTACAAACTCATCAATGTTGTGATCTTTCGGCCATAGGCAAAGAACATCATCTACGTATCGAAATCAACTAGCTTTATCTGAGAGAATGTCTTTAAGAAGTCTAGTCTCATAGAATTCCATAAATAAGTTGCAGAGTAAGGGGCACCCCCTGTGCACCCCCCTGAGGCTTGTGTTGTATAGATAAGATCGCCTGTCTGCGATTGTTTGCGTGTATTATATATATATATATATATATATATTATATATATATATATATATATATATATATATATATATATATATATATATATATATATATATATATATATATATGTGTGTGTCGTGCCGAATAGGCAGAACTTGCGATCTTGGCTTAAATAGCAACGCTCATCTTGCCATATAGGACAAGTGAAAATTTGCGTATGCAATAATTTCGCCCAAGTCATTCTGAACATAACGAAAAAAATATATTTCACTGTGTATGTTTAGCATTAAATTTCTGTAAACAAATCTAAAATATATTTAGTTGGGTTATGCCAAAATAAATTGTTCTTGTTATAATAAGGTTAGGTAAGTTTTCTAAGTTCCTTTTGGTGCAAAATTATCAATTTTTACATCAACATTAATGAAAAAAAATATATCTTTGAACGTATAAGAGAAAATTTTAGAAAAGACTTAATTTTAAGTGAGTTCTTGCTAATTGACCAGTTTTACCTACTCGGCACGACATATATATATTATATATATATTTATATATTATATATATATATATATATATATATATATATATTATATATATATATATAATATTATATATATATATATATATATATATATATATATATATATATGTATATATATATGTATATATATATGTATATATATATGTCGTGCCGAATAGGCAGAACTTGCGATCTTGGCTTAAATAGCAACGCTCATCTTGCCATATAGGACAAGTGAAAATTTCTGTATGCAATAATTTCGCCAAAATCATTCTGAACCTAACGAAAAAATTATATTTGATTGTGTTTGTTTAGTACTAAATTATTGTAAACGTATTTAAAATATATTTAGTTGGGTTAGGCTAAAATAAATTGCTCTTGTTATAATAAGGTTAGGTAAGTTTTCTAAGATTCTTTTGGTGCAAAATTAAAATTTTTTACATTAACATTAATGAAAAAAAATATATCTTTAAACGTATAAGAGAAAATTTCAGAAAGGACTTAATTTAAATGAGTTCTTGCTAATTGACCGGTTTTACATATTCGGCACGACATATATATATATATATATATATATATATATATTTATATATATATATATATATATATATATATATATATATATATTATATATATATATATATATAATATATATATATATATATGCAAAACAACCACTGTGAAAGAGTAGTGAAATTCCAAGCACTTTCGTGACTACTCACATTGTCAAGGAACTATGAAAGTAATACATCAAAGGAAGGCAATTAAAAGGCTTAGACCACACCTCACAGACAACTCCCACAACAATGAAACACCTGACGTGGGACAATAACTGCCTTATAAGAAAAGAGGAACACTGCAGTAGGTCCGCTGCTCCAACTAGACAGGTCCTCACGACAACCCACCAACAAATCATTCTAC
The DNA here is from genome assembly GCF_026875155.1 of Cherax quadricarinatus. NCBI lineage: Eukaryota > Metazoa > Arthropoda > Malacostraca > Decapoda > Parastacidae > Cherax > Cherax quadricarinatus. Next base: position 40,904,053 of record NC_069418.1, on the reverse strand, counting down.
CCAAGAAATAAGGTTTATTATTTGTCCAATGTATTATTAAACTCTAACCAAATTTTATTAATTATAAATGAATCTAATTTATACAAACCTAAGGAAATATTCATATTATTTTCAAAACTGCTTTTTATGAAATAAGATTCAATTATATTTCTGTCAACCATGGACTTGCTTGATACTACTTTCTCAACATTTTGCAAATCAATTGGATGGTTAAAGTCTATCACGTGAATAAATAAAGCATTGGAATCTTGTCCAGTTCTAATGCTATATTTATGTTGTTTTAATCTAAGTTCGAGACTTTTACCAGTTTGACCGTAATAAACTTTATCGCAAATTTTACAAGGAATCTTATAGACACATCCGTCAGCATTTCTGGGGGAATTCTTTATCAAAAGTTTTTTTTTACTGTATCAAGATTTTTTAAAAACATTTTTCGGGTATTTTCAGTTCAATGGGCTATTTCATAAATTCGGATATTCTTCATCTATGAACTCCTGGACTACAAATTCGTAAAGCTCTCAAAAACATGAGGAGGAAAAAAGACAGTGTAACTCTATATTGATGGGAAGAATAAAAGTGGAAATATGAACAATAATTTGTAGGCTTTCTGTAAATTTTAAATTTAAATCATTATTACTCTTAATAATTAAAACATCTAGAAAAGACAATGAATTTATTTTCCTCAAAACTCAACAGTAAGTTTATAGGAATGGGCTAACTAAGCTATTTAATTTGCCAAGTAATTGGTTGTATATCTACATTCTTGGGCATAAGACATAAAATATCACAACATATCTGAACCATTTAGCTCTATTTGGGAGATTGCTGTTAAGCAACCTTGTTTCAAAAAAAAAATCCATGTATAGATTATAAGAACAGGTGAAAGAGGATTGTCCCATTTGCCATACCAAATTTCTGAGTTGTTAAAACTTATCATTAAATACTCAATTTTGGCATCAACAATGTAAAGTTTAATAAGTTATGATGGTAGGAAATGGTAATGATAATATATATATATGTATATTTATATATATATATATATATTTATATATATATACTATATATATATATTTAATAATATATATATATATATATATAAATTTATTATACTTCTATATAATAATATATATATATTTATATATATATATAATATATATATTATTTAAATATATATTTATATATATATATATATATATATATATATATATATATATATATATAAATATGCAAAACAACACTCAGAAAGAATAGAGTAATTCCAAGCTGCTTTCGTGCTACTGGGAGTATTCACGAAAGCGCTTGGGAATTTCTCTATTCTTTCAGAGTGGGTTGTTTTGCAAATTTTGAAACATCTGTATACTGTGATCTTATTGCATATATATATATATATATATATATTAATATATATAATACTATTATTATATATATTCTTATTATATATATATCTATATATATATTGCTTTCTTTCTTTCTTTCAAACAAACCGCCATATCCCACCGAGGCAGGGTGGCCCTAAAGGAAAAACGAAAGTTTCTCCTTTTACATTTAGTAATATATACAGGAGAAGAGGTTACTAGTCCTTTTGACTCCGGCATTTTAGTGGCCTCTTACAACACGCCAATGGCTTACGGAGGAAGATTCTGTCCACTTCCCCATGAGATTATAAGAGGAAATAAACAAGAATACAGACTAGAAAGAAAATAGAAGAAAACCCGAGGGGTGTGTTATATGTGCTTGTAATGTATGTGTAGTGTGACCTAAGTGTTAGTAGAAGTAGCAAGACGTACCTGAAATCTTGCATGTTTATAAGACAGAAAAAAGGACACCAGCAATCCTCCATCACGTGAAACAATTACAGGCTTTCGTTTCACACTCATTTGGCAGGATGGTAGTACCCCCCTGGGTGGTTGCTGTCTACCAACCTTCTACCTACACACACACACATATATATATATAGGTTAGTGGATGAGTTTGAGAATGTGTGTAAAGGTAGAAAGTTGAAAGTGAATCCATAGAAAAGAGTAAGGTGATGAGGGTATCAAATGATTTAAATAAAGAAAAATTGGATATTATCAAATTGGGGAGAGGGAGTTGGAAGAAGTGAATGTTTTAAGATTCTTGGGATGTTGTCGTGTCGGCGGATGGATATATGAAAGGATGCTCGGTTAATATAGAATTGATGAGGGAAAAAAAGGTGAGTGGTTCGTTGAGGTATATGTGGAGTCAAATACGTTATCTATCGGAGGCAAAGAAGGGAATGTATGAAAGTATAGTAGTACCAACACTTCTTATATGGATGTGAAGCTTGGGTGTTGGTAAAGCAGCAGCGAGAGACGGTTGGAGGCAGTGGAGATGTCCTGTCTAAGGGCAATGTGTGGTGTAAATATTATGCAGAAAATCGGGAGGTGTGGAGATAACTTGGGGAACGGTTTGGAGGTTCATAAAAGCATTAGTCTGAGGCCAGAATGAGGGGTTGTTGAGGTGGTTTGGTCATTTTAGAGAGAATGGATCAAAGTAATACATGAATGGGAAAGCATATAAATCTCATAGGGGAAGGAAAAGAGGGGTTGGGAGGTCGTCCTCGAAAGGGTTGAAAAGAGGGGGGGAAGGAGGTTTTGTCTGGGCGAGGGCTGGACTTCCAGCCAAGCGTGCATGAGGTGTTAGATTGAAGTGAATGGAAGAGACGAATGCATACTTGGGACCTGTCGATCTGTTGGAGTGTGAGCAGGGTATGATATTTAGTGTGAAGGGATTCAGGGAAACCGGTTATTTTCATATAGTCGGACTTGGAGTCCTGGAAATGTGGAAGTACAAAGCTGCACTTTAAAGGAGTGGTTTGGGGATATTGGCAGCAGTTTGGACGGGATATGTTGTTTATATTTATACGTATATGCTTATAAGTGTTGTATTCTGTGCACCTGCAAAAGAAGTGATAATGTCGTGAGTGTGGTGAAATGTTTTGAATGATGATGAAAGTATTTTCTTTTTGGGGATTTCTTCCTTTTTTTTGGGGTCCCACTGCCTCGGTGGAGACGACCGGACTTCTGTTGAATATATATATATATATTATATATATATATATATATATATATATATAAATATATATATATTCTATATATATAATATATATATATATACCTATATTTTTATATATATGTGTGTATTACATAACATACTAATACATAGTTATATCTATATATATTATATATTTATATATATAATAATATATATTATATATTAATATATATATTATATATTCATATATATATATGTATATATATATGTCGTGCAGAATATGCAAAACTGGTCAATTAGCAATAACTCATTAAAAATTAAGTCCTTTCTGGAATTTTCTCTTATACGTTTAAAGGACATATAATTTTTCATTATTGTTTATGTAAAAATTTTTTATTTTGTTCCCACAAGCAATCTTAGGAAAACTTACCTATCCTTTTTCAACAGAACAAATTATTTTAGCCTAACCAAACTAAATATATTTTAGATTTGTTCTACAATAAATTAATATCTAAACAAACAACGTGAAATATATTTTTTTCGTTAGGTTCAGAATGATTTTTGGCGAAATTATTGCATACCAAATTTTCGCTTGTCCTATATGGCAAGATGAGCGTTGTTATTTAAGCAAAGATGGCGTAGTCTGCCGATTCGGCCGTCTTAACTTGCTTTTGCTATATTAAGGTTAGGTAAGTTGTCTAAGATTCTTTTGGTGCAAAATTAAAAATTTTTACATTAACATTAATAAAAAAAAAAATTATATCTATAAAACGTATAAGTGGAATCCTTAGAACTGGAAATTAATTTTAAATGAGTTCTTGCTAATTGACCCAGTTTTAATAATCGGCACGACACCAATCACACACACACACACACGCGCATATAAACCATTTTATCTACAAATGTAATATTCGCCAAGACCAGGGTCCTGGCATGGGTCTTAATCTTGAGATGACCCATCTCTGGATGTGTCTTTAAGTTTCCTTGTAAAATTTTGCCTATTAAAGTTATTACGGTTCTAATACCAATGGTAAAAATCTCGAACTAAGATTAAAACAACATAAATATAGCATTAGAACTGGACAAGATTTCAATGCTCTATTTATTCATGAAAGAGATTTTAACCAAGCAATTGATTTTCAAAAGTTGAGAAGTCGTAGTCAAGCAAGATCCATGGTCGGACAGGAATATAATTGAATCTTGTTTCATATCAAAGCAGTTTTTGACAGATAATATGATATTTCCTTTGGTATATATAATTAGATCCATTTATAGTTAATAGGGAATTTGGGAAAGAAGAGTTTTAATAATACATGGAAAAATAATTTTTTAATTTTCTTGGGTTAGCAATAGTTGTTGGCGTGAGTTGTGCAAAGGAACCGATCCAAGTTGGGTCGGGCGCGTCAGTGTTTAACGTTCTGGGATCTGATAGTGAGGTGCTGAGCTCCGGATCCCCCTTATAATAAGCTTCCTTGGATGCTAACTTGCATAGTTCCTTGAAATGCGAGTAGTCACGAAAAGCGCTTGGAATTATCTCGAGTTCTTTCAGAGTGGTTGTTTTGCATATATATATTATATATATTTATATATATATATATATATATATATATATATATATATATATATATTGTATATATATATATATATATATATATATGTCGTGCCGAGAGGCAGAACTTGCCGAACTTGGGTTAAATAAGAAACGGCTCATCTTGTTATATAGGACAATGTGAAAATTTGTCGTATGCAATAATTTCGCACAAAATCATTCTGAACCTAAGAAAAAAAATATATTTACTCTGTTTAATATTAAATTATTTTAAACAAATCTAATATATATTTAGTTTGGGTTAGGCTAAATTAATGTGTTCTTGGTATAATAAGGTTAGGTAAGTTTTCTAAAGTTCCTTTTGGTGCTGCTCAAAATTATAATTTTTTACATCAACATTAATTAAAAAAACAATATCTTCAAGCGTAAAGAGAAAACTTTCAGAAAGGACTTAATTTTAAATGAGTGTTGCGAATTGACCAGTTTTGCTTTTTCGGCACGACATATATATAATATATATATATTATATATATATATATATATAATATATATATATATTATATATATATTAATATAATATATATATATATATTTGTATATATATTTATATTATATATATTATATATAGATATTTATATAATATATATATACTGTTTGATATATTTATTTATTTTTTATTATTCACACGGCCGTTTCCAACAAGCGGGTGGCCGAAAAAGAAAAACTTGCCCTCATCATTCACTCCATCAATGTCTTGCACAGAGGCGTGATATACACTACAGTTTTTAACTGCAAACATTAAACACCCCTCCTTCAGGAGTGCAGGCACTGTACTTCCATCTCCAGGACTAGTCGGCCTGCGGTTTCCCTGAATCCCTTCGATAAATGTTACTTTGCTCACACTCCAACAGCACGCAAGTATAAAAACCATTAGTCTCATTCACTCTATCAAACACGCTCATGCATGCCTGCTGGAAGTCCAAGCCCATCGCACACAAAACCTACCTTTACCCCCTCCCTCCACCCTTCTAGGCCGACCCCTACCCGCCTTCTTCCATACTACAGGACTGATATATTCTTGAAGTCATTCTGGTTTCGCCTCCATTCTCTCTACATGTCCGAACCACCTCAACAACCCTTCCTCAGCCTCTGGGACAACAGTTTTGGTGAATCCCGCACCTCCTCCTAACTTCCAAACTACGAATTCTCTGCTTATATGCACACCACAACATGCTCTCAGACATGACAATATCCTAAACTGCCTCCAGCCTGTTCTCCTCGCTGCAAACATTCATCACCCACGCTTCACACCATTATAAGAGCGTTGGGTTAAAAACGTATTACTCTCATACATTCCCCTCTGCCTCCAAGGACAAAATTCTTTGTCTCCACAGACTCTAAGTGCACCACTTCACTCTTTTTCTCATCAATTCTATGATTACCTCATCTTTCATAGACCCATCCGCCGACACGTCCACTCCCAAAATATCTGAATACGTTCACCTCCTCCATACTCTCTCCCTCCAATCTGAAATTCAATCTTTCATCACCTAATCTTTTTGTTATCCTCATAACCTTACTCTTTCCTGTATTCACCTTTATTTTTTCTTCTTTGCACACCCTACCAAATTCATCCACCAATCTCTGCGTTTTTATAACTTCTATTC
>NC_069418.1:40877822-40892822 GCF_026875155.1 Cherax quadricarinatus | reverse complement strand
ATAGAGAAATTCAAGAGCTCTTTCGTGGAATACACACTTCAAGGAACTATGAAAGTAAAGCATCCAAGGAAGCTATATAATGGGGTCCGGCCTGTGCCTCACTATCTGAGATCCTTTATATAGCTTCCTGGTTGCTTTACTTCTAGTTCTTGATAATGTGAGTAGTCACGATAGCGCTTGGAATTTCTCTATTCTTTCAGATTGGTTGTTTTGCTAATTGAAATCGACCTGTTTACTGTGATCTTATTGCATATATATATATATATATATATATGTAATCATATATAATATATATGTTATTTATATTATATATATATATATGTATATATATATTTATATATATATATATATTATATATATATATATATATATATATATATATATATATATATGTGTGCCGAATAGGCAGAACTTGCGGATCTTGGACTTAAATAGCAACGCTCATCTTGGAGTGGTTGGTGCAATTATTTAAAAAAATGTATGGAGAGGGTAAGGTACCTAGGGATTGGCAGAGAGCATGCATAGTTCCTTTGTATAAAGGCAAAGGGGATAAAAGAGGTGCAAAAATTATAGGGGATAAGTCTGTTGAGTATACCTGGCAAAGTGTTGGCAGAGTTATTACTGAAAGAATTAAGAGTAAGACGGAGAATAGGATAGCAGATGAACAAGTAGGCTTTAGGAAAGGTAGGGGGTGTGTGGACCAGGTGTTTACAGTGAAACATATAAGTGAACAGTATTTAGATAAGGCTAAAGAGGTCTTTGTGGCATTTAGGATTTGGAAAGGCGTATGACAGGGTGGATAGGGGGGCAATGTGGCAGATGTTGCAGGTGTATGGTGTAGGAGGTAGGTTACTGAAAGCAGTGAAGAGTTTTTACGAGGATAGTGAGGCTCAAGTTAGAGTATGTAGGAAAGAGGGAAATTATTTCCCATTAAAAGTAGGCCTTAGACAAGGATGTGTGATGTCAACCGTGGTTGTTTAATATATTTATAAGATGGGGTTGTAAGAGAAGTAAATGCGAGGGTCTTGGCAACAGGCGTGGAGTTAAAAGATAAAGAATCAGACATAAAGTGGGAGTTGTCACAGTTGCTCTTTGCTGATGACACTGTGCTCTTGGGAGATTCTGAAGAGAAGTTGCAGAGATTGGTGGATGAATTTGGTAGGGTGTGCAAAAGAAGAAAATTGAAAGTGAATACAGGAAAGAGTAAGGTTATGAGGATAACAAAAAGATTAGGTTGATGAAAGATTGGATATCAGATTGGAGGGAGAGAGTATGCAGGAGGTGAATGTATTCAGATATTTGGGAGTGGACGTGTCAGCGGATGGGTCTATGAAAGATGAGGTGAATCATAGAATGATGAGGGGAAAAGGGTGGAGTGGTGCACTTAGGAGTCTGTGGAGACAAAGAACTTTGTCCTTGGAGGCAAAGAGGGGAATGTATGAGAGTATAGTTTTACCAACGCTCTTATATGGGTGTGAAGCGTGGTGATGAATGTTGCAGCGAGGAGAAGGCTGGAGGCAGTGGAGATGTCATGTCTGAGGGCAATGTGTGGTGTGAATATAATGCAGAGAATTCGTAGTTTGGAAGTTAGGAGGAGGTGCGGGATTACCAAAACTGTTGTCCAGAGAGGCTCAGGAAGGGTTGTTGAGGTGGTTCGGACATGTGGAGAGAATGGAGCGAAACAGAATAACTTCAAGAGTGTATCAGTCTGTAGTGGAAGGAAGGCGGGGTAGGGTCGGCCTAGGAAAGGTTGGAGGGAGGGGGTAAGGAGGTTTTGTGTGCGAGGGGCTTGGACTTCCAGCAGGCATGCGTGAGCGTGTTTGATATGAGTGAATGGAGACAAATGGTTTTTAATACTTGACGTGCTGTTGGAGTGTGAGCAAAGTAACTTTATGAAGGGGTTCAGGGAAACCGGCAGGCCGGGCTTGAGTCCTGGAGATGGGAAGTAGAGTGCCTACACTCTGAAGGAGGGGTGTTAATGTTGCAGTTTAAAAACTGTAGTGTAAGCACCCTTCTGGCAAGACAGTGATGGAGTGAATGATGTTGAAAGTTTTTCTTTTTCGGGCCACCCTGCCTTGGTGGGAATCGGCCAGTGTGAAAAAAAAATATATATATATATAAATATATATACATATATATAAATATATGCAATATTTTTAAAACTTCACAACGTTTTAGCCTGAATAACTGCACTGGGGAGTTTGTTCCACTCATCTACGAATCTATTACCAAACCAGTGCTTTCCTATATCCTTCCTGTATCTGAATTTTTCCAACTTGAAACCATTGCTGCGAGTCCTGTCTTGGCTGGAAATTTTCAGCACGCTATTTACAACCCCTTTATTTATTCCTTTTTCCATTTATACACCTCGATCATATCATCCCTAATTCTACGCCTTTCGAGAGAGTGCAGATTCAGGGCCCTCGTTCTATCCTCATATGGAATATTTCTGATACATGGGATCAACTTTGCCATTCTCCTCTGTACGTTTTCCAGAGCATTTATATCCATTCTGTAATACTGTGACCAGAAATGAGAAGCATAGTCTAAATGAGGCCTAACCAAGGATATATAGAGTTGAAGAACAACCTGAGGACTTCTGTTATTCATACTTCTAGATATGAAGCCAAGAATTCTGTTAGCTTTATTGCGAACACTAATGCACTGTTGTCTTGGTTTTCATCGAATACGAGTGTCTCTCATCCAATACAAATGTCTCTCATCCAATACGAGTGTCTCTCATCCAAAACAAATGTCTTTCATCTTACTGCTAACCAGAACTCCTAAATCCTTTTTGCAATCAGTAGTATTAATATCTACATTATTTAGTTTATATGTGGCATGGTTATTTAACTGTCCAACATTTAGAACTTTGCATTTGTCAATATTAAACTGCATCTGCCACTTCTCCGACCATTGCATCAGTCTATTCAAATCATCCTGGAGTGCTCTAGTGTCCTCATTAGAATGAATTGGACGACCTATTTTGGTGTCATGAGCAAATTTGCTTATGTCGCTATTCATTCGCTCATTTATGTCGGTTGTGTAAATTGTGAACAACAATGGGCCCAACACTGACCGCTGAGGAACACCGCTTGTGACGTGCCCCCATTCTGATTTCTCCCCAATTATGCAAACTCTCTGCTGTCTATTTGTCAGCCATGCCTCTACCCAGGAAAAAATATCTCCTCCTATTCCGTGTGCCTTAAGTTTCCTCAATAGCCTCTGATGTGGACCTCTATCGAAAGCCTTACTGAAGTCCATATACAAAATATCATATTCATTACCACGATCTACCTCCTCAAACACCTTAGTGAAAAAAGTTAGTAAATTCGTAAGACAGGAACGCCCCTTTGTAAAACCGTGTTGAGATTCATTAATCAAACTCTGCCTATCAAGATGGCTATGAATTGCTTCGGCAGTTATTGATTCCTTGAATTTTCCCACTATGGAAGTAAGGCTTATTTTTCTATAGTTCGAAGCCAAGGACATATTACCTGCCTTGTAAATAGGTATTACATTTGCCATTTTCCACTTATCAGGCACAACGCCAGTTTGTAGTGATATGTTAATAAGATTAGCCAAAGGTATGCTAAGTTCCTCTTTGCATTTTTTTAACACCCTTGCAAACAGTTCATCAGGACCTGGGGATTTGTTAGGTTTTAGTTTCTCTATTTGTCTGAGGACCATGTCACTAGTTACCGCAATCGTACATAGTTAATTATCCTGTTCTACATAATATATTATTTCAGGAATATCGCTAGTATTTTCCTGGGTGAAAACTGAAAGGAATAGGTACTGAGAATTTCACACATATCCTTATCACTGTCAATGATCTGATCAGAGTTACTCTTAAGTGGGCCAGTCTTGTCCCTAATCTTACTTCTGTATACCTGAAAGAACCCTTTTGGGTTAGTCTTTGAATCCCTTTCGACCTTAGCCTCATAATCTCTTTTTGCTTTTCTTATTCATTTCTTTATTTCTCTCTTTAATTGAATATATTGATTTCTTAACTGCCCGTCCACTCTTTTGATAGGCCTATATATGCCTCTCTTTTGACCAATGAGATGTTTTAATCTATAGTTCTTCCATTTGTGATCATTTTTGTTAGATCTAATTTCCCTACTCGTAACAAAAGTTGTCTGGGCAGCTAGAACTATGCTCTGAAAAACGTCATATTGACAACCAAGATCACGTACCTGACCCATAGTAGGACATCCCAATTTAGCCCACCCACGTAATTTTTCAGTTCCATAAAGTTGGCCAAGCGAAAATCTGGGACTGAGATTTGATTGCAGTTATCTGGGTAATTCCATGATATATTGAAACTAAGTGATTTGTGATCACTTTCCCCGAGCTCATCATTAACCTCAAGATTATTAATTAGTGAATCTTTGTTGGCAAGAACCAAGTCAAGCAGATTGTTTCCTCTAGTTGGTTCTGTCACAACCTGTTCTTAAAAGCAATCCTGAACAGTATCAAAAAAGTCACTGGACTCAAGATTTCCGGTCATATTGTTCCAATCAATTTGTCTAAAGTTAAAATCTCCCATTATTACAACATTTTCATATCTAGATGCCTTATCAATTTCGTCTCATAACAGCTTACTGCACTCCCTATCAAGGTTTGGGAGCCTATAAATCACACCCAAAATTAATTTGTCACGTCTCTTAGGGGCCTATAAATGACACCCAAAATTAATTTGTCACGTCCCTCGAGAAACTGTAGCCAAACAGATTTTGTGTTCGATGTTTCTAATCTTATATAATGTCTAAGGCAGCAATTTAAATTCTCTCTGACATACATCGCCAATCCACCACCCTTCCTGTTGACCCTATCAGTGTGGGAATAGTTTATAACCCTGTTGTTGCATTAAGAAGCATTTCTCTGTCTTCAGGTTGAACGAGGTCTCTGTTATACCAATAATATCTATATTCCCTGCACTTGCAAGTAATCTTAGCTCATCTATCTTATTTCTTAGATTTCTGCTATTTGTATAGTAAACCTAAGGGAGCTAGTCACTCGTGCCCTCTATTACTTTGTTTGTTGTTGATCAATTGATTTGCCATTACTAGCAACTTTATTTTGAATTTTGTCTTTTAAAACATATCTCTGAGGTATCCTGGTAATAACTGCTGTTTTTCAACCCTAATGCTGCACCCTGATTGTTCCCCAAAACACCCATACCTCTATAATCTATCATTTTTAAATTCCTAGACAAGTTATCAATTACTCTCTCAATTGAATTGGCTAATGCAACCACTCCATCCCCAGAGAGATGAACTCCATTTCTTGCATACATATCACGTTTGCCAAAGAATAGGTCCCAGTTATCAATGAATGGGATTGCAAGTTCCTTGCAGTGCCTGTCTAGCCAGCAATTTATTCCAATTGCCCTAGACATTTATTCATTGTCCACTCTCTTTCTAGGCAAGATGCTACATATGACTGGGATCACTCCCTAAGACCTAACTACTTCTATGGCTGACCTGTACTTATCCAGTCATAAGTACAGGTCATAATTACCTTGATTAGCAGGGGAATCAGTGGTACCTTCAACCTCACTAATCACTAAGTACACTCATCTCGGGGAACAAAAAATAGATTTCCTACCTTCACATCTTCCCTTTTAACTCTCCTCATCTTCCTTCTTCCTGAACTGAGAATCACTTGCCACTTAAAGCGGGGGTATCACTATCACTGCTGGTGACCATTTCCTCCTTACCAGTTAAATCCTACCACTATCACTGCTTGTGGCCATTTCCTCCTTACCAGCTAAATCCTTCTCACTCTCTCTCCCAAACTCATCTATGCTAAGCTTCAGCTTCCTTTTTCCTTCTGAAGAAGTAGAATCTCCTTCAACAGTTGAACCCGGATTCTAAAACACTACAACAAGCCATGGTGCTTGGTAACAGCCCACGCTAACTCCCAAGAGCTTAGGGAGGTATGACCGCAGGTGACCCCTGATTCAGCGTAAATCAACCACTGTATTTTATATTTATATATACAATATTATATATATATTTTTATATATATATATATTATATTATATATATATATATATATATTAATATATATATATATATATATAATTTATTATATATATATATATATATTATATATATATATATATTATATAATTTATATATATAATATATTATATATATATATAAATATATTTACATGTATATATTTATATATATTATATATATATATATATATATATATTTATATATATATATATATATATATATATATATATAATATATATTATATATATATATATTATATATTTATTATTTTTTTTTTTATCACACTGGCCGATTCCCACCAAGGCAGGGTGGCCCGAAAAAGAAAAACTTTCACCATCATTCACTCCATCACTGTCTTGCCAGAAGGGTGCTTTACACTACAGTTTTTAAACTGCAACATTAACACCCCTCCTTCAGAGTGCAGGCACTGTACTTCCCATATGCGCAACTACCCAAGATCGGATAACTGTGTCCCTCTGCCCTATCATCGCAGGAATCAAAGAGGCAGACCCAAGAAAAGTCCTACTGAAAACGAGAAAATCTGGGCACAGGTTAGCAAAAAAATTGAAGAAGGTAACACAGTGGGAGCAATAAGAATAATTACAAGTGACGACACTGTAGCCCCAAGGATGAGACCACGGCCCAAGCACTAAGAGACAAGCATCTAACCAGGGACACCATAGCCATCAAGGACAACCCTGAGGAAGACCCCATCACTGAACAGTTAATTTTGCCAGAATCTGAAGTCTATAAGGCGATCATGTCATTTCCAGCAGGATCTGCAGGAGGGTTACACTGGAATTCGACCTCAGCACCTCAAAGAGATGGTAAATCCAGTACTCGGTGAATCTGCATCAATTCTTCTCACCGAGTTAACAACTTTCGTCAACAATTGCCTGGCTGGGCGAATCCCAGAAGAAATTAAACCTTTCTTTTTTGGAGCCTCACTATGTGCTTTGAAGAAGAGGGATGGGGGAATCAGACCCATTGCAGTTGGAAACACTCTTCGCCGTCTTGTTGCCACAAAGCAGCAGTGAGAAACATTCACCTAGAAGCTGCCACTTTACTCCAGCCACACCAACTGGCTTTGGGGTCTTCAAGCAGTGAAGCTGCAGCTCATCCGGCAAGGGCCTACATCAGGGACCTACCAGAGACAAGGCCATAGTCAAAACTTGATTTTAGAAATGCCTTTAATATGGTGAAGAGAGATGCTGTTTTGCCAGCTGTTCGGGTTCGGTTCCCCAGTCTCTTTCCCTTCATTTCAGCGGCTACAGCAAACCCTCAATTCTTTGTTTGGAGAACATGAAATTCAATCATCAGAGGGTGTTCAGCAGGGTGACCTACTCGCTCCACTTCTCTTCTGCTTGGCAGTAAGAGAACTAACTTCCAGCCTACGCAGTGAGCTCAATATCTGGTACCTGGATGACGGCACTCTGGCAGGTACTGAAGAGTCCCTCGTGGGGGGACCTACAACTGGTGAAAACACAGGGAGAAGACTTGGGACTCATCCTCAATCCCTCCAAGTGTGAAATCATCACAGCGAACCAGGAAATAATCAATGCTGTGCGTAGAATCCTCCCGGAAGTCTCAACTACAACTCCGTCCAACAGTACCCTCTTGGGGGCACCGCTGGGTCACCAGGCCATCGATACTGTCCTCAGGGACAAATTGAATGACCTGATGAGAATGGAGGAGAGAATAAGCGATCTTGATGCCCATGATGCTCTGTATCTCCTCACAAAGTGTCTTACTATGCCAAGACTCACTTACTTCTTGAGGTGTGCACCCTCTTTTGACAACCCAACACTCGATGAATATGACGCACACCCGAGATCAACTTTTAGAAGGCACTGAACCTGTCACTAGAGGATGAGCAATGGGATCAGGCAACCCTCCCAGTGCGACTGGAGGTTATAGGAGTGCGTAAAGCAACGCATGTTGCTTTACCTGCTTTTCTGTCTTCGTGTTTGGCTTCCAGTGCATTAGTCAAGAAGATAGTGCCCGAACGCTTGAGAGACTTGGTAGGAGCTCAAGACCCCAGGTTTACTGAAGCAGCGATTCGGTGGGACACCCTTACAGACTCCTCCAGTAGACCAGCTCCTCCCAAACAGCACAAACAGTCCCACTGGGACAAACCGATCATGGAAAAAATCGCCAACACAATGCTCTCCAATGCTTCAGGAAAGAACAAAGCTCGTCTCCTGGCAGTGAAGGCACTACACTCAGGAGATTTCCTGTTAGCTGTTCCCAATTCCTCCCTGGGCACCCGTCTCGACCCACAGGCCATTCGCCTAGCCGCCCCCATCCTCACCGAACATAGGTGTATTTGCGGCAGGGCGACAGCTGATCAATTCGGACTTCATGGTCTCGTGTGCCACACAAAAGAAGGGAAGTATGCCAGACATGAGGAGATCAATGACATAATAAAGAGAAGCCTCGCCACAGCCCATTGCCCAGCTCAACGGGAACCCCAAGTACAGAGGTCTGATGGAAGTCAAAAGCGTCCTGATGGAGCCACTATGCTACCCTGGAAGGATGGAAAGCAGATTGCCTGGGACTACACCTGTGCTGCCACATTGGCAGACACCTACTTGCCATACTCTATAGTGGAAGGGGGTGGAGCTGCCAGCCACAGGGAGACCCAGAAGATCCGAAAATATGAAGACCTTCCCCTTGCTATAACTTCATTCCAATAGGGTCGGAGACCCTTGGAGCATGGGGCAAAGTGTGCTCTAAAGTTCCTCAAAGAGCTGGGTGAAAAGCTCATCATAGAAACCAAGGACCACAGGGCGACCAGCTTCCTCTTTCAGAGACTCAGTGTTGCGATCCAGAGAGGAAATGCCTGCAGCATTCTGGGCACGCGGCCACCGCAGGGGAGCTGGACGAAGTATTCGAGATGTAGCTCTGAGTTACTATGTTGTTTTACTTTCTGATGTATTTTTGTGAATGTTTTGGCCAATGTATTTTGTCTTTAAATAAAACATACCTGAAATATAGGGGGCGGTAGGAGAAAATTCTCAAACAGCTTCAGGGAGAACCTTGAGTTTTCCCTGAAGCAAGTTTATTCTTTTCTCTGAGGATGAGGGTTCCTATGACAGTTCTAGAGGTGGTACCTCCCTATATTTTATATATATATATAAATATATATATTATATATTTTATATATATATATATATTATTTTATTTTATATATATATATATATATATATATATATATTTTATATATATATATTTATATATATATATATTTTATATATATATATATATATATATATATATATATATATATATATATATTATATATATATATATATATGTGTGTGTGTGTGTGTGTATTATATGTCGTGCCGAATAGGCAGAACTTGCGATCTTGGCTTAAATAGCAACGCTCATCTTGCCATATAGGACAAGCGAAAATTTGTGTATGGAATAATTTCGCCGAAATCATTCTTAACCTAACGAAAAAAAATTATTTCACTGTGTTTGTTTAGGATTAAATTATTGTAAACAAATCTAAAATATATTTAGTTGGGTTAGGCTAAAATAAATTGTTCTTGATAAAATAAGGTTAGGTAAGTTTTCTAAGATTCTTTTGGTGCAAAAGTATAAATTTTTAAATCAGCATTAATGAAAAAAATATATCTTTAAACGTATAAGAGAAAATTTCAGAAAAGACTTATTTTAAATGAGTTCTTGCTAAATGACCAGTTTTACATATTCGGCACGACATATATATATATATATATATATATATATATATATATATATATTATATATATTTTATATATATATATTTATATATATATATATATATATATATATATATATATATATATATATATTTTATATACAAACATTGTCTCTACGTCCTCAGCAGGACTTAAACCTGCAAACTCAGCATCAAAGTTCACAGTAAAAATTATAGGAGAATAAGTTTACTGAGTATACCAGGTAAAGTGTATGGCAGGGTTATTACTGAAACAATTAGAGGTAAAACAGAGAGCAAGACTGCAGATGAACAAGGAGGCTTTAGAATGACTAGGGGATGTGCAGATTAATTGTGTACATTGATGCATATAATATTTAGATAAATATAGTGATGTTTTCTTTGCGTTTATGGATTTAGAAAAGACTTAAGATAAGGTGGATAGGCGAGCAATGTGGCAGATATTGCAAGAGCATGGAATAGGTAGTAAGTTACTAAATGCTGTAAAGAGATTTTATGAGGATAGTGAGGCTCAGGTTAGGGTGTGTAGGAGAGAGGGAGACTAATTTCCAATAAAAGTAGGCCTTAGATAGGGGTGTGCTATGTCACCATGGTCGTTTTGCATATTTGTAGAAGAGGTAGTAAAAGAAGTAAATTCTAGGGTGTTGGGGAGGGGGATGCGATTAAATTACCGGGAATCAAATACAAAGTGGGAGTTGACACAGTTACTATTTTGATGATTATGCTGTGCTTTTGAGAGATTCTATAGAGAAGTTGCAAAGGTTAGTGGATGAGTTGGGAGGTTTTGTAAGGTGTAAAGGGAACATAGATAAGAGTAAGGCGACGTGGGTATCAGACGAGTTACGTAAAAAAAGCAGGATATCACATTGGAGGGACAGAGTAAAGAAGAAGTGAATGCATTCAGATATTTAGGAGTAGATTTGTCAGTAGATGGGTTTATGAAGGACGAGGGAGACTATAGAAATGATAAAGGAAGAAACATGAGTGGCGCATAGAAGTGTCATGGAGACAAAATAATGTTATTCGTTGAGGCAAAGAAGGGAATGTACGAGAAAATAGTGTTACCTACACTCTTATATGGGTGTGAAGCATGGGTTGTGAATGCTGCAGCAAATAGGAGGCTGGATATATATATATATATATATATATATATATATATATATATATATATATAATATATATATATATATATATATATATATATATATATATATATATATATATATATATATATATATATATATATGCAATAAGATCACAGTAAACAGGTGATTTCAGAAAATGCAAAACAACCACTGTGAAAGAATAGAGAAGTTCCAAGCGTATTCGTGACTACTAACATTATGAAAGTAAAGCATCAAAGGAACGTATGTAAAGGGGTAGCCCACACTTCACTATCAGATCCCACAACAAAGAAATACCTGACGCGAGACAGCAGGCCCGCCGGCCGAACTAGACAGGTCCTTCACTTAGCCCACCAACAAACTATTCTACCCAAGAAATAAGAAATTTAAAAAATTATTATTTGTCCAATGTATTATCAAATTCTTCCCAAATTCTATTAATTATAAATGGATCTAATTTATATAAACCAAAGGAAATAATCATATTATTGTCAAACCTGCTTTTTATGAAACAAGATTCAATTATCTTCTAGTCGACCATGGACTTGCTTGATACTACTTCCTCATCTTTTTGAAAATCAATTGAATGGTTAAAATCTCTCACATGAATAAATAGAGCATTTGAATCTTGTCCAGTTCTAATGCTATATTTATGTTGTTTTAATCTTAGTTCGAGATTTTTACCAGTTTGACCGTAATAAACTTTATCGCAAATTTTACAAGGAATCTTATAGACACATCCATCAGCATTTTGGGGGGAATTCTTTATCAAAAGTTTTTTTACTCTATCAAGATTTTTGAATACAACTTTAATATTAAAAGTCTTAAGAAGAGAAGGCATATCAACCGAGTTTTCATGGTAAGGGAGACCCAACATATGTTTAGTTGAATAAGGCTGGTTATCCCTTTTTGGATTGTAAAAAGTATTTCTAGCAACTTTAAAAGATTTATCAATTACATTTCTTGGGTATTTCAAATCATTACCTATTTCATAAATTATGGATATTTCATCATCTATGAACTCTTGACTACAAATTCGTAAAGCTCTCAAAAACATTGATGAGAAAACAGACAGTTTAACTCTATCTTGATGGGAAGAATAATAGTGTACATAGGAACAGTTATTTGTAGGTTTTCTGTAAATTTTAAATTTGAATTTATTATTACCCTAAATAATTAAAGCATCTAGAAAAGGCAATGAGTTATTTTCTTCAAATTCAACAGTAAAATTTATAGAATGGGCTAAGCTATTTAATAGTGTATATCTACATTTTTGGGCATAAGACACAAAATATCATCAACATATCTGAACCATTTAGCTCTATTAGGGAGGATTGTGTTAAGCAGACTTGTTTCAAAAAATTCCAAGAATAGGTTACTAAGAACAGGTGAAAGAGGATTTCCCATTGCCCTAACAAACTTCTGAGTGTAAAACTTATCATTAAATACAAATTTTGCATCAACAATGCAAAGTTTAATAAGTTAAATGATAGTAGGAACTGGCAATGGTAAATCATAATTAACGAGTTCTTCAGATAAGAAACTTAATAAATCATCAACAGGAACTTTCGTAAACAAGGAAGTAACATCAAAACTAACCATGTTAAAATCGTTTAAGTCAGTCAAGGAGCTTAATTTATCAACTAAATCTATGTTGTTTTTAACATTAACCAACAATAGGGCTCAAAATATCAACAAGCCATTTGGATAATTTATATGAAACTGACCCTATGGAGCTAATAATTGGTCTGACTGGATTCCCTGGTTTGTGTGTTTTTATTAGTCCATACATGTAAGGTAAAGATGGATTAGTGGAAGTAAATTGTTTGACTAATTCATCTTTGCCTTTCAGTTGAAGTTTTATTGTTTTATTGAAATTGCTGTTAAAGGTTTCTAGGGGATTTTTCCTAAGTTTAGAATAGGTTTCAGTATCATCTAAGAGATTATTTATTTTTTCTTGGTAATCATTTTCTTTCATAATTACTATTGCATTTATTTTATCTGCTTTAGTAAGGCGCAAATTTTTATTGTTATTAAGTGTATCATAAGACTTAAAGAATCTTTGAGGGCAATTGGGAATGTTTGGTTTTAACATAGAGCTATATACCATTCCTTTACTAATATTAATTTCATCAGTGGATAAATCAGAAAATTTTTCAAAGTTACAAAAGGCTTTTGCAATTTCAACATTAATAAGTTTTTTTGAAGTTGCAAAACTTAGGCCAAAACCTAGAGCAGCAGTTGTATGTTTGTCTAAAATTTCATCTGATAAGTTAATTACAAAATTATTATTAGCATGCTTTGTCCAGTCACTATTTTCAATTAAAATGTCTAATTTTCTTTGTAGTTTGTTTCTGAGTTTCTATGTCAAGTATTATTCTTCCCATCAAGATAGAGTTAAACTGTCTGTTTTCTTATCAATGTTTTAGAGAGCTTTACGAATTTGTAGTCCAGAGTTCATAGATGAGGAAATATCCAAAATTTATGAAATAGTTAATGATCTGAAATACCCAAGAAATGTAATTGATAAATCTTTCAAAGTTGCTAGAAATACTTTTTACAACCCAAAAAGGGACAACCAGCCTTATTCAACTAAAAATATGTTGGTTCTCCTTTACCATGAAAACTTGGTTGACATGCCTTCTCTTCTTAAGACTTTTAATATTAAAGTTGTATTCAAAAATCTTGAGAGAGTAAAAAAACTTTTGATAAAGAATTCCCCCCAAAATGCTGATGGATGTGTCTATAAGATTCCTTGTAAAATTTGCGATAAAGTTTATTACGGTCAAACTGGTAAAAATCTCGAACTAAGATTAAAACAACATAAATATAGCATTAGAACTGGACAAGATTCCAGTGCTCTATTTATTCATGCAAGAGATTTTAACCATCCAATTGATTTTCAAAAAGTTGAGAAAGCAGTACCAAGCAAGTCCACGCTCGACAAGAATATAACTCAATCTTGTTTCATAAAAAGCAGGTTTGACAATAATATGATTATTTCCTTTGGTTTATATAAATTAGATCCATTTATAATTAATAGAATTTGGAAAGAATTTAATAATACACTGGACAAATAATATTTTTTTTAAATTTCTTATTTCTTGGGTAGAATAGTTTGTTGGTGGGTTGTGTGAAGAACCTGTCTAGTTCGGCCGGCGGGCCTGCTGTCTCGCGTCAGGTGTTTCTTTGTTGTGGGATCTGATAGTGAGGTGTGCGCTACTCCTTTACATACGTTCCTTTGATGCTTTACTTGGAACTTGGAACTTCTCTATTCTTTCATAGTGGTTGTTTTGCATATATATATATATATATATATGCAAAGGCGGGGTAGGGGTCGGCCTAGGAAGGGTTGGAGGGAGGGGGTAAAGGAGGTTTTGTGTGCGAGGGGCTTGGACTTCCAGCAGGCATGCGTGAGCGTGTTTGATAGGAGTGAATGGAGACAAATGGTTTTTAATACTTGACGTGCTGTTGGAGTGTGAGCAAAGTAACATTTATGAAGGGATTCAGGGAAACCGGCAGGCCGGACTTGAGTCCTGGAGATGGGAAGTACAGTGCCTGCACTCTGAAGGAGGGTGTTAATGTTGCAGTTTAAAAACTGTAGTGTAAAGCACCCTTCTGGCAAGACAGTGATGGAGTGAATGATGGTGAAAGTTTTTCTTTTTCGGGCCACCCTGCCTTGGTGGGAATCGGCCGGTGTGATAATAAATAATAAAAAATAAATATATATATATATATATATATATATATATATATATATATATATATATATATATAATATATATATATATATATTATATATATATATATATATATATATATATATTAACAAACCAGCTGTATCCCCTTACCAAGGCCCGGGTGGTCCAAAAATGAAAAACGAAAGTTTCCCTTTTTAAATTTAGTAATTTATACAGGAGACGGGGTTACTAGGCCCTTGCTCCCGACATTTTAGTCGCCTCTTACAACACGCATGGCATACGGAGGAGAATTCTGTTCCACTTCCCCATGGAGATAAGAGGAATAATACAAGAACAAGAAAAGAAAGAAAATAGAAGAAAACCCAGAGGGGTGTGTTATATATATGCTTGTACATTTTGTGTGTGTGACCTTTTAA
>NC_069418.1:40855898-40877322 GCF_026875155.1 Cherax quadricarinatus | reverse complement strand
ACGCACGGGTAGGGAGGGGGCCCAGGGGACAGTATAAAAAAAGACATAGCTTTCGAGAATCAAGACTGACCCGAAACGTTGAAATAGCCACTCGGAGGAAGACAACAGTCAAAGCCCAGGGATCAAAATTAAAGGGACAGAAGGTGGAGAACTCACAAAAAAAATGATCAGGAGGAAAAGTGAGGAGCGAAAAAAGGAGATTTAAAGGAATTTTTTACGGGGTAGAGACAGGAAGGGCTTTTGGGAAGACGACAAAAAGGGAAACCATAAAGAGGGTTTTCCCAACAAGGTTGGTAAACAACGAAAAAACTGGGGAGGAGGTGAAGAAGCCCCTTAAGTGACCTTGACACCTAAGGGCGTTTGGGACCGGACATCCCCCCAGGGGCCCTTTAGAGAAGGAGCGAATGCTAGGGCTTTCCCTCTAACCCAATCTTAAAACACATCCCTTGAAAGGGGGCCCAAACTACCGAGAAATGGAAAAAACCCTAATGTAGCCCCCATATTTAAAAAAGGGAAACAGAAACGGGGCCCAAAAACCCTACAGACCGGTGTCCTGCATGTATTGTGTGAAAAAGCCCATGGGAAGATTATCAGGGGAGAGGGGTCGAACAGGGGGAAAAGGAACAAGATTATAAATAAAAACCCCAGCAGGGGTTCAGGAAGGCAAATCTTGTATCAAAAAACCTCCGGGAAAGTTTTTATGAAAAGGTAACAAAGTAAGAAACAGAGAGAGGGGGGGGGAGATTGCTTTTTCCTAGACTGCGGGAAAGGGCCCTTTGGGACACGGGTTCCCCAAAAGGTTTGTGCAGAAGCTGGAGGTTTCGGCGCACGAAAAGGGGGGGCCCACGAAATGGAAAAGGGGAATACCTGACGGGGAGGCAGCAACGATCATGGTACTGAAGAGGTATCACAGTGGGCGCCTGTTACGGGGGGGGTCCCACAGGGTCAGTTCTAGGACCATCTATTTTTTATATGGGGAAACAAATTTATGGAAGGAATGGGACTCGGGAAGTGTCCCGTTCGCAGATGGACGTAAAGTTTTTGAGAAGAATTAAATTGGACGGGGGATGAGCAGGACTGCAAAGAGACCGGGACAGGCGGACATGGGGGTCCAAAACGGGCTTCTCGAATTCAATCCGGGCCAAATGCAAAGTCATGAAGTTTGGGGGAGGGGCAAAAAAGACTGCAGACAGAGTATAGGCTAGGTGGAAAAAAGACACAGACCCCCCCTCAGGAAAAACCCCCCTTTGGGGGTGCCAAAAACCCCGAGCACTCACCGGAGGCACACTCAACCAAATAACCGCCAGCAAAAGGGGGCGCCTGGCAAACCTGAGAATAGCTTCCCGTTTCCTTAAAAGAATCTTTTCAAGACCTGTAAAACGGTGTATGTTGGGCCCCAATGGAGTATGAAAGCCCCCTTTTTCGGGAAACCCCACACCGGTCAAGCACCAAAAATTTGAGAAAGTAAAAAGGTTTGCAACAAGGCTAGTCCCAGAGCTCAAGGGAATGTTTAACGGGGGAAATTTAAAGGAAATCGGACGGGACGACATTGGGGAACAAAAGGGGCCCAGGGGGGGCCCATGATAACGAATACAAGTACTGGGGGGAAAATGGGGAAAAAGGTGGACAGAGATAGGATGTTCTAAAAGGGGGGGACACGGGGACAAGGGGTCACAACTGGAAGCTGAAGCTCAGAGAGCACAGGGCCCTTAGGAATTTTCTTCAGTCATAGATTTTCCCGGGAAGTGGAATAGCCTAGCAAGTGAAAATAGTGGAGGCAGGAACCTACTAGTTTTAAAAGAGGTATTTACAAAACTCAGGAAGGGAAGAGAGAGAGGATCCAGGGAGCGATCCGTGAAGAGGTTGGGGGGAGGGGTGAGTCTCGACCCTTCAACCACAATTAGGGAGTACCAATTGGTGAGTACACACACAAGATTGGGGAGCAGAGCTCAAAGAAAGGGAACTGAGTGAGGAAGCAACTAGGAAAAATTAGCATGAAAATAGAGGAAAAAGGGAAACTTCAAAGTGCAGGAATGCGAGGAAAAAAAGTCACCCGTAGCGAGGCTAAGATAAGAGATTTAAAAAGGAACTGAAGAAAACTGAAACCCAAACCCAAAAACTAAAGGGGCAATGTGGACATGACATCGAAACGAAGGAATGAAACTGCATCCCAAAGGGCCCCGGGCGACCCCCATGGGGCCCCAAAAAAAAGAAAAAAAATCACATCAGGAAAAAATCCCAGGGGGAATGTAAAAAAAAAGAAAGAGCAAGCTTAAATAAGGGCCCCAACAGACCACGCAGTTACCAGTGAAAGGCTGAGAAGGAAAAAAGAAATTTCCACTGGGCCCAGGGAAACAACAGTGAAGAGATTGAAAAAAAGGAAAGCCTATGGGGGCAACTAAATCGAATCAGGGGTACATAGGTTTTATGCAGGGGAGAAAAAAAGGGAGAGATCATTTTTTGTTTATGAGGGGAAACTTATGAACAAAAAGACAAGGGGGAAAAAAGCCCTTGAAAGCATCATAAAAGGGGGATTAAAGGGGAAGATAACAGGCTTTTGCTGGGGAAATTTTTTGGAATGGGGGGTTTTCAAAAACAAAAAGTCCGGGCCGTCAAAAGGGTTTTCAAGCGAAAACGGGTCAAAAAAATGATCTTGCAGGGGAAGAAGGGCTAAGGGGAAAAGTCAAGGGCCGGGGGGTGTATTTTGCCCGCAAAAAACATGAGGAGGGGAAAGGGCAAAACTGAAAGGGAGGGTACAAATATAAAGGATGAAAGAGGGTGGAAAAAGGAGAGGGGCAGGAGAACCCCAAAAAACTTTAGGAGGAATTCCAATACAAAACCTTCCTCACAACCACCTACAGAAACCCCATACTGCAACCAGACATTCTAAACCAAAACACACATGCCATACCCAATGCCCCCACCCACCTTATTACACACTCCACCTTCACAGCAAACACCCACAGTTCATCATCAGGTCTCCTGCTTCCCCATCTCCAACGTGCCCCCAGACCACAGTTTTAGAAAAGACATTGAAGGTTTGGTATACAAATGCAGATGGAATAAAAAATAAATCTGAGGAGTGGCATGAAAGAATCAAGGAGACATCCCCAGACATAACAGCACTCACAGAAACGAAAATCGCCAATATGATAACAGATGCAATCTTTCCACCTGGATATCAAATCCTCAGGAAAGATAGAGGGAGCAGAGGGGGAGGAGGAGTTGCACTGTTCATTAAAACCCGGTGGAGATTTGAGGAAATGGATGGAATGGGCGAAACTGACTACGTAGTAGGAACAATCCAGTCTGAGTGCCATAAGGTGGTAATTGTAGTAATGTACAACCTTCTACATAACTGCAGGAGGATAAGAGAAGAATACGATGAGAGCAACAGAGCAATGGTCGACAAACTAGCTGAGGTGGCCAGAAGAGCTCACACGAGGAGAGCAAAGTTATTAGTTGTGGGTGATTTCAATCACAAGGAGATTGAGTGGGAAAACATGGAGCCCCTTGGGGGGTCCCAAAACATGGATAATCATGATGATGGATGTAGTACTGGAAAACCTCATGCATCAACATGTTAGACACACTACCAGAGAGAGAGGTGAGGATGATTCAGCAAGACTAGACCTAGTATTCACCTTGAGTAGTTCGGGTATTGAGGATATCACATACTAAATGCCCCTTGGAGCTAGTGATCATGTGCTCTGTGCTTTGATTACATAGTTGAGTTACAAGTGGAGAGGGTAACAGAAATAGAATGGGAAAAACTAAACTACAAAAGGGGGGACTACACAGGCATTAGGAACTTCTTACAAGACGTTCAGTGGGAGAGAGATTTGGCAGGAAAACCAGTAAAAGAAACGATGGACTATGTGACAACAAAATGCAAGGAGGCAGAGGGAACAGAAATAATGGGAAGACCAGAATGAGTCCTTTGTTCACCCAAAGGTGCAGGGAGGCAAAAAACTAAGTGCACTAGAAAATGGAGAAAGTACAGGAAAATAAAGAGATTAGCCGAAGAGCCAGAATCGAATATGCACAGATAAGAAGGGAGGCTCAGTACGAAAATGACATAGCATCGAAAGTCAAGCCTGACCCAAAGCTGCTGTATAGCCACAGTAGGAGGAAAACAATAGTCAAGGTCCAGGTAATAAGGCTGAGGGAAGAAGGTGGGGAGTTCACAGGAAACGATCAAGAGGTATGTGAGGACCTCAACATGAGATTTAAAGAGGTATTCACAGTCGAGACAGGAAGGACTCCAGGAATTCAGAATAGAGATGTACACCAACAAGTGCTGGATGAAATACACACAATCGAGGAGAAGGAGGTGAAGAAGCTGCTATGTGAACTTGGTGCCTCAAAGGTGGTGGGACCAGACAACATCTCTCCGTGGGTCCTTAGAGCGGGAGCAGAGGTGCTGTATGTGCTATTAACAAAAATCTTCATCACATCTATTGAAACTGGGCAACTACCTGAGGTATGGTGGATGACAAATGTAGTCCCAATTTTTAAGAAAGGAAACAGACAAGAGGCATTAAACTAAAGACCTGTATCAGTGACGTGTATAGCATGCAAAGTCAGGGAGAAGATCATCAAGAGGAGAGGTGTGGAGCACCTAGAAAGACACAGGCTTATAAACGACAACCAGCATGGTTATAAGGAAGGAAAATCCGGTGTCACAAACCTACTGGAGTTTTAAGACACGAGAGAGAGTGATGGATTGACTGTATTTTCCTGGACTGCAAGAAGGCCTTCGACACAGTTTCTCACAAGAGGTTAATGCAAAAGCTAGAGGAGCAGGCATGCATAATAGGAAAGGCACTGCAATGGATCAGAGAATATCTGACAGGGAGGCAACAACGAGTTATGGTACGTGACGAGGTGTCTGAGTGGGTGTCTGTGACGAGTGGGGTTCCCCATTGGTCAGTCCTAGGGTCTATGCTGTCGTCGGTAAATGTGAATGACGTAACGGAAGGGATAGACTCAGATGTGTCCCTGTTTGCAGATGATGTGAAGTTACTAAGAATTAAATTGGTCGAGGAACAGGCAGGACTACAAAGAGAACTGGACAGGCTATAAGCCTGGTCCAGCAACTGACTCTTTGAATTTAGCCCCGCCAAATGCAAAGTCATGAAGATCAGGGGAAGGGCAAAGAAGACCGCAGACAGAGTATAGTCTAGGTGGCCAAGGATTGCAAACCTCACTCAAGGAAAAAGATGTTGAAGCGAGTGTAATACTGAGCACATCTCCTGAGGCGCACATCAGTCAGATAACTGCTGCAGGAAACGGGCGTCTGGCAAACCTGAAAATAGCGTTCCGATGCCTCAGAAAGGAATCGTTCAAGACTCTTTACACCTTATACGTCAGGCCCATATTGGAGTATGCAGCACCAGTTTGGAATCCAAACCTCGTCAAGCATATCAAGAAATTAGAGAAAGTGCAAATGTTTGCAACAAGACTAGTCTTAGAACTAAGGGGATTGTCCTACACTGAAAGGTTAAGGGAAATCGGCCTGACGACACTGAAGGACAGGAGGGTGGCACATTTCTGGGTGAAAGAATTTGCAGGAGATAGAACGACACACTCCTTTAGACAGGAGGTCACGACATTTTTTGAGATGCTCAAAACCGCATGTCCCATTTTCTTTTTCTTATATGCCATGCTTATAGATGCCCAAAACGTAGAATTTACACCATTTCGCTTTTGGTTGGGTAGAATTTGTAGTAGATGTGTTCTCAATTTGTGAAGTTTCTAGGACTGCACTAAAATCCTCAGTAGCCAAGCCAGAGCCACACCCTCTTGCTTCCAGGTAACTTGCACTTTCCCCAGAAGAAGAAAACTCCTCCACTACATCTACATAATGTAAATGGTTTACCAGAAGAAATAAAAAGGATATATGAGTATGCTTGTAGTTGATGCATAAGTCGTACATAAAATTAACAAGGATTTGGATATACTGAGCACACTGAGTGATAAGTGGATTATGAAATTTAATGTAGATAAATGCCAAGTAATGAAAACTGGAGAAAGAGCAATCAGACTACACTGAGAGTATTAGATACAAAACAGGATCTAGGAGTTATTAACAAAAAAGTTGTCACTTGACGAACATGTAACTGTGAGAAACTGATATACTACACTGGCCTTCTATATAATAGCTTTCAAATATACACAGAAGAACGTGAAAAGTTAAGAAAACTATTTATGATATATATTAGGCGAAAACTGGATTATACAGCGTTTGTGCGGTGCCCTGAATAACCACATATATAAGTTAGAAAATGTTACAGGAAGAGACACAAAATGGCGGCAAGGGTTGAGCAACATATACTTTAACAAAAGGTTGACAACATTAAAAATGCTTGTGTTGACTTCCAGGAGGAAAATAGGTAAACATGATAACCACATATAAGGTACTGAAAGAACGTGAAAGAATAAAGATTTCTTAGTACCACAGTACCAGTGTTGTGCCAGAGATGTGGAAGATGGCTAATGTGGTTCCTATATTCAAATCAGGGGATAAGTCCACTCCTTCAAATTACCGTCCAATAAGCCTGACATCTATAGTGGGCAAGTTATTAGAATCAATTATAGCTGACATTATCAGAAGTCACCTTGAAGATCATAACTTGATAAATGAATCTCAGCATGGATTCACGAGAGGTCGTTCCTGCCTGACAAACTTACTGACGTTCTTCAATAGAACATTTGAGGCAGTTGACAGTGATAAGGAATATGATATTGTTTATTTGGATTTTAGTAAGCTTTCGATAGAGTACCTCACAAGAGACTTTTAAGAAAGTGGCAGCTAAATGGTATAGGAGGTAAAGTTCTAGCATGGATTGAGGCATGGCTTACCAATAGAAAGCAGAGAGTTTACCATTAATGGAGTGAAATCTGAATGGGGATTAGTCCACTAGGGGCGTTCCACAAGGATCAGTTCTAGGCCCTCCTTGTTCATAATTTACATTAATACCTTGATGAAGGGATTACGAGTGACATGATAAGTTTGCTGATGAACAAAGATAGGCCGTAAATTCACTCTGAGGGGGACGTCAATGAACTCCAGACGATTTGAACAAATTAATGTCTTGGTCCAAAAAATGGCAGATGAAGATTAATGTGGATAATTTGTAAGGTACTTGCCCTTTGGGGTAATGAAAATAACCCTCGAAGCAATAATCTAGGGGAAATAGAGCTTGGTCATACAGAATGTGAAAAAGACTTGGGAGTCATGGTAAGCAGAAATCTAAAGCCAAGACAGCATGCCTTAGTGTGCGCAACAAGGCCAACAGATTACTGATTTATCTCAAGAAGTATAAGTAACAGAATCCAAAAGTTATTTTACAGCTCTATACATAAACTAGTGGGGCCTCATTTAGTTTTATGCTGCTCTTTTTGGGCCCCCTTACTACAGGATGGATATAGACTCATTAGAGAACATACAGAGACGAATGACTAAAATGATTTATTGTGTAAGGAACCTCCCGTATGAAGATAGACTTAAAGCCTTAAATCTCCACTCTCAGGAGAGGCGTAGAATGAGGGGAGATATCATTGAAGTGTATAAGTGGATGAAGGGCATAAACAAGGGAGACATTAATAAAGTACTGAGGGTGGAAATAAATGGTAT
This sequence comes from Cherax quadricarinatus, assembly GCF_026875155.1. NCBI lineage: Eukaryota > Metazoa > Arthropoda > Malacostraca > Decapoda > Parastacidae > Cherax > Cherax quadricarinatus. The sequence goes on along the minus strand of NC_069418.1, from coordinate 40,869,683 downwards.
AAAATACCGACACAATGGCAATATAAACACAAATGCAGTATAATGTGATCCTTTATTGACTACGTTTCGCCCACACAGTGGGCTTTTTCAAGTCACAAACAGAACTACCTGGGGTGGAAGGAACGCGAGTATTTATAGTCCGGCTGGGGTCAGGTGAAGAATGCTGCATCTGATGATGTACCGAGTTGGGTTGTAGAATCTAAAAACTTGGGTAGCTTGGAAAGGAGACTGGACAAGTTTGTGAGCAGACCTTCTACAGTGTTCTTATGTGGGATAGCGATGAAGAAGTTTCTTGGCAAGTGGTTCAGCTATGTTATAGAAGCCACTATTCTGGTTGAAGTTGTCGGATATAGAAATAAGTGATGATTCCAGGATTCTTCGGTATTGGAGTGTTGTCTTCTGGGGCGATAAGTCTTGAGTTTCTGTAGTTTAATCAAGTGGTTGTGCAAATTTAAACGGTGTTGTACGCAGGCATTCCTTGTGCCCGTCAGACCTGCTTGCGTATTGGTGTTCCTGAAATACGTGTTTGGAGGTCCCTTGATGTTTTCGCCCACGTAAAACTTGTTGCGGGTCTTTTAAAAGGGGAAATTATGTATACCCCTGCAGAGGATGGGGGCTTGTCCTGCCTACAAACGGGTGATGTCCTTGATGGTCGTGGTTTTTGGAGGTAGATACTTGGAATGATGTTTTGGCAAAGATGTTGGAAACATGTTTGGCAATGGAGTTGGTGGGAAGGACTATGTACCTCTTCTCGGCAGTGTCTTCTCTGGGTGTGTTGAAGATGTTTAGTGCTCGCCGTCTGCAGTCTCTGATGAAGTGACAGGATAGTGGGGTTTGGAAAAACTTGTTCAATTTTAGTGCATTCTTCCTCAAGGAACTCGTTGCTGCAGATTCTGAGTGCACGTGTTTCTCTTTTGAAAATCACCTCTTTCAGCAGACTTTTGGACTACCCATGGGTTCGCCACTCAGTGCAGTCCTGGCGAACCTATACATGGAACATCTAGAAGCCGAACGTTTCTCCACCATTATTCCTTCGTCTGTCACCTGGCTCCGTTATGTTGACGACATTCTCCTCGTAACTCCTAAACGCTTCAACGTTCAAGCTCTCCAAGACAAGCTCAACCAGGTCGAGCCTTCAATCCAGTTCACACTTGAAGAAGAGGTCGACCAACACTCTTCCTTTCCTTGATGTTCTACTCTGCAAAGCTGACCACCGAAACTTAGTTTTAAAGTCCCATCGAAAACCCACCCAACCAAAACGATCTTCTCCACTTCTACTCTCACCACGACACCAAAAACCCAAAAGTGGTGTAATTATAGGCTTCTTCCGCGTGCACTCAGAAACTGCAGCAACGATTCCTTGAGGAAGAATGCCCCTATAATTGAACAAGTATTTTCCAAACTCCACTATCCTCGTCACTTCATCAGAGACTGCAGACGGCGAGCACTAAACATCTTCAACACACCCAGAGAAGACACTGCCGAGAAGAGGTACATATTTCCTTTCCCCCCAACTCCATTGCCAAACATGTTTCCAACATCTTTGCCAAAACATCATTCCAAGTATCTACCTCCACAACCACGACCATCAAGGCCCTCACCAGTAGTAGGCAGGACAAGCCTCCATCCTCTGCAGGGATACATAATCCCTTGTAATGACTGCAACAAGTTATACCTGGGCGAAACATCAAGGACCTCCAAACACTATTTCAGAACACCAATACGCAAGCAGGTCTGACGACACAAGGAATGCCTGCGTACAACACCGTAATTCACACAACCACTTGATAAACTACAGAAACTCAAGACTTATCGCCACAGAAGACAACACTCAATACCGAAGAATCCTGGAATCATCACTTATTTCTATATTTCCCACAACTTCAACCAGAATAGTGGCTTCTATAACATAGCTGAACCACTTGCCAAGAAACTTTTTCACCGCTATCCCACATAAGAACACTGTAGAAGGTCTGCTCACAAACTTGTCCAGTCTCCTTTCCAAGCTACCCAAGTTTTTAGATTCTACAACCCAACTCGGTACATCATCAGATGCAGCATTCTTCACCTGACCCCAGCCGGACTATAAATACTCGCGTTCCTTCCACCCCAGGTAGTTCTGTTTGTGACTTGAAAAAGCCCACTGTGTGGGCGAAACGTAGTCAATAAAGGATCACATTATACTGCATTTGTGTTTATATTGCCAAGTACTGAGGGTGTCGAACCAGGTAAGAACCAGGAATAATGGATTTAAGTTAGATAAATTTAGATTTAGAAAGGACATAGGTAAGTACTGGTTTTCTAACAGAGTTGTAGATTTGTAGATGAATGGTTCAGAGAACCGACATGTTGATAAATTAGACACATGTGCAACTCTTGGATATCTTTATTGAGGAAACGTTTCGCCACACAGTGGCTTCATCAGTCCATACAAAGGAGAATCTTGAAGAACAGGAGGAGAATGAGGTAATCAGTCCCTCAACCTTGAGTCGATGTGGTCAGTCCATCAATCTTGAATAGAATGATTCTATTCAAGATTGATGGACTGACCACATCGACTCAAGGTTGAGGGACTGATTACCTCATTCTCCTCCTGTTCTTCAAGATTCATCCTTTGTATGGACTGATGAAGCCACTGTTTTGGCGAAACGTTTCCTCAATAAAGATACACAAGAGTTGCACATGTGTCTAATTTATCAGAGTTGTAGATGCGTGGAACAGTCTTCCCAGTGGGGTGATAGAGGCTAGGACCTTGGGTAGCTTTAAGAAGAGACTGGACAAACATATGAGTGGGAGGGGCTGGGTTTGATTGGTGTCAAGGGGTACGGGAGTTATTTCTTGAGTAGCTTTAGGTAGATGTCGTTTTGATAAGGACCTGCCTCGTATGGGCCAGTAGGCCTTCTGCAGTGTTCCTACATTCTTATGTTCTTATGTTCTTAAATTGAGGAAAAAGTGGAGTGCAAGAATAGCATAAATTTTTCTTCTTAAAGAGGTTGTCCAGTGGAATGTATTCTATAAGAAATTAGTAGGTGTTTTAGATAATACCTTTGTGTAGACTTACCCTTCAATAAATCCATCATACCACAACCAAATAAGAAACGTAAATATGAGCTGTTAACAGCCCCATAAATGACGCTAATGAGAGAATCCTGAAAATTATTTGCATAACCTACGTTAGGTCCTTAATTAAGTGACTATCCTGCGTCATAAGTGATATTAGCTAGGAAAAGTTTTCTTTCTTGGAGTTCATGCAAAATGAAGCTGAAAGAATTATTCTTGACTGTGTTAAATCTACCAAGGTTCTTAATATGAGGAAGGAGATTTGTGTTTCTAGTATCAGTGATAGGATTATTGAGATTAAAAAATTAACCAGACATTGTCACCGTAAATACACATAGATCTAAATGGGTTGTGAAAACATGCAATTATATTAAGTTCTATAAACTGCACGAACTGTATCTTGAGTGGTGACCTGTACTTTGAGGCTCTTGAGTGGTGACCTGTACTTTGAGTGCTGACCTGTACTTAACTCTGTGAAGAAGTGTCTTGTTTGCTCCGTGGACTGAACCAAGATGCCCTCCATCAAGCAACTTTACCAGCAACTTAAGGAAGAATTGAAGGCAGCGAAGATGGAGATACGGCGATTGACCGGGGAAAAAACAAGAGGATTCGTAGTAGTCCTCCTGTTTCGAGTCCTCAGGTCAAGAAGGGATCGTGGTCAGTGGCTGGACAGCAGGGGACGACGAAGTTGACGATCAAGAAGACGAATGGAAAGCCAGAAACGATGAAAGAAGAAAGAGACTGCTGTGGAAACTCCCGGGAAACCCCCAAACGCTTTCTCGTGCTACCCGACGAATGTGAACTACTACGGGGATCGTCACGACGAACGAAAAGGAAGGTAAGAATTTTTGTTGTTTGGGGGAACCGGTTAATACAGATGGGGCATTCGTTAAGGACAGATAGGAAAAAAGGTACTTTCCTGGGGCGGGATGGAGGACATTGTTAGCCGGTTGACAACATCAGAACGTAATGGGACAATCCTATTATTGCTCAGTGCTGACAATGATGTAGGCAAGCGTAGAATGAGGATTTATTTAGAAAGTTCAGGACAGCTAAACATGATTAGGAAAAAGGGGGGGGCCCCGTTATATGTGGCATTTTGCCAAAAAAAGGGGTTTGGAAAATGAAGGGTTGTCCAGAGCAATGTTTTAAATTTGTTGGCTGGATAAACACTGAAAGGAAATGCAGTACCTTCATTGACAACGGGCAATTTTCAGGGCCCCGAAAGACTGTATGCCAGGGATGGGGTTCACTTATCCAGGGCAGGGTGGGTTTTTCCCCTTGCTAACTCAGTTGGGGGGGTTTTAGATTTTAAAACTAGGATTAGTTAGAGGTAGGGGTTTAAAATGATTAATAATGAGTAGGATATATTGACTTATCTCTGATTTTAAAAATCTTAATAGTAATTTGTCAGGGAGTAACTCTGAGTAATGATAATTTCAGAAATTGTGTAAAAAAAAAGATAAAATAGGAAAATGTCAAAGAAAAAACATTTTGTGGTATTTTATGCAAACAGTCGAAGTGCAAAAAAAAAATTAATGAACTACGTTTGGTACATGGCTGGGAAATTTTATATCTTGCATTAACTGAAACGTGGTTGATTTAAGAGCGGGGTATATGCTGAGTGCAGTTTTCAGGGATTTAAATTATTCAAAGGGAAGATTTTAAGGAAGGGGGAGGGGTTGCATTGTATGTTCGAGAAAATATTAATTGTTTCATAAAAAAAGGTATAAAAATAATGGGGCGTAACAGACTGTTTGGGTAGAGTTCGTGGAGGGTCAAAAAAAACTTTCTAGGTGTGATGAATGGTTTTTTAAAAAAGACATGTTGAAGATTTAGACACTTATGCACTATGGAACTTATCAGGAAACGTTTTGCCACGCAGTGGGTTCATCAGTCCAATCAAAGAGGAAGGGGTAAGGAGAGGAGGAGAAAAAAGGTAATCAGTCCCCAACCGGAGTCGATTGTTCAGGGCCTCAATCTTGTAAATGTACACATAGGGCCCTAACGTGGCTTTTATACTGTAGTGAGGTGACGTGAACAGTTGGAGGCGGGTCATATGGTACCATCCACAGTCAAGAAGGTCTTCGTCCAAAGGTTGAAAAAAGTGTTGAAGAATTCTTTGAACAAACCCATGATGCTGCTGGTCTGACAGTTTTGAAATTTTAAAAACCGACATGTTGAAGATTGGACACTTAAGCACATATGGGAATCTTTTTTCAAACTTTCGCCCCGCGTGGCTTCATCATCCAAAACAAAGAGGAAGGCTAAGGAGAGGAGGAAAAGAGGAATCATCCCTCAACCTGGATCGATTGTTCAGTCCATCAAACTTGAGAATGTACAGCATAGGGGCCCTAGACGTGGCTTATATACTGTAGTGAGGTGACTAAGCAGTTGGAGGCGGGGGCATAGTGGACCACCACTAGTCGAATAGGTCTTCCCAAAGGGGTTTAACAAGTGTTTAAGAATTTTTGTAACAAGATCCCCTGATGCTGCTGTGTCTGACAGTTGTATGAAAGGTTTGAAAAACCGACATGTTAAGATTGAGACACTTATGCAGCATATGGGAACTTTTTTTCAGGAAAAATTTCGCCAGCAGTGGGGTTCATCATCCAAACAAAAGGAAGGGGTAAGGGGAGGGGAGAATAGGGAACAGTCCTCAAACCCGGATCATGTGTTTAGTCCATCCCAAACTTTTAGAAGTTTTTTCAACCTTTGGGACGAAGACCCACTTCGAATGGATGGTACCACTATACCCCCCTCCAACTGCTTCACGTCACCCACTACAGTAATAACCACTCTACGGCCTAGCTGTACATTTCAAGATTTATGGACTGAACACATCGACCCGTTTAGGACTATTACCTATTCCCTCCCCTCCTACGCCCTTTCCCCTTTGTATTGGACTGATGAACCACTGCGGGCGAAACGTTTCCTGAAAAAGATCCCATATGCTGCAAAGTGTCTCAAAATTCAACATGTCGGTTTTTCAAAACCCTTCATCACAACTGTCAACACACCATCATGGGATCTTTTTACAAAAAAATTTTTCAAAACTTTTCAACCTTGGGCGAAGACCTACTTCGACTAGTGGATGGTACCACTATGACCCCCCTCCAAATGCTTCACTCACCTCACTACAGTAATAAGCCACGTCACGGGCCCATGCGTTCATTCTACAAGATTGGGACTGAACACATGCTCCAGGTTTTAGGGACGATTTACCTCATCTCCTCCTCCCTTACGCCTCCCCTTTGTATTTGGGCTGATGAACCACGCTGGGAAACTTTCCTGAATAAAGATTCCCATATGCTCAAAGTGTCTCAATCTTCAACATGTCGGTTTTTTTAAAACCCTTCTCACAACTGTCAGACACAGCACATCATGGGACTTTTACAAAGAATTCTTCAACACTTGTTCAAAAACCTTTGGACGAAGACCTACTCGACTATGGGTGGTACCACAGACCCCGCCTCCAAATGCTTCACGTCACCTCACTACAGTATATAAGCCACGCACGGGCCCTATGCTGTACATTTACAAATTGATGGACTGAACACCTCGACTCCAGGGGGAGGGACTGATTACCTCATTTTCCTCCCTCCTTACGCCTTCCCTTTTTTTTTGGACTGAAAGCCACTGCGTGGGGAAACGTTTCCCGAATAAAGACCCCAAGCTGCATAAGGTCTCAATCTTCAACATGTCGGTTTTTCAAACCCTTATCACAACGTCAACACGCACACATGGGATCTTTTTACAAAGAATTCTTCAACACTTGTTCAACCTTTTGGGCAAGACCTACTTTGACAGGGATGTACCACTAAGACCCCCCCTCCCAAATGCTTCACGTCACCTCACTACATTATAAGCCACGTCTACGGCCCATCTGTACATTTTTACAAGATTGATGGACTTCACACGACTCCAGGGGTTTAGGGACTGATTACCTCTTCCCTCCTCCCTTACGGGGTTCCTCTTTTTATTGGACGAGAAGCCACTGCTGGGGGAAACGTTTCCTGAATAAAGATTTCCCATAACGCATAAGGTCTCAATCTTCAACATGCGGTTTTTCAAACATTCAACACAACTGTCGACACAGCACATCATGGGATCTTGTTACAAAGAATCTTCAACACTTGTTCAACCTTGGACGAAGACCTACTTTGAACTAGTGGAGGACCACTAAAGACCCCGCCTCCAACTCTTTTACGTCACCTCACAAAAGTATATAAGCCACGTCTAGGCCCCAGCTGTACATTCTACAAAATTGAGGACTGAAAACATCGACTCCAGGGTTTAGGGACTGATTACCTCATTCTCCTCCCTCCCCTTACGCCCTTCCCCTTTTTTTTTTTTTGGAAAATGAGAACCACTGCGTGCGAAACGTTTTCCTAAAAAAATTCCCTAAGCTGCATAAGTGTCTCAATCTTCAATTTTAGGTGTAAATACCGACCTCCAGGGTTTGGGTCACGATAAGGGAGACTTCTTTTGGGGGCAAAATTTTTAGGGCTTCTGGACAAGTAACGAGTCTAGTAGGGATTTTTAACTTTAGCCCAAAAAAAGACTGGGTTCTTTGCAGGGAAACAGAGTCCAGTACTTCATGAAACAGTTTAGGACTTTTTCTGAAAAAAAGAGTGTAACTGAAACCCACCAGGGGTAAAAAATTTGCTAGACCGTCTTTTTTCAAAAAGGAAAACTGTGAATAACGGGGTCACTGAAGAGCTTTGGGGCAAGTGATCACAAACCATCACCTTTAGCATTAATTGGGAAAGAAAAAATAAAGATAATACAGTAAAAATCCCCCCATTTTCGTTCTGCCCATTATAATGGACTTAGGGAACATCTGTCTAATCTTGATTTTGGGGTTTTCTACTAAAGATTTTTTTGACGAAATCATACTTATGAATATAAGGGGTCTGTTTTTATGATTGTTTTTTTAATAATGTACACCCCGTGCCCAGAGTATATACATCCCCAAGAGAAATTAGGGCAATAATAACGATCCCAAATGGGTTAACAGGAGGTTAAAGCATCTATTGGGGGAGAAAAGGGGAATTTATAGGGCATCAGAAGAGGAGATTTTAACCTTACTGACCAATATGTTAGCTTAAAAAGAAAAAAAAGGCTTTAGAAAGGCTAAACGTGACAATGAAATTAGGTCGCAAATAAATCAAAGACTAACCAAAGGGGTTTTTCAATTAAGGACGAAGTGAAGGAAAAAGTAGGACCTCTGAAATCTGGGGAAAGGACAGCGCGGATAATGAACTGAAAAGTGTTCCCTTTTTTAAAAAAATTTTTTTTTCAGTTTTTAAAAAAAGTAAATGAGATTCCGAAAAAACAATTTATTTAGTTCCTGAGAAAATTTAATTAAACTAATATTACTGTCACGAGGGACATGGGTTTTTAAACAGTAGACAAACTGAAACAAAAATAATCCCCGGGAAACCCCGAGATTTGTTTCAAGGGTATTTTGGAAAGCAAGAGGGGCTTAGTCAGCCATTAAAAGAGTGTATTCATGCGTCCATCCTTACCAGTTTTGTCCAGAGATGTGAAGATGGGAAGTGGTTTTCCCATAAAATTCAAAACGGGGATAATTTTCCCCCCTTCAAATTTCCGTCCAATAAGCCCCGACATCTATAGTGGGCAAGTTATTAGAATCAATTTAGCTGACATTATCAGAAGTCACCTTGAAGAGCATAACTTGATAATGAATCTCAGCATGGATTCACGAGAGGTCGTTCTGCCTGACAAACTTACTGACGTTCTTCAATAGAACATTTGAGGCAGTTGACAGTGAAAAGGGAAATATGATATTTTTTTATTTGGATTTTAGTAAAGCCTTCGACAGAGTACCTCACAAGAGACTCTTAAGAAAAGTGGCAGCTCATGGTATAGGAGGTAAAGTTCTAGCATGGATTGAGGCATGGCTTACCAATAGAAAGCAGAGAGTTACCATTAATGGAGTGAAATCTGAATGGGGATTAGTCACTAGTGGCGTTGTTAGGTAAGACACATATGCAACAGTTAGTTATCTTTATTATGAAACGTTTCGCCTACACAGTAGGCTTCTTCAGTCAAGTACAGAAAAGTTGATAGAAGCAGAAGATACTTGAAGACGATGTAATCAGTCCATCACCCTTAAAGTTTGAGGTGGTCAGTCCCTCAGTCTGGAGAAGAGCATTGTTCCATAGTATGAAACAATATGGAGAAGAAGTGACAGGATGGAGCTTTTTATAGCGCCAAGAGGTGAGACGTAGGCCACTAGGAGAGGTAAGAACTCAGATGTTGAGAAGTCAGGTCCCTCTCAAATCCAGCCCCTCTCACTAGTGGAAGTTGTCAAAGTTGATTGCAGGTCTGTATCAATGCTCTTCTCCAGACTGAGGGACTGACCACCTTAAAACTTTAAGGGTCTGATTACATCGATTACATCGACTGATTACATCGTCTTCAAGTATCTTCTGCTTCTATCAACTTTTCTGTACTTGACTGAAGAAGCCTACTGTGTAGGCGAAACGTTTCATAATAAAGATAACTAACTGTTGCATTACATCGTCTTCAAGTATCTTCTGCTTCTATCAACTTTTCTGTACTTGACTGAAGAAGCCTACTGTGTAGGCGAAACGTTTCATAATAAAGATAACTAACTGTTGCATATGTGTCTTACCTAACAACCTGTCGGTATTTTATACCATTTTAATGTTCACTAGTGGCGTTCCACAAGGATCAGTTTTAGGCCCTCTCTTGTTCATAATTTACATTAATGACCTTGATGAAGGGATTACTAGTGACATGAGTAAGTTTGCTGATGATACAAAGATAGGCCGTATAATTCACTCTGAGGAGGATATCAATGAACTCCAGGACGATTTGAACAAATTAATGTCTTGGTCTGAGAAATGGCAGATGAAGTTTAATGTGGATAAGTGTAAGGTACTTGCCCTTGGTAATGAAAATAACCCTCGAAGCTATAATCTAGGTGAAGTAGAGCTTGGTCATACAGAATGTGAAAAAAGAAACTTGGGAGTCATGGTAAGCAGAAATCTAAAGCCAAGACAGCAGTGCCTCAGTGTGCGCAACAAGGCAACAGATTACTTGGATTTATCTCAAGAAGTATAAGTAACAGAAGTCCAAAAGTTATTTTAACAGCTCTATACATCACTAGTGAGGCCTCATTTAGATTATGCTGCTCAGTTTTGGTCCCCTTACTACAGGATGGACATAGACTCATTAGAGAACATACAGAGAAGAATGACTAAAATGATTTACTGTGTAAGGAACCCCGTATGAAGATAGACTTAAAGCCTTAAATCTCCACTCTCTGGAGAGGCGTAGAATAAGGGGAGATATCATTGAAGTGTATAAGTGGATGACGGGCATAAACAAGGGAGACATTAATAAAGTACTGAGGGTGTCGAACCAGGTAAGAACCAGGAATAATGGATTTAAGTTGGATAAATTTAGATTTAGAAAGGACATAGGTAAGTACTGGTTTTCTAACAGAGTTGTAGATGCGTGGAACAGTCTTCCCAGTGGGGTGATAGAGGCTAGGACCTTGGGTAGCTTTAAGAAGAGACTGGACAAATATATGAGTGGGAAGGGCTGGGTTTGATTGGTGTTGGGGGGTGCGGGAGTTGTTTCTTGAGTAGCTTTAGGTAGATGTCGTTTTGATAAGGACCTGCCTCGTATGGGCCAGTAGGCCTTCTGCAGTGTTCCTACATTCTTATGTTCTTATGTTCTTAATGAAGACAACACAAGCACTTAATCTCTCTATCGAAGATGTGTTCAGTAGATATCACATACCTGCAAGTCCCTGCTAAGAAGTTCATCACTAGTAATCCCTTCTTTAAATCACTTGTAAAAGCAACTGCTCAAGAAGAAATTTCACGCCAAACTCGAAATAATAATTTATCAGTAGTAATATACACTGATGGATCTAACAGCAGTCCACTAGCATGCTGTATTTGCTCTTGTTGCCACCTCACTAGTTAAGAATGATAGGAACTTTCTTGAGTTAGGGATAAGAATTAACATCTGGGTGACAGATGGCGCTAAAGATTACTTATGACACTTATCTTGACTCTGTCATTATTACTGACACTATGTCATCACTGATGGCTCTTGACTCCCATAATGACTAATAATATGCTCATTGGAGAAGCCAGGTACAGGTACTCAAGAATCTGGGAAAATAGAATTAATGTTCAGTTGTTATGGATTCCATCACACATTGGAGTGCTCCTTCATGATAAAGTTAATAATTTAGCCAAGAAGGATATTGTACAATATATCACTTTAGTGGATATGCATTAGGAATATAAAGAGAAAAGTAAATAATGAAAGTGAATGTTATAGGAATGAAATTAGAAGCATGATTAGGTCTATAACTCACTATGATAACTTGAACGTAGATAAATACGGTTATGAAGCCACTTGCACTGCGAACAGACTGACTGATGTTGTAGTGGCTTGGCTACTAGTACTTCTGGCAGACACACAAATAATGATCGAACCAAATGGAAAGTGTGTGGCAAACCCTAGATCACTATCGTGAACACTATGTTCTCAATTGTCCACTTATTAGAGAATATGAAGATAGTATATTAACCTATGTTGCATGTTAAGATATCTTATTAATGAAAACAAGATAACAGGTATATTAGGCAAATTTTCTATACTTATTTGTAAGATATAAGTGAGTTGTAGATATAAATTCAGATGTATGCCTGTTAACCATTTCGGGGCGTAGTTCCTAGGCGCTTTTTATATTCATATGTTCTTGCGCTACCCGTCCACAGGATGGATATGGGATGCTAAATAAATTAGTCACTTTGGTGGCGAAATCTAAAATCTAAATCCTCAGCTAATAAAAAAATTATCATGAAAAGAGTAAACAAACACTCACTCTCCCTCCCCCCAACACACACAGCCCAGAAACGTGGAGGGCTAAGATGATGAAGGTGGTACTGGAAAACTTCATGTACCAACACGTAAGGGGCACTACCAGAGAGAGAGGAGAGGATGAACCAGCAAGACTGGGCCTATTATTCACCTTGACTAGTGCAGATATTGAGGATATCACATATGAAAGACCCCTCTGGGCCACTGACCAAATGGTACTGAGCATCGAATATACAGTAGTTACAAGCGGAGAGGGAAACAGGAAGGGCAGGACGAATGATGCCAAACTACGAGAGAGGGGACTAGACATGCATGAAGAATTTCCTGCACAAGGTTCAGTGGGACAGAGAACTGGCAGGGAAGTCAGTAAATGAGTTGATGGAATATGTGACAACAATATGCAAGGAAGCTGAGGAGAGGTTTGTACCCATGGGTAACAGAAATAACGAGAAGCCTAGGATGAGTCCTTGGTTCACCCTCAGGTGGAGAGGCCAAAACCAAGTGTGCTAGAGAATGGAAGAAGTATAGAAGGCAAAGGACCCCAGGAGAATAAGGAGAACAGTTGCAGATCCAGAAATGAAAAAGCACAGGAAAGAAAGGAGGCCCAATGACTAAACGAAAATGACATAGCAGTGAAAGCCAAATCTGACCCAAAGCTATTGTACAGCCACATCAGGAGGAAAACAACACTCAATAACCAGGTGAGAAATGACAAGAAATGACCACGAAGTATGTGAGGAGCTCAACATGAGATTCAAAGAAGTTCTCAGAGGAGACAGAAGGGACTCCAGAAAGACGGAGAGGTGGGGTACACCATCAAGTGTTGGACACAATGCATATATCCAAGGAAGAAATGAAGAGGCTGCGAAGCGAGCTGGACACCTCAAAGGTGATTGGGCCAGATAACATCTCTCCCTGGGCCTTGAGAGAGGGAGCAGAGGAACTATGAGTGCCACTAACAACAATTTTCAACTCATCTAACCAAAGAGGGCGATAACCTAAGGTATGGAAAACAGCAAATTTAGTCACAATTTTTAGAAAAGGAGACAAACTAGTGTCACTGACATGTATTTTATGCAATGTCATGGAAAAGATTATCAGGAGAAGACTGGTGGAGCACCTTGCTTATCAACGACAGCCAGCACGGTTTCAAGAACCGGAAATGCTGTGTCATTAACCTACTTTAGTTCTATGATAGGGTGACAGCAGCAAGACAAGAGAGAGAGAGAGAAAGAGAGGCAGCTAGATTGTGCTTTCTTGGACTGTAAGAAGGCTTTTGAGAGCTCTATAAAAGAGATTAGTGCATAACCTGGAGGAGCAGGCAGGTATAACAGGGAAGGCACTGCAGTGGGTTAGTGAATACCTGTTGGGAAGACATCAGCAAGTTATGGTACGTGGTGAGGTGTCAGAGTGGGCACCTGTGATGAGCGGGGTTCCACAGGGGTCAGTAAAAGGATCGGTGCTCCTTCTTGTATATGTGAACTATATGAAGGAAGGAATAGATTCTGAAGTGTCTCTGATTGCATATGATGCAAAGTTGATGAGAAGAATTCAATCGGATGAGCACCAAGCAACTACAAAGGAATCTGGAAAGGCTGCAGGAATGATCCAAAAACTGGCTTCTGGAGTTCAAACACACCAAGTGAAAAGTCATGAAGATTGTAGAAAGGGCAAAGAAGACCACATACAGAGTACAGTCTAGGGAGCCAGAGACTACAATACTCACTAAAGGAAAAGGATCTTGGGGTGAGTATAACACCAGGCACATTTCCTGAGGCGCACATCAACCAAATAACTTCTGCAGCATAGGCGCCCAGCAACCTAAAA
>NC_069418.1:40811265-40855398 GCF_026875155.1 Cherax quadricarinatus | reverse complement strand
CAGCGGACTTTCGCCGCACCTTACGCCACCCAAGCTACCACCACCGCCACTCAAGCTACCACCACCACCACCCAAACTACCACCACCGCCACCCAAGCTACCACCATCGCCACCCAAGCTACCACCACTGCCACCCAAGGAACCATCACCGCCACCCAAGCTACCACCACCGCCACCCAAGCTACCACCACCGCCACCCAAGCTACCACCACCGCCACCCAAGCTACCACCACCGCCACCCAAGCTACCACCACCACCACCCAAGCAACCACCACCGCCACTCAACGCCGCTATCACTCTCCGTGTAAATTCCTGACCAGGGTTGTGTATCCGAGTGCCCGAGGTCACTCGAAGACACGTGGATCATCAGACTGTGTGGATCAGCAAGCCACGTGGATTACCAAGCCGTATGGATCATGAAGCCAGATGTCCAAACCACGTGTTGTCCATGTCTAATCAAGTCAGATGTCCAAGCCACATGTTGCTGTCTGCTGCCTGACATCACTGAGATACGCCAGCCAAGGCGTCACCCTGCTGCCTGCCACTACCTCGCGACGTCACCCCAGGATGTCACCTTGCGACGTCACCCAAAGACTTTTTCTTGACGTCACCTTGTGACACTACCTAAGACGTCTGCTCGACGTCACCTCATGATATCACCACGCTGCCATTACGTCGCCCAGGTCGTTTGCTAGACGTCACCTCGCGAGGTCACCATGCTGCCATAACGCCATCCAAGACGTCTGCCCGATGTCACCTAAGACGTCACCATGCTAGTGACGTCACACAAGACGTCTGTTCGATATTTTCTCGCGACGTCACCCCAAGACGTCACCCATCATGACGTCCCCTCGCCATGCCACCTAGTAACATCAATTTACGACGTCACCCCTGACATCACACCATCACATCGAGTGTTATTGTATAGTGAGCAATTTAATTGTTATCAGTAATGTCTAAAACGACTGAGAGAAGAATTTTTGTAGGTGATCAGCATCATATGTCAGTGTTAATTCTTCTCGGTCATCGTTCCATTACTAGTGTTCTCACATATTCGTGAATGCTTTAGTGTCGAATTTTTCTTACCGCATGTACAATGTTTTGTGTGTGTTCCCGTGTATGGTCTGAGCCCAGACCAATATAACACCCCAAACTCTATAAAACTGGGATGCTTGAATGTGCGTGGATGTAGTGCGGATGACAAGAAACAGATGATTGCTGATGTTATGAATGAAAAGAAGTTGGATGTCCTGGGCCTAAGCGAAACAAAGCTGAAGGGGGTAGGGGAGTTTCGGTGGGGGGAAATAAATGGGATTAAATCTGGAGTATCTGAGAGAGTTAGAGCAAAGGAAGGGGTAGCAGTAATGTTGAATGATCAGTTATGGAAGGAGAAAAGAGAATATGAATGTGTAAATGCAAGAATTATGTGGATTAAAGTAAAGGTTGGATGCGAGAAGTGGGTCATAATAAGCGTGTATGCACCTGGAGAAGAGAGGAATGCAGAGGAGAGAGAGAGATTTTGGGAGATGTTAAGTGAATGTATAGGAGCCTTTGAACCATGTGAGAGAGTAATTGTGGTAGGGACCTGAATGCTAAACTAGGAGAAACTTTTAGAGAGGGTGTGGTAGGTAAGTTTGGGGTGCCAGGTGTAAATGATAATGGGAGCCCTTTGATTGAACTTTGTATAGAAAGGGGTTTAGTTATAGGTAATACATATTTTAAGAAAAAGAGGATAAATAAGTATACACGATATGATGTAGGGCGAAATGACAGTAGTTTGTTGGATTATGTATTGATAGATAAAAGACTGTTGAGTAGACTTCAGGATGTACATGTTTATAGAGGGGCCACAGATATATCAGATCACTTTCTAGTTGTAGCTACACTGAGAGTAAAAGGTAGATGGGATACAAGGAGAATAGAAGCATCAGGGAAGAGAGAGGTGAAGGTTTATAAACTAAAAGAGGAGGCAGTTAGGGAAAGATATAAACAGCTATTGGAGGATAGATGGGCTAATGAGAGCATAGGCAATGGGGTCGAAGAGGTATGGGGTAGGTTTAAACATGTAGTGTTAGAGTGTTCAGCAGAAGTTTGTGGTTACAGGAAAGTGTGTGCGGGAGGAAAGAGGAGCGATTGATGGAATGATAATGTAAAGAGAGTAGTAAGGGAGAAAAAGTTAGCATATGAGAAGTTTTAACTAAGTAGAAGTGATGCAAGGAGGGAAGAGTATATGGAGAAAAAGAGAGAGGTTAAGAGAGTGGTGAAGCAATTTAAAAAGAGAGCAAATGAGAGAGTGGGTGAGATGTTATCAACAAATTTTGTTGAAAATAAGAAAAAGTTTTGGAGTGAGATTAACAAGTTAAGGAAGCCTAGAGAACAAATGGATTTGTCAGTTAAAAATAGGAGAGGAGAGTTATTAAATGGAGAGTTAGAGGTATTGGGAAGATGGAGGGAATATTTTGAGGAATTGTTAAATGTTGATGAAGATAGGGAAGCTGTGATTTCGTGTATAGGGCAAGGAGGAATAACATCTTGTAGGAGTGAGGAAGAGCCAGTTGTGAGTGTGGGGAAGTTCGTGAGGCAGTGGGTAAAATGAAAGGGGGTAAGGCAGCCGGGATTGATGGGATAAAGATAGAAATGTTAAAAGCAGGTCGGGATATAGTTTTGGAGTGGTTGGTGCAATTATTTAATAAATGTATGGAAGAGGGTAAGGTACCTAGGGATTGGCAGAGAGCATGCATAGGGGACAAAAGAGAGTGTAAAAATTATAGGGGGATAAGTCTGTTGAGTATACCTGGTAAAGTGTATGGTAGAGTTATTATTGAAAGAATTAAAAGACTGAGAATAGGATAGCAGATGAACAAGGAGGCTTTAGGAAAGGTAGGGGGTGTGTGGACCAGGTGTTTACAGTGAAACATATAAGTGAACAGTATTTAGATAAGGCTAAAGAGGTTTTTGTGGCATTTATGGATTTGGAAAAGGCGTATGACAGGGTGGATAGGGGGGCAATGTGGCAGATGTTGCAGGTGTATGGTGTAGGAGGTAGGTTACTGAAAGCAGTGAAGAGTTTTTACGAGGATAGTGAGGCTCAAGTTAGAGTACATAGGAAAGAGGGAAATTATTTCCCAGTAAAAGTAGGCCTTAGACAGGGATGTGTGATGTCACCGTGGTGACAAGAGGCGTGGAGTTAAAAGATAAAGAATCACACATAAAGTGGGAGTTGTCACAGTTGCTCTTTGCTGATGACACTGTGCTCTTTGGAGATTCTGAAGAGAAGTTGCAGAGATTGGTGGATGAATTTGGTAGGGTGTGCAAAAGAAGAAAATTAAAAGTGAATACAGGAAAGAGTAAGGTTATGAGGATAACAAAAATATTAGGTGATGAAAGATTGGATATCAGATTGGAGGGAGAGAGTATGGAGGAGGTGAATGTATTCAGATATTTGGGAGTGATCGTGTCAGCGGATGGGTCTATGAAGGATGAGGTGAATCATAGAATTGATGAGGGAAAAGGGTGAGTGGTGCACTTAGGAGTCTGTGGAGACAAAGAACTTTGTCCTTGGAGGCAAAGAGGGGAATGTATGAGAGTATAGTTTTACCAACACTCTTATATGGGTGTGAAGCATGGGTGATGAATGTTGCAGCGAGGAGAAGGCTGGAGGCAGTGGAGATGTCATGTCTGAGGGCAATGTGTGGTGTGAATATAATGCAGAGAATTCGTAGTTTGGAAGTTAGGAGGAGGTGCGGGATTACCGAAACTGTTGTCCAGAGGGCTGAGGAAGGGTTGTTGAGGTGGTTCGGACATGTAGAGAGAATGGAGCGAAACAGAATGACTTCAAGAGTGTATCAGTCTGTAGTGGAAGGAAGGCGGGGTAGGGGTCGGCCTAGGAAAGGTTGGAGGGAGGGGGTAAAGGAGGTTTTGTGTGCGAGGGGCTTGAACTTCCAGCAGGTATGCGTGAGCGTGTTTGATAGGAGTGAATGGAGACAAATGGTTTTTAATACTTGACGTGCTGTTGGAGTGTGAGCAAAGTAACATTTATGAAGGGATTCAGGGAAACCGGCAGGCCGGACTTGAGTCCTGGAGATGGGAAGTACAGTGCCTGCACTCTGAAGGAGGGGTGTTAATGTTGCAGTTTAAAAACTGTAGTGTAAAGCACCCTTCTGGCAAGACAGTGATGGAGTGAATGATGGTGAAAGTTTTTCTTTTTCGGGCCACCCTGCCTTGGTGGGAATCGGCCAGTGTGATAATAAAAAAAAATAAAAAAATAACGTATTACTGTTACTCCCAAATCAATATTATATCATAGTGACTATCTGTCATTTTAACTTTGTTTACCATTACTTAATTTAGTCCCTTTATATTTTTCTCTTTTATTTAGCTTTATATAACTACCTTAGTTCATATTTCACAATTGTTAAAATAATCAAGGTGCTATTCTCTCATCAAAGTGTAATAAGCTCATTATTTTGTCATTATACTCATTTATTTGATTACCACATTTTTGTTCACCACAAATTATTATAGTCCCTTTTATATTGCCTCATTTAATTTAGCTTTAAAGAGCTACCTTAGCTTACGTGGCCAGACTTCACAGGTGGTCACCGTTTATAGTGACCACAATCCTCTGGTATATCTCCAAGCCATGAAGAACCACAATATGAGGCTTTTGAGATGGAGTCTACGACTGCTGCCCTATTCTCTTAGAATATTACACATTGCCGGCAAAGAAAATAAGTTTGCAGACTCATTGTCCAGTGTCTAGATTTTATATGTATTAGGTTAGGATGTGTTATGGACCTGTGGTAACTGGTTTCTAGCTCTTTTCCCCCCCTTTATATATGTTGCAGATTTTTTTTTTTAGTGAGGGGATGTCCTGCTTCCATCCACAGGTATCTTGGACCTACGTTAGCCCTGCTGTCTCACTCTAAGTTTAGGGTTTGGCTTTATGTCGTGAAAAAAGCTGAACTCTATCTGAGAGTTGCGTTTCCCTACACACAAGGACTGATGCAATATAGAAACTATTTGTCTTCGGGTTTGGTAACTGCCTGTGTACCTACGTGAGACTGATGAGAAAGGTCTTGGGATAATATGCCAAAATGTTTCAGTTTTATTTTGATAACATTTACATAATGTATCCATCGTGGGACGAACATATCTAAACATTAAATCAGTTTTGCGTAGCTTACGCTCACATGGCCTCACTGCCAAGCCAAGAAATGCTTCATTGGGAATAATCAAGATTAGTTATCATGGACTGATACTTTCTAATAACTCTCTGCAGCCTTCCCAGTATGATCAAATCTTGATTAGAATTTATAATTCCCCAAAATCCAAGGAAGCTCATGCGTGCTTTCTTGGTTCTGTAAATTTTTATGCCACGGGTTTATCCGTACCTTACTGATCTTACAGGCATCTTATCCAACTTCCTTAAAATTCTAGAAGGAACTTCTTGAACTTTCCGACGTACTCGGGAAAAGTTTAATGAGATTAAAAGTATCTTTGTCGAAAGCCCTTATACTTAAGATTCCTGATTTTAATTAAAAACATTTGTAAGATCTGATGCCTCAATACTGGCTTAGGTGCGGTGTGCTACACATTTCCATGATGGTATCCCTTCCCTGTATGCTTCACTAGCCAGAAAACTCCTTCCCGCAGAAATGAAGATACTCCACCATAGAAAAAGGATTGTTTGCCCTTGTGTGGGGTTTCTCCAAACTTATATATTATTTGCTGGGAAAGAATTCATTTTAGTAAAACGGACCACAAACCTTTGATTTACTAGAAAACTTTTAAGGGGAACCAACAGTCGCCTCGTGAGGTGGACAATGGCACGTCTAGGCTTTTAAGTTCCATATTGTGTATATCTATGGTTCATTCAATTTTTTCTCTGACTGGTTAAGTCATGACAGTCAGTAGAGATTTCTTGCCTTACGTGGGACTCTCCCATATGTTAGAAACTTTTTCCTCGCCTTTCTTCTTATACTCCTTGACTAGAAGTCTTGGTAGGGGGGAATGTAGTGTGATGGGGTAAAAGTTCAATAGATAGGAGTAAGCGAGGGGAGTATGTAGTAACAATAGTTTCATTGTAGGTTACTTGTTTAAGGTAGGGTAAGTCCAGGCTTCTGCTATTCCCCCTCCCTTGTTTTTCCCCACTCCCCGAAAGTGATAGTTTGATTGCCGTGCTTTGTTAAGGTAGGGGTCAGTGCGCACCAGCTATCCCTTCCCCTCCTTCTTCACCCCCCCCCCCCGACGAAAGGGACGTTGTGGGGATTCCGGTCCAAACAGTTAATCACTAGACTCACAGCTCCCAGGCATACTGTAAGTACATGCCTGCCTTGTATTCTAGTGGATTTATTGGTTAAAAAGCTCACTTTTGACCATATAAATTTTCATATCAGTCTTGCTTCTAAGTTGACTGTTGTAATAATCACCAATCTTTTTAGGTATTGTAATTATATGGGAGAGCGATTCTAAGCGTGGGTAACCTGTTCTATCTTCCAGCTTTGATGACAGAATAGGGGTCACCTGCCATAACGAGTAGATAGAACTGATGGAGATGGACAAACGTCCTGGATACTTCCCCTTTTTGGATTTATTTCCTGGGGCACCTGATGAAATTGCAGGACTAAACCCTCCTCATGCAGTGGTTATGTGAACCTGCTTTCTGTCATCGGGATAATAAACTCAGGCTATTACTGTGAAGAACAAGCGGGGTGTAACCAACACCTGCGATCCCCCCCCCCCATCATCAGCAACGGCTATGATTTCAACAACACAGTTGTCACAACCAGACACCCAAGTTTTAATATTAGCGTTGCATTCAGTTATCATTTATTTTTTTTCATTTTTCATTTTCTTGAATGTAGGTTCAATTTCATATTTACGTGTTTTATATTTTATATTTTCTTAAATAATAAAGTGTTATGTTTGTCAGTTTTTTTTTATTTCTTTTTCTATACATTATTTTGCCTGAGGAGGAGCAGCCTGGGTAATACTGTTGAAGTTGATACAGGGCTTAGTAAGCCTTCTTTTTTCTTTCACTTCACATGGTCGAGGACGGCCGTGGGTAGGTGGCTAAGCGACGTTCCATCCTGTTGGGGCGGGTTTATATTTCACGTCAGGCGCTTTTACTTATGGCGGCAGGCACAGGTGCTCCAGGAAATTATAAACAATAAACACTATTGTGTGAGCCTTTATTGACCAGTTTCGCCCACACATTGCGGCTTTATCAAGTCACAAACAGTCTAGATCTGTTTGTGACTTGATAAAGTCACTGTGGTGGGCGAAAAGTTTGTCAATGAAGGATCACCAATATACTTGCTTTGGTGTTTATATTGTCCATTGTGTCGGTATTTTAGACATCTATTTCCCATCCAGGTGCTGCCATCTTGAGCCTTTGGCCTTACTCTCAGGCTGCGAGGATGTTGTATCTGCAGACATCCTAGAAACAAATGTCCTTACTTCGCTATCTCTCTCAGACTGGTGTCTTGTTGCCCCCATGGCAAGTTAAACCAGTTAAAGTAACGGTGTCCGCCTACGAAGTATCATTTTACCACTATCAGATAAATACTCATGTTATTGTAATATCCCTGGTGTGGCTAGGAGCTGCAGATCGGACCTCTGAAACATAATTAGGTGACTACACTACTAACACCACCACAGTTGTAGCGTTAACTTTAGTAACAAGGAAAATTCACTGGAAAAAAACTGGAATCACTTATGATGATGGAGGTGGTATGGAACCCTCTTGCATCTAATAGTTAGGGACACTGCAGAGAAAGAAAGAGGAGAAACAGCATGACTGGACTTCATATTCGCCTTGAGTAGTTGATGACATCACTTTTATGAAAGGCACTTTGGAGCTAGTGATCACGTTGTCCTGAGCCTCAAAATACAATAGCAGAGCTAGAAGTGAAAAGTGAAGCTGGTAAGAGTAGGAAAGGAAGAAGCCAAGCTACAAAAGAACAGGGACTACTCACAGGCATGAGGAATTTTCTGCATGAGGCTCATGAAAAAGGAATGGTCGGGAAATCAGTAATTTGTTTTTGGGACATGATGGAAAAAATGAAAACAAAAGTGCAAGGAGGCAGTGGAGACGTTCATTCTCAAGGGCAACGGAAGTAATGGGGAAGACGAGACATAGCCCTTGGTTTTGCCTAAAGATGCAGAGAGACCAATATTATGTACATTAGAGAATGGAAAACATATAGAAAGAAAAAGGAACCACGAAAATAAAAGGAAATAAGTCGAAGAGCTAAAAACGAATTATTCACAGTTAAGGAGATGACGCCCAGCGGCAATACGACAATGATCATAACTTCGCAAGCTCAAGTCTGACCTTAAGCTGTTGTACAGCCACAGCAGGAGGAAAAAACATCGTCATCTTCAACACATCTATCGAAACAGGGGACTACCTGAGGTGTGTGGAAGACAGCAAATGTTAGTCCCAATTTCTTAGAAAGGAGACTGATCGCGGCATTTAAACTACAGAAAAAGTGTCACTGACATGTATATTATGCAAAGTCATGGAGAAGAAATATTTAGAGAAGAGTGGTGAATCACCTAGTATGGAATGATCGTGCTTTATATACGACAACCCACGACGGTTTCAGGGACGGGAAATCCTGTGTCACATGTGTTTACGACAAAGTGACAGAAGTAAGAACGAGAGATAGAGAGTGAGTAGATTGTGAACTTTCATGCACTGCAAGAAGTCTTTCGACACAGTTCAACAAGAGATTTGGCTAAAGTTAGAGGATCGGCTGGTATAACATCAAAGGCCTGCAACTGATCAGAGATACCTGACAGGACCGGCAAACAACGAGTCAACGTATGTGACGAGGTGTCAGAGGTGGGCGACTATGACAAGTGGGGTTGCACAGGGGTTAGTCCTAGGACCAGTGTTGTTTGTCTTGTTATATGAATGACATGACGAAAAGTACTCAGAAGTGTCTAAGTATGTGAAGCTAATGAGGAGGAATTTATTTAGAGAGCTCTGGCAGGAGAACAAAATGGAATCTGCACAGCTGCAAGTTTGGTCCACCATTTCTAGCTCTAGGAGTTTAACCCACCACGTGGGGTTACAGAGTACAGGCTAGGGAGGCCCAAAGACTAAAAACCTCACTCAAGGAAAAGGATCTTGGGGTAAGTGTCAAATACCAATATACAGGAGTTTGAATGATAAACCCCAAAACTATATAAGGGGGGAACTACAGAGGTATGAGGAACTTCCTGTAGGAGTTCAGTGGGAGAGAGAATTGGCAAGAAATCTGTAAATGAAAATGATGGAATCTTAACAAATGCAAGGAGGCAGAGGGGACAGGTTTGCTCCCCAAGGGCAAACATAAATAATGGGAAGACAAGATCGAGCCCCTGGTTTACCGAAGGTGCAGGAGGCAAAAACTAAGTGCCCTAGAGAATGGAAAATTACAGAAGCAAAAAAACCCAGGAGAATAAGGAGATTAGTTAAAGAGCCAGAAACGAGTATGCACAGATTTGGAGGGAGGCCCAACGACAGTACGAAATCAACATGGCATCGAAAGTCAAGTCTGAACCCGAAAAACTGCCGTATAGCCACATTAGGAGGATGACAACAGTCAAAGGACCAGGTGATCGGCCGTGAGGAAAGAAGGTGGGGAAACTTACAAGAAAAGATCAAGGGTATGTGAAGAGCTCTACACGAGATTCAAGGAAGTATTTTTTTTCAATAGAAGAGATAAGAAGGGCTCTGGGAAGACCAGCACAGAGGGGAACACAACAAGGTAATGTACCAACAAGTGTTGGATGACATACACACAATTGAGGAGGAGGTGCAGAAGCTGCTATAAGGTGCCTTGCTACCTCAAAGGCGAGGGTCTGGAACTCTCCCTGTGGATCCTTATGAGAGGGCAGAGATGCTGTGTGTCCACTATCCACAATCTTCAACACATCCCTTGAAGGAATATTAAAAATAATGCAGTATAATGTTGATCCTTTTTTGATCTACGTTTCGCACACACTGTGGACTTGAAAAAGCCCACTGTGTGGGCCGAAACGTAGTCAATAAAGGGATCACTTTATACTGCATATGGGTTTGTATTTTCCATTTGTGTCGGTATTTAATACATCTATTTACATCCCTGAAACTATGCAACTACCTGATGAATGGAAGACGGTAATGTAGTTCCCCATTTTTAAGAAAAGAGTACGAAACGAGACACTAAACTACATGACCAGTGTCACGGGACGAGGTTATGGGTATGCAAAGTCATGAGAGATTATCTGGAGGAGAGTGAGTCGGAGCTACCGGGAACGGAACAAGATTATATACGACAACCGGCACGAGTCATGGGAAGAAATCCTGTGTCACAAAACTTCTGGAGTTTTATGACAAGGTAACAGAAGTTAAGACACGAGGAGAGAGGGGTGGATAAGACTGCATTTTCTTGGTCTGCAAGAAGGCCTTCGGCACAGTTCCTCACAAGAGGTTAATGCAATAGCTAGACGATCATGCACCACACATAACAGGAAAGACACTGCTATGGATCAGAGAATCATGACTGTGAAGCAACCAACGAGTCATGGTACGTGACGAGGTGTAAGATTGGGCGCCTGTGACAGCGGGGTTTCCACTGGGGTCAGTCCTAGAACCTGTGTGCGGTTTTTGGTATATAGTGAATAACATACGGAAGGGCTTACACCGAAATTCCTGTTTGCCAGACAATGTGAGTTAATGAGGTGAACCAAATCGGGTTCGAGAATCAGGCGAGAAAAACCAAGAGACCTGATATGCTGCAAGCCTGTCAGCAATGGCTCCTGGAATTTAACCCTGCCAATAAAAGTAATGATGATCGGGTACGGCACAATGAAGAGCATCAGACAGAGTATAAGCCTAGGTGGCCAAAGACTACACCCTCACCTCAAGGAGAAAAATCTTGGGGAGAGTATAGCACCGAGGCACCCATCTTTTAGAAGCATGCATCAACAGACAAACTGCTGCAGCATATGGGCGTCTGGTAAAACCTACGGATAGGCGCCATTCCGATAACGCAGTAAGGAATCGTTCAACACTCTGTACACCGTGTACGTCAGCCCTTAAAGCTCATGAGGGCAGGGAGAGAGAGGACCTAGTAGCACTCGGTGAAGAGACGGGGGCCGGGAGCTGAGTATTCGACACCCCTGCACCCACAATTAGGTGAGTACACCAGAGTAAGTGTGGAAAAAGTAACAAGGAAAAGAGCAAAGGAAAAAATATATAAAAGAGGGAAGGTGGGCAGGCAGTAGGCCTCCAGGAAGTGGTGATGTCATAGCTGGTTATGTGCAATTCTAAATAAGAAGTGTTAAAATTACCAAAAGTGAAGGGTATTTACCAAAAGTGAAAGTGAAATACTTGTGGGCAGGCGGTGTATGAGTATTAGTGGATTTAAACTTATCACGGAGTGAAAGATCTCGAAAAAAAGTTTTTTGAAGGGCCTGTGTGTACGACAACAAGGAGGATCTGGGCCCGCCGCAGGGTCGGCGCGAGCCCCCAGCCCCACCCACCCCCAGCAGCCCCCCCGCCCCTCCCCCCCCTACACCCCAGCAGCCAGACCCCCCACCCCCCACCCCCATCCCCCCCAGCCAGCACCCCCCCCCTCCCACAGCACCCCTCCCCCCCAGCTCCCAGCAGCCACCCCACCCCCCCACAGCCAGCAGCAGCAGCTTGCCAACTCAAGTTCTTCACCTAATGTTGTTGCGTGTTGCGCCAGAATTTCTGGTACTTGCACCTGGAAGCTACAGGTCACTTGACCCCTGCTAGCAAGTTACCAAATTTAGAGTAAAAACAATATAGATAATGTGGAGAGATAGGTGGTGGGAAGATAATGAGAGTCACCATCAAACACACACACGCACACAACACTAGCACACGTGTTGGGCGCTTGTGAAGTTGAGTATTAGTATTAAAAGCATATAGTATTCTTAATTATTAGCAATTACTAGTGTTATTATGGTATTTTTTTAGTATTATGGATACTTAGAAATGAAGAGCTTTATTTCACACACGCACACACACAATAACACACACACACACACACACACACACACACACACACTTTACACACACCACAAACACACACACACACACACACACACACACACACACACACTCACACACACACACACACCAAAACACACACACATAGTAGAGTTGCAAAGTGAGGGGGGGAGAGAAGTAACAGGAGTGAATGGGAAAAAGCAGACTATAAAAGAGGGGACTAACATTAAGTGTTTGAAGGAAACTTCCGTCAGGAGAGTTCCGTGGGGACAGAAAACTGGAGAGGAAAGCCAGTAAATGAAATTATGGAATAATGTAACAACAAAATGCAAGAGGCAGTGAAAGGTTTATTCCCAAGGGCAACGAAACATGGGAGACCAGAACGAGCCCTGGTTTACCCGACGGTGTAACGAGGGCAAAAACCTAAGGCAATAGAGAATGGAAATGTATTACAGAGGCAGAGAACACATGAAATAGGGAGATTGGTTGCAGAGCCAGAACGTGTATGCACAGGTAAGGAGGGAGGCCAACGAAGCATGAAAAATAACCATTGCATCGAAGTCAAAGACTGACCCCGAGAAATGTTGTATAAGGCCACATTCAGAAGGAAGACAACAGTCAAAGAATCAGTGTGGATCAGACTGCAGGACAGCAAGGTGGAGAATCTCACAAGAAATGATCAGGAGGAATGTTGAGGAATAAAAACAGAGAGATTAAGGAGTTTTACAGTAGAGACAGGTAGGGCTGTGGAAAGACAGCACAGAAGGGAACATCAAGAGGGAATACCACCAACATGTGTTGGTGACTACGAACAATCGAGGAGGAGGTGCTGAAGATGCTAAGTGATCTTTGATACCCTCAAGCGCGGGGGACCGGACATCATCTCCCGTGGGTCCTTAGAGAAGGGAACAGAGATGCTGTGCGTGCCCCCTAACCACTATCTTCAACACCATCCTTGAAACTGGGCAACTACCTGAGGTATGTAAGCGGCAAATGTAGTCTCATATTTAAGAAAGGAGACAGAAACGATACACTAAACGACAGACCTGTGTCTCTGACATGTATAGTATGCCAATAGTCACGGAGAAGATTATCAGGAGGAGGAGTGGTGGAACACCTGCGAACGGAACAAGATTATAAATGAAAATACGCATGGATTCATTGAAGGCAAAATCTTGTGTCACAAACCTTCTGGATGGCAAATCCTGTGTCACAAACCTCCTGGACTGCAGGAAGGCCTTTGACCGTTCCTCACAAGAGACTAGTACAGAAAGCTGGAGGATCAGCTAATACAAACAGGGAGGGCACTGCAATGGATCAGGGGAATACCTGGACAGGGAGGCAACAACGAGTCATGGTACGTGAAGAGGTATCACCGTGGGCGCTGTGACGAGCGGGTCCCACAGGGGTAGTTCTAGGACAGCTGCTATGTTTGATATATGTGTACGAACATGATGGAAGGAATAGACTCTGAAGTGTCCCTTTTCGCAGATGTGTGAAGTTGATGAGGAAGAATTAAACTGAATGTGAATGAGGCAGGACTGCCAAAGAGACCTGGGACAGGCTGGACCACGTGGTCCAGCAACTGGCTTCTCGAATTTAACCCTGCAAATGCAAAGTAATTGATGATTGGGGAGGGGCCAAAGGAAGACCGCAGACAGAGTATAGGCTATCGAGTAGACTAGAGAGTGACTCTACATCATGTTCGAGACTCTCGGGAGAAGATGTCTGTGGGGTCTTCGGGACAACTCTGTGCCGGTGATCATTGTCACAACAGACCGCAGCACGGTCCATAACTTTGGCACACATCAACCAAATAAATGCTGCAGCACATGGGCATGCTCCCTAGTGCGGCCAAACCTGAGACTAACGTTCCCGATACCTTAATAAGGATCGTTCAAGGAATGTACACTGTTATGTTAGGACCCATACTGGAGTATTCCGCACCAGTCTGGAACCCTCCACCTGGTCAGCACGTCAGAAGTTAGAGAAAGTACAAGGATTTGCACGAGGCTAGTCCCAGTGTCAGGGAATGCCGTACGAGCGGGGGAAAGTTGAGGGAAAATCGGAATGACGACACTGGAGACAGGAAGGTTGGGTGGGAGACATGATAACGCATACAAGATACTGCGGGAATAAACAAAGGTGGACAGAGACGGATGTTCCAGAGACGGGACACAGAAACAAGGGGTCAAATTGGAAGCTGAAGATCAGAAGAGTCACAGGACGTTAGAAAAGTATTTCTTAAGTCATAGAGTCGTCAGGAAGTGGAATAGCCTAGCAAGTAAAGTAGTGGCGGCAGGAACCATACATAGCTATAAGAAGAAGTATGACAACGATCAGTAACAGAGAGGGAGAGGACCTAGTGCGATCAGTGAGTGAAGAGCGGGGCCAGGAGTGCGTATCGATCCCTGCAACCAAAATTTAGGTGAGTACAATTAGGGTGAGTGACACACACACACACACACACACAACACACTACATTTACACAACCACACCACCATCAAACACATACAAAAACACACATCAAAACACACTACTTAACAACTACACACACCAACACACACACATCACACACACACACACACACACACACACACACACACACACACACACAACTACACCACAAACACAACACACACACACACACACACACACACACACCACAGACACACACACACACACACACACCATCACACACCATCCATCACTACACATACACAAACACACATCAAACCAAACACACACCACACAACACACACAGAGGAGAGAGGAATGGGAGGAAGAGCTTCATGCGAGAGAGGAGAAGTATGGGAGGAGGCTGGAAGAGGAAGAGATCAGCAAGAAAATGGAAAGAGAAAATAGAGAGGAGAGCAGGAAATGGGAATTTACAAAGTCACAGCAGAGAAGCTAAGATACAGAGCTTAGTAGAGATGTAAGTGTCTGAAACAGCCTAAAGAACCAAAGGACAGTACAGCCATGGACACCAAGAGCTACTTCATCATTCCACCAATGAAGGGACAGTAGGGGACAAAGGGAGGATATACAGTATGCAATGTCTCCATCGAACCATGGGGGGCCAGGAAAAAAGGCAGGGAGAGCAGCAAGAACTAATGAGGGGACTAAGTCATGAAGGAGCTAAAGCTATACACAGAAGCTATAACAGACACTGCCATGTCTCCAGGAACAAATAAGCAGAGGGACACCAGATGGGAAGAGACAGTAAGAAGAAATGCGTCTCAATGAAGGAACTAATTTTATCAGAGGATGGCTCATGGAATCACAGTGGGGGATGAAAGGGATGAGGGCCATTTTTGTCTATGGGTCAAGAAGTAGATGGGGAAAACTACGAGGCAAGGAAAAAGGAGGGATGAAAAAAATGATTGAAAGCATCATGAAAGCAATAGGAGAGGAGACATGACCAGCTGACAAATTTCGAAGAATTGGGCTGGTTTGTGTGAGGGGAAATAAAAGCGTCCAGTCAATGTGATTTTCAAGGCAGAGTCGGCTCAAAAACCGGTTCCTGCAGGAGAAAGCACGCTTAAGGGACAATCGTCATGCCGGAGTACGAGTGTGTACTGTGAGGGAAAATTTCAATTGATAGGAAGTAGCGAGGGCAGTATATAGAAACAATAGTTTCATGCCGGCTACTTGTTAGGTAGGGGTAAGTCAAGCTCCAGCTATTCCGTATTTTTTGTCCCCACCCAAAGTTTAGGTTGACTGCCGGCTGCTTGTTAAGTTAGGGTCAGTCTAGCTCCCGCTATCCCTTCCCCTCCTTTTCCCCCCCCCCCGAAAGGTGACATGTAGCGGGCTCCGGTCCAAACAGTAATCATAGACTCACAGCTTCCCAGCACTACTGATAAGTACATGGCTGCCGTGTATTCTAGTGGATTTATTGGTTAAAGCTTCACTATTTGACCAATAATAAACTTATAGTCCTTTCAGTCATGCTCTAAGTTGACTGTTGTAATAATCACCACATCTTTTAGGGATGGTACTTATCATGTGGAGAGTGATTTCTTAAGAAGTGGGTAACCTGTCTATCTTTCCTGCATGGATGACAGTGAGGGTTAACTGCCAATCAACGAGTAGAACTGGGAGAATGGACTAACGTCCTGAGACTTCCCCTTTTTGGATTTAATTACCTGTGCACTGTATGAAATTTGAAGGACTTAACGCCTCGATCATTGCAGTGTAAGAACCTGCATTCCTGTCATCGGGATATAATACTCACGGCTATACTGTGAAGAACGAACCGGTGGGTTGTAACCAACACCTGCGACACCCCCCCCCCTCCCCCCATCATCAGCAACGGCTACTATTTCAAACAACACAGATGTCACAACACCAGGCCACCCAAGATTTTAAATTAGCGTTGCATTCAGTTATCAATTATATTTTTCATTTCATTTTCTTTAAATGAGGATTCAATATTTCATATTAAGTGTTTTATTTTATATTAGCTAAATAATAAAGAAGTGTTTATGTTGTCAGTTTTTATTCTCTTTCTCCTTACATTTAATTTTCCTGAGAGGAGCCAGCCTGAGTAATACTGTTCTGAAGTTATTACAGGGCTGAGTAAGCCTTCACAAGTGGCGACCTTGCCAGGATCAACTCTACTGAATCAAGATTCAACTCCATCTCGAATCTTCCTTGGAAACTCAAACGGCCGCATACCACAGACGGTTACCACAGCCCTGAGTAGATCATTTCTGTGGCTAGGACTACTGTACAGGTATTAAGAGATTTGGTGATGTTATGGTCTCATTTAACGCGCAGCCAACCTCCACCTCACCTCAGTATGAGGCAAGCCAGCCAGCGAGCACTGTCTGCAATCTGCTCTCTCCTCTGCGCTCTCCACACGTTCCCTCTACACTGCCTCATAATGCTCCGCAGCTGGGTTAAGCCCTGGCACTTTATGTCACCACTCAAGACATTCCTCTCACCGACTACCCTTCATCTGTCCACACTTCCACACTCACCCACTCATGGGTCTTACCTGAGAGTATGCATCCATCCATCCATGGTCTCAATTTACTGTAAGTCAAGTCAAGGCAGGAATGCTAGTTAATTCTGCCATCTATTTTTGTGTGAGCTTGAAACACTTTGGAGGATTAGACTGTAGGGACGCGAGATTTTCCAGTGACAATTTGTTTCATTGAGCTCTTTATTTTGTGTCAGGGAACTGTCGTAGGACACTCTTGATTGTTGGTGAGATGATTGGATGGTCAAGTGACCCCATTCTACTTACTGTTTGCTCGGAGCCGGCATAGAACCCTTCGTTTTCATTAATACATATTGTTTATTGAAGCAGGGATCGAAGCCCTCTGGGTTTATTTACTGTATGAGCGGAGCAGGAATTGAACCCTCCATTTTCTATGAGACCCGTTTCATTTTCCCCCTGGTAGTTTTAAGTTCCTTGCAAGTATGGAGGAATACCAGGTTTGGCTGAATGCTGGAAGTAAGTTAGGAATAACACGGGGAAAGATTTATAGTATCTTTCATCAGGGCTAAGATCAAGGAAAGGAACTTGAAAGAGAGAGAATTGAAGAGAGAAGAAAGACAGTTAGTAAAGGGAAGAGAAGAGAAAATAGGAGTGAGAATTGACGAGAGAAATCCAAGGAAAGAAAAAGACAGTTAGAAAGAGAGAGAGAAGACAAAAAGGAGCGTGATAGACTTGATCGTGAGAGAGAGCTAGAGTACGTGAATAAACACGTTAGACCCGTGTATAAATTTTTAAGAGAATTGAGGAAAGAGCAAAGGATAGAGAACACGGTTAAGAGTGAGAGAAAAGGATCGCGAGCTCGAAAATTCTCGCTGTTATTAGTGAATAAACAAGTTTGCTTTACACAGCAACAATTACAGGAGGATTAATGGAAACAACGGGCAGTCAGTGCAACATATTCCAACACCTAATTTACCTCCTTCACAGGGGGCGAAGACATAACTTCATACATTATCTGGTTTGAAAATACCGATACCTTGTGAATGGCCTGCAGACCCTGGGCTACCAGGTTAGGAAATGTTATTTTCTGGTACAGCCTTGAATATCTATGCATCTTTTGTCGCAGGATATCATATGTAATTGAAACCTAATGAAGAAGGCAATCCTTAAAGCATATCAAAAACACTAATTCTTACAGGATAAGATTTCAAGGTATGCCACCTTACCGCTGCAGAACTTTCTGCAGTTACAGTTAACTCTCTTTCGTTTGTTCGACTTTGGATAGAGAGTTAGGAATGGTCGCAGTTATGAATCTCTTTGAGCTCTGGTTGCTAACCAGTTCCTGACAGCTTCTACCCCTCAGATCGAACATTCATCAGAGAACGTAACCTGATTAAAGCTGAGGAAGGTGCTGAGGCCTGCTGACCTGTTTGCTGTGGCTCACAATTCCTATAAAGGACCTAAGGGATCGATCCCTAAGGGCAAGGGTTCATAAGACTTTAAGAAAATCAAAGCCTATAGCGGAAAGTAAAGTGACTTCTTTTATTACTGTTTGTCATTTGTGTGGTGTTAAGGGACATACACGTTCCAGATTGTCCTTCTAAGGAAGGTCCCAAAAAGTTGGAAGATATTTAAAGGACTTGTAATGGATCCCAAGCACCCTTCTGTTCAGGAACAGTTACTGGACTTAATGTATCTACATTTTACGAGACACTGGAATGCACATGTATAAGTCACTTTCGGATAAGCTGTCCCTAACCTTTAAGAAGCTCATTCGCTTGCTTTGACTTTCAGACTACTTGGGCCGTTTACAGACACTTTTCCAACCATCCGCTTGTTACATTAGGTCTTCATGGTTCACAGGTTGGTCTGAAGCCGTTCTAGCTCCTCACTTCTTGACTCCGTTACTAATAGGTAAGGTAAGGTTGGCCATTTCTTCTTTCTGAGGTTGACCTTTCATCACCTAAGGTGGACATAGGGCTTGTCAGATCCTCTTCCTGTAGAGTCAGAGAAGTCCCTCGAAAGTTTCAGATGACGCAATGTTCTGTGAGATTCATGATGGGATTAAAATACCAGTGATGATACTCTCGAAAGCGAGGTAGTAGGATCACCGGTTCACTTGTTGAGGACGAAAGTGAACTTATCACCTCTGATACCATAAATGGTTCGGGACTAGGGCTCAGACAAAGCCAGGCTTCCCCTATGTCATCCTTTGATTTTTTCCCTGACTTGAGCCTTAGATATATCGAAGGACTCCTTTGTCAATTTACAACGTATTCCCTCTCTTCAGAAGTGCCATATGACGCTAAAACAAATCAAGTGATCCAAAGGAAAAAATTTTCATATTAAATTGAATATTATAAGGTATTCTTGATTATTTTCATATAGTCGGACTTGAGTCTGGAAATGGGAAAGTACAATGCTTTGCACTTTAAAGGA
This sequence comes from Cherax quadricarinatus, assembly GCF_026875155.1. NCBI lineage: Eukaryota > Metazoa > Arthropoda > Malacostraca > Decapoda > Parastacidae > Cherax > Cherax quadricarinatus. Next base: position 40,836,001 of record NC_069418.1, on the reverse strand, counting down.
GGGGTTTGGGTATTGGCAGTTCGGGAGGGATATGTTGTGTATCTTATATGCTGTATGCTTCTAATCTGTTGTATTTGAGCACCTCTGCAAAAAACAGGATATGTGCGAGTGTGGTGAAGTGTTGGAATGATGATGAAAGTATTTTCTTTTTGGGGATTTTCTTTCTTTTTTGGGTCACCCTGCCTCGGTGGGAGACGGCCGACTAGTTGAAAAAAAAAAAAAAAAATCTTGTAACAAGTCTGTATTCAAATTAAATTCAGATCATACAGGACTATTCCATCTTTAGTTGTTCCAGGTCAATGCAGAGAGACTGTTCTTAAAAATGGCTCATGACCTGCCAGTGGTCGGACATTTCTCGCATCGTAAAACCTTAAATAATTAGGGAAACCTATTTTGACCAAAAATTTCCTCAGATGTCCACTACCTATTGTTGATCGTGTAAAGTTTGCAACAGTCATCCTCCCGAGGGACCAGGCGAGTAACCTATGGGTCAAAATGCCAGTCAGTCTTTACGGTAACGTTTGAAAGAGTAGCTATTGACTCGTTGGTCCCTTATCTCCATGTCATCTGGGGGACCATGATATTTATTAACTTTAGTTGATTATGCTTCGGCTTTCTCTGAAGCCGTTCCCTTAAGACATAACTACTACAGAGGTGGCTGAAGCCCTTTTTGTCCATCTTCTCCAGAGTGGGCATCCCTAGAGAAATTTTGTCTGACCGTGGGATAACACAATTCAACATCTGACTTAATGCAACACATCTATACCAACTTCTGGTAGTGAAGCCTCTCTTCCTCCCACACCTATCATCCCCAGCTGTAATGGGAGGATTGAGCGCCAGATTCGATTCTCAAGTCCATTTTAAGGAAACTTTTGTTTGCCATGACGGGTATTCATAGTGACTCTTTGGGGTTTTACCTTTTGCTGACTTTCTCTAAGGTTAGACAGGCCCGAGGTCACTGTCCATCCTTCATGACTTATGGGACTAATGGTGAGGTATGTAAGTGTGGAGGTTCAGTTCTTCTACCAGTTTCTCCTTGACCTTAGATCCAAACTTGAGGAGACCTCTGACATGTTTTTCGAAAAAAACCTAAACTTGTCAATTGACAGTACAAAACTATTTTCGTTCCAAAAGTCAGAGGAAAAGTTTTAAAGAGGGGATGAGTTTGGTACTTTTGGCCGTTCAAGTCAATTAATTAATTAGTTGATGGAAAGGTCCATATAAAGTATTAAAATTTGTGGGAAAGTTGATACTCATAGAAGTCAAGGGCGAAAACTAAGCTTTATCATATCAAACAGCCTTAAGAAATATTACCGAAGGAATTCGGTTTAACTGCATTAAATAAACTTTGAATTAGTTTTTCCACACGAACTGTTACGACAAACTGAAGATGTAAGGTGTGCGTAATTTGACACTTCTTAACTTAGACTATGATGAAGAAACTACATAGACTTGGTGACTCTTGACACTCGGACGCAACCACAATCAATATTAATGCAATCTTTGGATGACCATAAGAGGACATGAACTACTTCAATGTGTGAGTAACTTGTCAGAATTCTTTAATGATATTCCAGGTGTTACCTTCCACGGTAGTCCATAAGATTGAACTTAGTGACGGGACAAATCCTATCAAACGAAAATTATAACCCGTTTCCAGTTCACCTTAGGGGAGATGCATTTGTCCGAGGTGGTAGACAAATTATTAAAACTAAAGATCATTGAACCGTCAGTATCTTAATATTGTTCACCAGTAATCATGGTTAAGAAGGAGGATAATTCTATTAGACTTGCTATTGACTTCAGATGCCTTTAAGGCTTTAAATCGGTGGGATGATGCGCCTATGCCCTATGTAGATAGCGTCTACACAATTTTATGACTCTTCCTTCTTGTTCGAGATTGATATTGCGAAGGCAATATCATCCATGTAATGTTTGATTCCTTCTTCTAAGCCAGTACACCGCGTTTCCCTACACACAAGGACTGATGCAATATAGAAACTATTTGTCTTCGGGTTTGGTAACTGCCTGTGTACCTACGTGAGACTGATGAGAAAGGTCTTGGGATAATATGCCAAAATGTTTCAGTTTTATTTTGATAACATTTACATAATGTATCCATCGTGGGACGAACATATCTAAACATTAAATCAGTTTTGCGTAGCTTACGCTCACATGGCCTCACTGCCAAGCCAAGAAATGCTTCATTGGGAATAATCAAGATTAGTTATCATGGACTGATACTTTCTAATAACTCTCTGCAGCCTTCCCAGTATGATCAAATCTTGATTAGAATTTATAATTCCCCAAAATCCAAGGAAGCTCATGCGTGCTTTCTTGGTTCTGTAAATTTTTATGCCACGGGTTTATCCGTACCTTACTGATCTTACAGGCATCTTATCCAACTTCCTTAAAATTCTAGAAGGAACTTCTTGAACTTTCCGACGTACTCGGGAAAAGTTTAATGAGATTAAAAGTATCTTTGTCGAAAGCCCTTATACTTAAGATTCCTGATTTTAATTAAAAACATTTGTAAGATCTGATGCCTCAATACTGGCTTAGGTGCGGTGTGCTACACATTTCCATGATGGTATCCCTTCCCTGTATGCTTCACTAGCCAGAAAACTCCTTCCCGCAGAAATGAAGATACTCCACCATAGAAAAAGGATTGTTTGCCCTTGTGTGGGGTTTCTCCAAACTTATATATTATTTGCTGGGAAAGAATTCATTTTAGTAAAACGGACCACAAACCTTTGATTTACTAGAAAACTTTTAAGGGGAACCAACAGTCGCCTCGTGAGGTGGACAATGGCACGTCTAGGCTTTTAAGTTCCATATTGTGTATATCTATGGTTCATTCAATTTTTTCTCTGACTGGTTAAGTCATGACAGTCAGTAGAGATTTCTTGCCTTACGTGGGACTCTCCCATATGTTAGAAACTTTTTCCTCGCCTTTCTTCTTATACTCCTTGACTAGAAGTCTTGGTAGGGGGGAATGTAGTGTGATGGGGTAAAAGTTCAATAGATAGGAGTAAGCGAGGGGAGTATGTAGTAACAATAGTTTCATTGTAGGTTACTTGTTTAAGGTAGGGTAAGTCCAGGCTTCTGCTATTCCCCCTCCCTTGTTTTTCCCCACTCCCCGAAAGTGATAGTTTGATTGCCGTGCTTTGTTAAGGTAGGGGTCAGTGCGCACCAGCTATCCCTTCCCCTCCTTCTTCACCCCCCCCCCCCGACGAAAGGGACGTTGTGGGGATTCCGGTCCAAACAGTTAATCACTAGACTCACAGCTCCCAGGCATACTGTAAGTACATGCCTGCCTTGTATTCTAGTGGATTTATTGGTTAAAAAGCTCACTTTTGACCATATAAATTTTCATATCAGTCTTGCTTCTAAGTTGACTGTTGTAATAATCACCAATCTTTTTAGGTATTGTAATTATATGGGAGAGCGATTCTAAGCGTGGGTAACCTGTTCTATCTTCCAGCTTTGATGACAGAATAGGGGTCACCTGCCATAACGAGTAGATAGAACTGATGGAGATGGACAAACGTCCTGGATACTTCCCCTTTTTGGATTTATTTCCTGGGGCACCTGATGAAATTGCAGGACTAAACCCTCCTCATGCAGTGGTTATGTGAACCTGCTTTCTGTCATCGGGATAATAAACTCAGGCTATTACTGTGAAGAACAAGCGGGGTGTAACCAACACCTGCGATCCCCCCCCCCCATCATCAGCAACGGCTATGATTTCAACAACACAGTTGTCACAACCAGACACCCAAGTTTTAATATTAGCGTTGCATTCAGTTATCATTTATTTTTTTTCATTTTTCATTTTCTTGAATGTAGGTTCAATTTCATATTTACGTGTTTTATATTTTATATTTTCTTAAATAATAAAGTGTTATGTTTGTCAGTTTTTTTTTATTTCTTTTTCTATACATTATTTTGCCTGAGGAGGAGCAGCCTGGAAAATACTGTTGAAGTTGTTACAGGGCTTAGTAACCCTTTCACAGTACTCAATCGAGACAGAACAAAGAAGAAAGGATAACACTAAAAGAGAGGGTGAAACGTCCCAAGGGGAATGGGAGGAAGGAAGGTGGAGAGCAGAAGAAATCGCCCCTGGGGAAAAAACAAACCAACCCCTTAAGTACCCCTACAAAAAGAAAAAAACCCAGGGCGTCCCAAAGAAATCAAACGACCTAACCCAAAACCCCTAAATGTACCCTCGCCCCCCATCCCCCCTCAGAAAAACCCCCCCACCCCACAAAAACCCACAGTAAACCCACACCCCCCTCATCTCCCTCTGCTAAACCCCCCCCCCCAAAGTAACCTCAGTAACTCGCACACCCCCCTTAGCTAAACCCCTCACCCCTACGAAACCCACATTAAACCCACACAATTACCCTCCCCCCCCATCCCCCCCCCAAAACCCCCCCCTCCAGTATCCCCAGCAACCCACACACTGAACCCTCTATCCACATCCCCCTCACCCAACCCCCCCCCCCACTGTAACCCCCCCAAGACCCTCTTCACCCATCCCCCCCAGCACACCCCACCCCCCCTAAACCCCCGTAGGCACTCTTCCTCCCACCCCACACCACAGACCCAAACCCCACACAAACCCCCTATAGGTCCCTGCCAAGGGCCCCCTTCCCCCAACCCACCTCTTCCCCCCGACCACAGTTCTTGAAAAAAAAATTGAAGGTTTTGGGACACGAACGCAGATGGAATAACGAAAAAAGGGGGGGTGGCATGAAAAACCAAGGAGTTTTCCCCCCGACATCTAGCGGTTACAGAAACAAAATCACTGGGATAATAATAGATGCAATCTTCCCACCTGGATATCAGATCCTGATGAAAGATAGAAGGAGCAGGGGGGAGGGGGGGTTGCACTACTAAAAAAAAACCGGTGGAGTTATCAAGAAATGGAAGGTATAGACGAGATTGGAGAAATGGATTACATAGTAGGTACAGTTCAGTCAGGGGAACACAAGGTATTCATTGCAGTGATGTATAACCCACTACAGAACTGCAGGAGGCCAAGAGAGGAATATGATGAGTGCAACAGAGTAATGGTGGACACTCTACTGAGGGGGCAAGAAGGGCTTACTCAAGTAGAGCGAAGTTACTGGTCATGGGCGACTTCAATCACAGGGAGATTGATTGGGAAAACCTGGAGCCACATAGGGGTCCCAAAACATGAAGAGCCAAGATGATGGATGTGGTGCTGGCAAATCTCATGCACCAACATGTTAGGGATACTACCGGGAGAGAGGGGGGAGGATGAACCAGCAAGACTGGCCCTCGTGTTCACCCTGAGTAGCTCAGACTTTTGAGCACACCCACATATGAAAGGCCCCTTTGGATAGTGACCACGTATTTTATGAGCTTTGAATACATCATGGAGCTAAAAATGGAGAGGGTAACGGAGTAGAAAGGGAAAAGCTAACTAAAAAAAGGGAGGACTACACAGGAATGAGGATCTTCCTGCAGGAGGTTCAGTGGGAACAGGAGTTGGTAGGAAAATCAGTAAACGAAATGATGGACTTTGTAACAACAAAATGCAAGGAGGCAGAGGAAAGGTTTGTTCCCTAGGGTAACAGAAATAATGGGAAGGACAGAACAAGCCCTTGGTTTACCCAAAGGTGCAGGGAGGCAAAAACTAAGTGCTCTAGAGAATGAAAAATGTACAGAAGGCAAAGGACTCAGGAGAATAACGAGATTAGTCGACGAGCAACAAACGCGTATGCACAGATAAGAAGGGAGGTGCAGCGGCAGTATGAAAATGACATAGCATCGAAAGTCAAGTCTGACCCGAAACCAGGTAATGAGGCTGAGGAAGGAAGGTGGGGACCTCACAAGAAACGACCAGTAGGTATGTGAGGAGCTCAACATGAGATTTCAGGAAGTATTTACAATGGAGGCTGAAGGGACAATGGGAAGACAAAACAGTGGGGTACAGTAACAAGGGATATACCAACAAGTGTTTGATGAATTACACACAACTGAGGAAGAGGTGGAGAAGCTCCTAAGTGACCTTGATACCCCAAAGGTGGTGGGACTGGACAAAATCTCTCCATGGGTCCTTAGAGAGGGAGCAGGGACACTACATGTGCCACTAACCAAAATCTTCAACACTTCCCTTGAAACTGGGCAACTACCTGAAGTATGGAAGAAGGCAAATGTAGTCCCCATCTTTAAGAAGGGAGACAGAAATGAAGCACTAAATTATAGACCAGTGTCACTGACATGTATTGTGTGCAAAGTCTTGGAAAAGATTATCAGAAGGAGAGTGGTAGAGCACCTGGAGCGGAACAAGATTATAAACGACAGCCAGCACAGATTCGTGGAAGGCAAATCCTGTGTCACAAACCTACAAGAGTTTTATGACAAGGTAACTGAAGTAAGAAATGAGGGGGAGGGGTGGGTTTGATTGCTTTTTCTTGGACTGCAAGAAGACCTTCGACACAGTTCTTCACAAGAGATTAGTGCAGAAGCAAGAGGAACAGGCACGTATAACAGGAAGGGCACTGAAATGAATCAGAGAATACCTAACAGGGAGACAACAGCGAGTCATGGTCCGTGATGAGGTATCACAGTGGGCGCCAGTGATGAGCGGGGTCTCACAGGGGTCAGTCCTGGGACCAGTGCTATTCTTGGTATATGTGAACGTCATGACGGAAGGGATAGACTCGGAAGTGTCCCTGTTTGCAGATGACGTGAAGTTAATGAGGAGAATTAAATCAGATGCGGACCAGACAGATCTACAAAGAGACCGGGACAGGCTGGATTTGTGGTCCCGAAACTGGCTCCTAGAATTGAACCCCGCCAAATGCAAAGTCATGAAGATCGGAGGAGGGCAAAGAAGACCGCAGACAGAGTATAGGCTAGAAGGCCAGAGGCTGCAAACCTCACTCAAGGAGAAAGACCTAGGAGTGAGTTTTATGATAAAATAACAGAAGTAAGACACGAGAGAGAGGGGTGGGTTGATTGCATCTTCTTGGACTGCAAGAAGGCCTTTGACACAGTTCCTCACAAGAGATTAGTGCAGAAGCTAGAGCATCAGGAGCATATAACAGGAAGGGCACTGCAATGGATCAGAGAATACCTGACAGGGAGGCAACAACGAGTCATGGTACGTAATGATGTATCACAGTGGGCACCTGTGACGAGCGGGGTCCCCCAGGGGGTCGGTCCTAGGACAAGTGCTATTTTTGGTATATGTGAACGACATGATGGAAGGGTTAGACTCAGAAGTGTCCCTGTTTGCAGATGATGTGAAGTTAATGAGGAGAATTAAATCAGTGAGGACCAGGCAGGACTTCAAAGGAGACCTGGACAGACTGGACACCTGGGCCAGCAAATGGCTTCTCGAATTAATCCTGCCAAATGCAAAGTCATGAAGATAGGGGAAGGGCACAGAAGACCACAGACAGAGTATAGGCTAGGTGGCCAAAGACTGCAAGCCTCACTCAAGGAGAAAGTCTTGGGGTGAGTATAACACCGAGCATGTCTCGGAAGCACACATCACCCCGATAACTGCTGCAGCATTGGGCGCCTAGCAAACCTGAGAAAAAGCATTCGATACCTTTGTAAGGAATCGTTCAAGACACTGTACACCGTGTATGTCAGGCCCATACTGGAGTATGCAGCACCTGTTGGAACCCGCACTTGATAAGCACGTCAAGAAAATGAGAAAGTACACAGGTTGCGACAAGGTTAGTTCCAGAGCTAAGGGGGAAAGTCCTATGAAGAAAGATTAAGGGAAATCGGCCTGACGACACTGGGGACAGGGGGGGTCAGGGAAGACATGATAACGACATATAAATACTGCGTGGAATAGACAAGGTGGACAAAGACAGGATGTTCCAGGGAGGGGACACAGAAACAAGAGGCCCCAATTGGGAAATGAAAACACAAATGAGTCAGAGAGATATTAGGAAGTATTTCTTCAGTCATAGAGTTCTCAGGCAGTGGAATAGCCTAGAAAATGAGGTAGTGGGGCAGGAAAACCCTACACAGTTTTAAGACGAGGTTTGATAAAGCCCATGGAGGGGGAGAGAAAGGGATCGTAGCAACCTGTGAAGAGGCGGGGGCCAGGAGCCTAAGACTCGACCCCTGCAACCACAAATAGGTGAGTACACACACCACCACACACCACACACACACACACACACACACACACACACACTCACACACACACACACGCACGCACACACACACCACAAAGACACACACACACACAAACACACACACACACACAAACACACACACACAGGAACAAGGGGTCACAACTGGAAGCTGAAGACTCCGACGAGTCACAGGGACGTTAGGAAGTATTTCTTTAGTCATAGAGTCATCAGGAAGTGGAATAGCCTAGCAACTGAAGTAGTGGAGGCAGGAGCCATACATCGTTTTAAGAAGAGGTATGATAAAGCTCAGGAAGCAGAGAGAGAGAGGACCTAGTAGCAATCAGTGAAGAGGCGGGGCCAGGAGCTGAGTCTCGACCCCTGCAACCACAATTAGGTGAGTACAATTAGGTGAGTACACACACACACACACACACACACACACGTTTGCATTTTCTTGGACTGCAAGAAGGCGTTTGACACAGTTCCACACAAGAGATTAGTGCAAAAACTTGTGGACCAAGCAGGGATAACAGGGAAGGCACTACAATGGATCGGGGAATACTTGTCAGGAAGAGAGCAGTGAGTCATGGTACGTGGCGAGGTGTCAGAGTGGGCACCTGTGACCAGCGGGGTCCCACAGGGGTCAGTCCTAGGACCAGTGCTGTTTCTGGTATTTGTGAACGACATGACGGAAGGAATAGACTCCGAAGTGTCCCTGTTTGCAGATGACGTGAAGTTGATGAGAAGAATTCATTCGATCGAAGACCAAGCAGAACTACAAAGGGATTTGGACAGGCTGCAGACTTGGTCCAGCAATTGGCTCCTGGAGTTCAACCCCACCAAGTGCAAAGTCATGATGATTGGGGAAGGGCAAAGAAGACCGCAGACGGAGTACAGTCTAGGGGGCCAGAGACTACAAACCTCACTCAAGGAAAAAGATCTTGGGGTGAGAAATAACACCAGGCACATCTCCTGAAGGGCCCACATCAACCAAATAACTGCTGCTGCATATGGGCTCCTAGCAAACCTCAGAACAGCATTCCGACATCTTAATAAGGAATCGTTCAGGACCCTGTACACCGTGTACGTTAAGCACATATTGGAGTATGCGGCACCAGTTTGGAACCCACACCTATCCAAGCATGTAAAGAAACTAGAGAAAGTGCAAAGGTTTGCAACAAGACTAGTCCCAGAGCTAAGAGGTATGTCCTACGAGGAGAGGTTAAGGGAAATCTACCTGACGGCACTGGAGGACAGGAGAGATAGGGGGGACATGATAACGACATACAAAATACTGAGAGGAATTGACAAGGCGGACAAAGACAGGATGTTTCAGAGATGGGACACAGCAACTAGAGGCCACAGTTGGAAGTTGAAGACACAGATGAATCACAGGGATGTTAGAAAGTATTTCTTCAGCCTCAGAGTAGTCAGGAAGTGGAATAGTTTGGGAAGCGATGTAGTGGAGGCAGGATCCATACATAGCTTTAAGCAGAGGTAAGATAAAGCTCAAGGTTCAGGGAGAGTGACCTAGTAGCGACCAGTGAAGAGGCGAGGCCAGGAGCTTGGAATCGACCCCTGCAACCTCAACTAGGTGAGTACAACTAGGTGAGTACACACACACACACACACACACATCTCCCATCCTATCACTTTCTCGTTCTCTCTCTCTCTCTCTCTCTCTCTCTCTCTCTCCCCTCTCTCTCTCTCTCTCTCTCTCTCTCTCTCTCTCTCTCTCTCTCTCTCTCTCTCTCAGTCTCTCTCTCTTTTCTCTCTCTCTCTCTCTCTCTCTCTCTCTCTCTCTCTTCTCTCTCCTCTCTCTCTCTCTCTCTCTCTCTTCTCTCTCTCTCTTCTCCCACCCACTACCAGGCTCAATATAATCTCCCATTTTCCACCTCTCCATCACTCTGCCCCCCCCCCTCCTTCTAACCATCTCTCCCTTCCCTCACCCACTAACCATCTTTCTCCTCCTCACAACTCCCCCTACTCCCACTCTCTTTCTTTTCCTATCACTCTCTATCACTCAGCCACTCTATCCTCTCCCCTCCCTCTTACACTCCCCTCTCCCATTCTCTCTCTCTCTCTCTCTCCTCTCTCTCTCTTCCTCTTCTCTCTCTCTCTCTCTCTCTCTCTCTCTTTCTCTCTCTCAACCTCTCTTCATCCTCACCTTCCATCCATCTCCCCTCTCCCCCGTCTTCTTTCTGCCCCTTCTCTCTCCCCTAGACTCTCCCACACTCCCTTTCTAATCCCTCCATATACACCATTGTACCCCCTAATCTCTCCTTGAAGCTGCTCCCCTGCCTACCCCCCCACCCCCTCCCCTTCCCCCTCCGTACAACAACCATCCTCACTCAAACACCCACCACTCTGAAAATACATAAGCTTTGTTCTGTGGTGCAATGGGTCAACCAAGAGCAAGACCGAGAACCAAGTGTTGGCTGACGAATCTGGGAGAGGGGATAGGGAGGCAGAGCTCAAAAAAAGGGAGGAAAACTGGGAAGGAAACTAGGAGAGCTTTGGAAGAAGGATGGAGGAGAGGATAGCTGCAGAGAGCAGGAAGTGGGCGCAACAAGCCAAGATACAGTGCTCAGAAGGGGAAAATGAGAAACCTGAAACAGCCAAAAGAGTAAAATAGCAGTACAGACATTAATATCGGGAAACCCTCTACATCAGTCACAGCAAGGGAACTGGAGGGAGAAAGGAAGCTATTACTGTATGCAAAGGTCCTGTCAGACCCACATGGGGCCAAGCAAAGGACAAGGGAGCACAATGGGAACAAATGAGACATCTGAAGACATTGAAGGACCCTATGATATATGCAGGGACTCTCCCCCCACCCCCACCTGCGGGGACAAGGAACAGCTGAGCGGGAAAAGACAGACCAATGATTTTAGGGGCCTCAACTAGGGAAGGGATTGAAGGAAGGAACACAAAAAAAGGGGAAGGAACTAAAACACCTCAGAGGATGCAATGGGGGACACAGTGGGAGGGAGAAAGGGAGAGATCAGTTTTTGCCTATGGGCTCCAGGAAGGTGAAGGGGAAACCTATAATGAAAGAAAACAGGAGGAGAAACAAGCAATTGAAGGTATCATGAAGGCAATAGATGAGGGCGGCATGACCCAGGTGACAAATTTTCAGAGAACTGGGTGGTTCACAAGGAGAAGGAAACTGCCTCTCAAAGTAATTTTCAAGGCAGAATCAACTCAAACTATGATCCTGCAGAAGAAAGCACGACTGAGAAACAAACTGGAGTATGAGAGTAACTCGAATGAGACAGAACACAAGAGGAAAAGATGATACTGAAAGAGAGAGTACAAAACGAAAGGAGGAACTGGAGGAAATGACAAGAAGCCCCAGAATAACACAGACAGAGGTGGAAGGGCAAGCACACCCCCCCCAGAACACCCACAGAAGGACTCCAACCACGACAACCCAAGGCAAACTGAGCAATCTAAACCAAAAAATCACACACTGACCCATCTGTCTCCACTGCCCACACCACAATCCCACCCCTACAACAACCCCCTATGGGAACTCTGCCTCCACCCCTACCATAGGCCCCTGCCAGGGCTCCCACTCTCCCAATCCCAAATATTTCCCGAAACCACAGTTTTTTGGGAAAAGGGAAATTGAAAATTATGTTTGACAAATGCGGATGGAATAATGAATAAATATGAAGAGTGGCATTAAAGAATCAATGAGAAGTCCCAGACATCATAGCAGTCACAGAAACGAAATCACTGAGACATTTAAAAGATGTAATCTTCCCACTAGGATATCGATGCTGAGGAAAGATAGAAGGAGCAAGGGGGAGGATGGGTTGCACTGCTTGTAATAAAAGATGAAAATTTGAGGAAATGGGAAGCATGGGGAGATTGGAAGAAAGGAATACATATTAACACTTCAGTCTGGGGAACATGAGGTAGTCATGGCAGTGATGTATAATCCACCACAGAACTGCAGGAGGCCAAGAGAGGAATATGAAGAGAGCAACAGAAGTGAGCGATGGACTGAACACATCGATTCCAATTTGAGGGACTGATTACCTCAAACTCCTCCTCTTCTTACCCATTTCTACTTTGTATTGGACTGATGAAGCCACTGTGTGGCGAAACGTTTCTTCAGTAAAGAGTCCCATGTGTTGCATAAGTGTCTCATTTCTTCAACTTGTCGGTTTTCAAAATCATTCATCACATCTGTCAGACACTGCAACATCATGGGATCTTGGTAAAAGACTTCAATGCTTGTTCAACCTTTGGACGGCGACCTACTTAAAAATAGTGGCAGGTCCCATTGTGATCCCACCTACTCCTGCTTGGGACTCATCTGACTGCAGTATATAAGCCACCTTTGGCCCTATGCTGCACTTCCTACAAGAGTGATGGACTGAACACTCGATCCCGGTTTTAGGGACTGATTACCTCAAATTCCTCATCTCCTTACCCATTTCTACTTTTTTATTGGACTGATGAAGCCACTGTGTGGCGAAACGTTTCTTCAATAAAGATTCCCATTGTTGCATAAGTGTCTCAATTCTTCAGAAAAAACAGAACAATGGTGGACACACTGGCTGAGGTGGCAAGAAAAGCTCATCGAGGAGAGCAACGTTACTGGTTATGAAGCCACACAGGGGGGTCCCAAAACATGGAGAGCCAAGATGATGGGGTGTGGTACTGGAAAACCTCATGCATCAAAAATGTTAAGGACACTACCAGAGAGAGAGGGGAGGATGAACCCGCAAGACTAACTTTGTGTTCACCCTGAGCAGTTCAGACATTGAGGGGCATCACATATGAGAGGACCCCTAGGAGCTAGTGATCACGTGGTTATGTACTTTAATACATAGTAGAGAAATGAGTGGAGAGGGTAACAGGAGTTGAATAGGAAAACCCAAAGACTATAAAAGGGGGGCTACACGGCTTGAAGAACTTCTTGCAGGGGGTTCAGTGGGACAGAAAAACTGATAGGAAAGTCAGAAAAACGAAATAAAATGGAATACATAGAAACATAATGCAAGGAAGCAGAGGAAAGGTTTTTTTCCAAGAGCAACAGAAATCATTGGAAGACCAGAATGAGCCCCTGGTTTACCTGAAGGCTTTAGGGAGGCAAAAACTAAGTGCACTAGGGAATGGAAAAAATACAGAAGGCAAAGAACACAGGAAAATAAGGAGATTAGTTGAAGAGCCAGGAATGAGTATGCAAAGGTAAGGAGGGAGGCCCAACGACAGCATGAAAACAACATAACATCGAAAGTCAAGTCTGACCCGAAACTACTGTATAGCCACATCAGGAGGAACACAACAGTCAAAGACCAGGTGTTGCGGCCCCCTGCCAAACTAGCGGTTAAATAGTTAACCTGCCGGCCGGCAGTACCACTGGGTACGTCATCAAACCCAATGTGGGGACTGCTGAGCCGGCCTTAGAGCAGTAACTTCCTGAGTGCCTCACGGTGCACATCTAAGCAGTAGGTACCTGACCACCTAAGGGTACAGTCTACTGGCTTTAGTAACAGTATGTACCTGAGCGCCTCAGGATACGCACCTAAGCAGTAGGTACCTGCACACCTAAGGGTACACGTCTACTGGCTTCAGCAACATTAAGTACCTGAACTCCTCAGGGTACTCATCTACGCAGTAGGTACCTGACCACCTATCGTACCTATCTACTGGCGTTAGAAGAACCGGGTCACCGCAGCTCACTGAGTCTGTTGGCCTCAGTTACTTGACGGCCGCATTCAGTGAGCCGCAGCATGGTGTTCGGCTAGCGGTGTGTCAACCTGCTTTGGAAAGGATTTACTGGACTACCCGGGGATGTCTGTGGACTCACCGTCTACGCTGATCAACTGTGGGCTGGAATCATCAGATGCTGTTTAGTGGGACATTACATGAGAAAAGGTTGGAGTGTTACACTGAACTGGGCCAGGACCCCTAGTGTGACACTTAGGAACGTATGATGGAGTGGAACACTGAGATATGCACAGGACCGTAGTGGAACACTGAGATGAAAAGGGTGTCGTGGGGCACTGAAGATGGCCTGGTTGTAGTGTACACTGAACAGTGTCGTGTGGACTGGCCTCGTGTCGTGAGAAGCAGTTGATTGTAATTTATTATTATACAAATGTTATTTATAATTTATTATTTTAGTATAGAGATATATATATATAGTGACAGTAGTGTCAAAGTGGTACCCTGTGTAGGGTCACGAATAATTATTTACTATTTTAGTTAGATGCTAATTATAATTTATTATAGTAACATGTACATATTATTATTATATCATAGTTCAAATACCTCTAGACCAAAGATAGTTGATTTTTATATATATTAAAGATTAATTTATTAATGTGTGTATTTATGTATCCCGAAGTCTTTATTACAAAAGGAGTAAATCTTAACAAATTACTTTTTTGTAATACCAGGTGATCAGGCTGAGGATAGGAGGTGGGGAACTCACAAAAACGATCATGGGGTATGCGAGGAGCTCAACACGAGCTTTAAGGAAGAATTTACAGTAGAGACAGGAAGGGCTCTGGGAAGACAGCACAGAGGGGAACACCAACAGGGAATATGTTGGATGACATACACACAACAGATGAGGAGGCGCAGAAGGTGCTAACTGACCTTGATACCTCAAAGGTGATGGGACCAGACAACATCTCCCCGTGGGCTCTTAGAGAACGAGCAGAGATGCTATGTGTGCCACTAACCACAATCTTCAATACATCCCTTGAAACTGGGCAACTACCTGAGGTATGGAAGACGGCAAAGGTAGTCCCCACTTTTAAGAAAGGAAACAGAAACGGGGCACTAAACTACAGACAAGTGTCTCTGACGTGTATAGCATACAAAGTCATGGAGAGGATTATCAGGAGGAGAGTGGTGGAGCACCTGGAATGGAACAAGATTATAAAAGACAACCCGCACGGATTCATGGAAGGCAAATCATGTGTACAAAAACCCTTTTGGAGTTTCGTGACAAGGTAACAGAAGTAAGACACGAGGGAGTGGGGTGGGTTGATTGCAGTCTCCCTTTTACACGTTCCCCACAGGAGATTAGTGCAGAAGTGCATATAAAAGGAAGGGCACTGCAACGGATCAGAGAGTACCCGACAGGGAGACAACAACGAGTCATGGTACGTGATGAGGTATCACAGTGGGAGCCTGTGACGGCGGGGTCCACGGGGTCAGTCCTAGGACAGTACTATTCTTGGTATATGTGAATGACATGATGGAAGGGATGGACTCAGAAGTGTACCTGTTCGCAGTTTATGCAAGTTAATGAGAAGAATTACATCAGATGAGGATCAGGCACTAAAAAACAAAAGAGCTGGACAGGCTGAACACGTGATCCAGCAACTGGCTTCTCGAATTCAATCCCGTCAAATGCAAAATCTGAAGTTGGGGAAGGACAAAGAAAAACCGCAGACAGGTATAGGTAGGGGGGCAAAGACTACAAACCTCAAAAGGGAAAAGATTTTGGGGGTGCCCATAACACCGAGCACGTTGGGGAAGCACACATCAACCAAATAGCTCTGCAGCAAAAGGGGCCCCTGGAAAAACCTGAGAATAGCGTTCCGTTACCTTAGAAGGAATCAATCAAGAACTGTACACGGGTTTATTTTCAGGCCCATTTTTGGAGTACGTAACACCAGTTTGGAACCCCGCCCCTGGCCAAAAAGTCAAGAAATTACAAAAAACCCCAAATTTTCCCAAAAAGGTTTAAATTTCCCGGAGTAGGGGAATGTCAAAAAAAAAAGGTTGAGGTAATTCGGCCTGACGACGCTGGAGGACGGGAAAGGTTAGGGTAGCACGATGACGACAAAAAAACTGCGTGGAATAAAATAAGGTGGACAGGAAGGATGTTCTAGAGGGGGACACAAAAAGAATGGTCATAACGGGAAGTAAAGACTCAGACGAGCAAAGGGTGTTGGGAAAGTACTTCTTCATCATAGAGTTGTCGGAAGTGCAATAGCCAGCAAGTGATGTAGTGGAGGTGGGGCCCCTAATGCTTTAAGACTAGGTATAAAAAGCTCGGGGAGCAGAGAGGGGACCAGCACGATCATGAAGAGGGGGGGGCCAGGAGTGACTTTCGACCCCTGCAATCACAATTAGGTGAGAACACACACACACACCCCCCAAACCACACCACACAAACACCACACCACACACACCACACACACCACACACACACACACACGCACACACACACGCACGACACACACACGCACCACACACACACCCCACAAAAAACCCACACACAAACACCGGGGGAACAAGGCCCCAGAACCTTAGCGTTGAAAGGCGTGCAATAACAACTAGAAGTAATCGAGGTAGGGGAACGTCGTGAACAATACTACGAGTGATAATTAAAAGTTATTATTTAAAAGAAAGTGAAAGGGGGAAAGCTAAAATCATAATAATTCAAAGCGCAAACCTTTGGGGGGGTCTTGGGCCTGTTGCCACATTGGTAGCGGTAGGCCTAAAGAAGTGACGTCCGCAATTGTGTGCCATTTTACATATGAAGTGAAGGTAAAATGTGAAGTTAACTATCTCAGTGAAGATGAAGTGAAAAGCGGGATGTATGAGAATATAGGGTTAATCACACGGTTGAAGGATCCCAAAAAATAGGGTTTTAAGGGCCCTACGTAGACTACTTCTCATCAGCAGCGGGGAACTGTCACCGCAAGTTTATTCGCCTTTTTGTGGTTTGATTTTTGACGGCCTGGCTGGCCTTGAATCTGTTTGATACGGTCACTCACCCCTGAAAAGCTTTCCCCGGAATTAGAATAGAAATAGCATAGACATAGAAAATTTGGGTTGACGGTGGGGAAAAGGTGGGTGGGACAAGCTTTTAAGGGGAAAATTTGAAAGACCATGCTAGGGCGGGCCCCCAGGAGGGTTGTGTCAGGTACAAGAATTTTGGGCCAGCATTACACTGCCAAGACACACTCACACCACACACCACACACACACACACTCACCACACACACATGCACACACGCCACAGGCAGTGTTACTCCCGGTAGTTATTAGCAGAAAGAATATTGGGAAGCTAGGAAGTCCTCTCTAAATGTGAACAAGGAAAAATGATAAAACCACAAAAATTAACCGAAATCCAGAAAGGCAATAATTTGGGAGGAGTACAAAATTGGGAAAGAAAAATGAACTAAATTTTCCTACACGACGGATCTTTAAAACCACACCCCCCCCAAACCCTCCCCCCCTCAAAACCCAAGCACACAACAAAAGGGATAGACACTCACACACACCACACAAAAACCACACACCACACAAACACCACATACACACACTCCCAAAACCACACAAAAACACACATACGTAAACACATACCAACACACAAAAAACAAAACAAACACACACACCCACCAAAACACACACACACCACACACACACAACAACACAAAACACACACACCCCCACAACAGAAGGGACAGCGAGCGCGCTAGTCAGGCCGTCGGTGCCCCGGGGAATTTAAAGTGTTTTTGGGGGCTAAAAAGTGTTCTGCAGGGTTTGCTAAGTGTGTCAGGGTAGTCAACAATCCTAGAAGTTTTTTTTTTAAATTGCCTGACCCACATAAGGTGGGGGGGGAGCCACAATTTTGAAAGTGAGGGGAAAAAAAAAGCGTTGTGGGGCAGGCGGTGAAAGGCGGCGTTGCCAAGTGTCACCCAAAAAGGGTAATAAAGTGAAACAATGTGTCCCCAGTGAAAGAAATACAGTGAATAGGGTACTTATTAACGAGAAAAATTGGGGTGGATCTACCCCAGGAGTACATCGAGTGGATCTACCCCGGGACGTCACATCGGACCTGGACAATCTACAGTGTACAGCTGCATACAATACTGTATCACCTTGGTGGTTTTTTGGGGTGGGGGTCCAGGCCCAAATTAAACCCGCCAAGTGAAGGGAAATGGTCTAACTCTCATGCACGATAAAGAATAGGCACTCAAGTATTCAATAATTTAGCAAATGGTAATCCTTGAAAAAGGGCGATTAACTCATAAAGCAGGTCGATATAGGCAACACTGAAAGGGGTGGGGTTGGTCACAAGAGGTAGTGGACAAAGCAACAACGGAATCTACATTAACTCCAAGCACAAGCCACCTTTTTTCAGACACATAATAAACCCACAATAATTCGACACATTTACACACACACACACCACACAAAACCAACAACAACAACACACACACACACCACGCCACAATACACACACCCACATACACACATAACACATACACAACACACCACACACCACCCCCACACACACACATACCACAAAACACACACACACACACACACAACACACACATACAACACCCAAAAATACAACATACACACACACACACACACACAACACACTGTAAGGCGGTAAGTCCCAGGGGGTTTGGGGGGGTCAGGTCACAAGAAGGGTGGGCAGCCAAGGCCCACTGAGACTTCCCTTAAACGCCAAGCCACCTCCCTTTCAGTACAAATAAACCCATCATAATTCCACACACAATTACACAAAAATTACACGCTCACACCACACCACCACACACACACAAAAACACAACACACCACCACACACACAACACACAAAACACCCACCCATAGGACAGCGGGCGGGCTATCACGCCTCGGTGTCCGGGGTTTAAGTTTTTTTTGAGGGCTACTAGGTTTCTGCAAGGGTTGTAAGTGTGTAGGGTATAAAACAACCCAGAAGGTTTTTTTTTAAATTTCCCCTGACCCAAAAGTGTGGGGGAGCCCAATTTGAAAGTGTTTGGAAAATAAAAGCTTTTTTGGGCGGGCAGTGGAATGCAGGTTGCCAATGTCACCCAAGTTTAAAAAGTGAAAAATAGTGGGGTGAAAAAAAATACAGTGAAGGGGGTACTTATTAACGAGAAAAAATTGAGGTGGATCAAAAAACCCAGGACGTACTCGAGCTGGATCTATCCAGGACGTCAACGACCTGGACAATCTACACGCTACAGCTCCCTCAATACTGTATCCCTAGAGGGGTTTTTTGGGTGGGGGGGTCCGGGTTCCAATTAACGCCAAGCTGAATGTGAAGGGTTAACTTCATAGCACGAAAAAGAATAGGCATAAAGTTTCAAAAAAGGTTTACCAAATGGAATCCCTTGAACAAAGGGGATTATTCACTAAAGCAGGTGATATAGGCAAAAACTGCAAGGGAGTCAGGACAAAAGGTTGTGGACACAAGCGACAAAGAGAATTAAAATTACATCCCAAGCACAAGCCCCTACTTTTTAGAAAAATAATAAAAACCCCCACTAATTCGACACATAAATTTCCACCCACACACACACAACACAACCCCCCCCCCCCACCAAACAACACAAACACACACACACACACACACATAACCACACACACACCCCCTAACACACACACCACACACACCAACCACACACACCACACAACACACACCACCAAACCCCCCCCCCCAACCCCCCCACATACCACCACACACCACACACACACCAAAACACACACACACACACACACACACACACACACGTAAGTGCGGTAATCCCAGGAGGTTGGGGGTTTTCAGGTCACAAAAAGGTTTGGGCAGCCCAAGGGCCCCCGAGACTTTCCTTAAAAAGCACAAATCACCCACCTTTCAGTAATAAAAACCCACACTAATTCCACACACTTACACACAAAAATTTCACACCCCACACAACACAACCACACACACCCACACACCCCCACAACCCCACACACACACACACACACACACACCACACTACACTCCCCCCTCACCACCGACATCTCACTATTCCCCTTTATCCATCCCTCCCTCGATCACCCCCCCCTCCCCCGTTTCCCCCAAACCCTCCCCCCCCCTCCCCAATCAGCTCCCAAATACCACAGTTCCTCCACTACTTTCCCCCCCCCCCACTCTGACCACACACTACTAACCTAAATACAGAACTACATAGGTTTCCCCCTCTGAGGGAATCAGGATAAAACAAAATGGGTTGCCAGAGAGCAACAAGAAAAACCAAAGGGACAGGAGGAGGAAAAGCAAAAGGGAAAATTGGGCAGCAGAGCTCATAAAAGGGATCATGAATGGGAAAAAAAACTAGAAGAATTAGCATGAGAAAAAGGAAGAGAGGATGATATGGAAAACGGGAAATGGGAGGTGAGTAAAAGAGCAGAAGTAGGATTTTAGAGTTTAGAAGAGGAATTGAAAAAAAAACAGCCCAAAGAACTAAAGAAAAATTTTGGGATTTAAACAGGACTGCTACCTAGCCACAAAAAAGGGACTGTAGGGGAAAAAAGGGGCACAACTGAGGGATGCTCTATCAAGGAGAGTACAAAAGAAAGGCTAAGCTTCATGTGGGGGGGCCCTAACAGACAAAAAACAGAGCCCCAAAGGGAAAACGGAAGGGAAAAAGACAGGCCACTAAGACCAAGTACATTAGCCGTGAACTGATAAAGGAAAGCTGCAGTGGAGGAAACCCAAAAAAAATGACGGGATACACAGGGAATGCAGTGGGAGAATGAAAGGGGGAGGTCAGTCTTTGGGTAAAGGGGCCCCGGAAGTCGAAGGGGAAACATATGAAGCGAAACAAGGGGAAAAAAAGCAAATTGAAAACATCTGAAAGCAATAGGAGAAGACTATACCCCGGAAAATTTTTTGGGGAATAGGGGGGTTTTTAAAAAAAAGAACCCGGCCAGTGAGAGTGACCTTTAAGGCAGAAGCGATGGACCAGGATACTAGGAGAAAGCACGTTAAGGGACATGCGGCATACAAGAGGGGTTTTCTCGCCACGACAAACACAAGAAAAAAGGGAAAAAAGAGAGAGTGGTACAAAGGCGAAAGGAGGAAAGAGAGGGGATGGAGAAAAACGACAGGAGATCCCAGACCCGGGGGGAAGATCTAAAAAAGCCCCCTCACAACTTTCTATAGAAGCTTCCCAACCATGTCAACCCCAGTGCAACCCAAAAAACTCTAAATCAAAAACCCCATGCCCCATCCAATTCCCCACCCCCACATTACAAACTTCACCCCCCCACAAAACCCCTGTCCTTAACCCGGTCTCCCATTCCCCAACCCCAAAAATACTTCCCGACCACGTCTTAGAAAAGAAATTGAAGGGGGTGCTTAAAAAATGAGATGGGGAAAAACAAAAAGTATGAGGGGTGGCACGAAAAATCAAAGAGCATCCCCCGACAAAAAGCACTCACAAAACAAAACTCACCAGAAAAAAAACAGATTCAATCTTTCCTCCGATATCAAATCTTCAGGAAAGACAGAGGGAGGAGAGGGGGAGGAGGAGTTGCAGCTCATTTAAAAACCGTGGGGTTTGGGAAAAAAAAGGAAGGAATGGATGGGAGGGCGTAAGGGGTACTTGTAGGAACAATCCAGTTTAGGGACATAAGGTGATAATTGCAGTAATTACAACCCACCACAGAACTGAGGAGGCCAAGAGAAGAATCGATGAGGAAAAAGAGCAATGATCAACACACTAGCCGAGGGGCCCGGAGAGCACACATGGGGGGAGCAAATTTCTGTTTGGGTGATTTCAAACCAAGGAGTTTTTTGGGAAAACCTGGAGCCCCCTGGGGGTCCCGAAACATGGGGAGCCAAAAATGATGGATGTGGGACTGGGGAACCCCATGCATCAACATGTTAAAACATACGAGAGAGAGGAGAGGGTGACCAGAAGGTTTTGGGCTTTGTATTCACCATGATAGTTCGGACATCGAGGGGATATGTATGAAATGCCCCTAGGAGCTATGATCATGTGGTTCTTGCTTCGACTACAAATTGAGCTCCAATGGAGAGAGTAGCAGGAATAGGCGGGAAAAAAACCCAAACTACAAAAGGGGGAACTACTCAGGCTGAGGAACTTCCTTCAAGACATTCAGTGGGAGAGGGAACGACAAAGGAAAACCCCGTAAAAAAATGATGGACTAGTAGCAACAAAAAGCAAGGGGCGAGGAGAGGTTTGTTCCCAAGGGAAAAGAAAAAATGGGAAAACAGAACGAGTCCTTGGTTCACCCAAAAGGGGTAGGGACAAAAACTAGGTGTACAGGAAAGGAAAAGGTACAGAAGACAGGAACTCAGGAAAATAAAAAAACAGCCGTAGAGCCCGAAACGAATTGCACGATAAGAAAGGGGGCCAAGGGCAATATGAAAAAACAAAACATCAAAAAATAAAAACTGAGAAGTGTTGTCAGCACATCAGGGGAAAACAACAGTCCAAAGGACCCGGTAAAACGACTGAGGAAGGGGGATGGGGAAATTTACAAGAAACGACCGAGAGGGATGTCAGGAGCCAACACAAATTTAAAGAGGTATTTACAGTGGAAACCATAGGACTCCAAGAAATCGAACAGGGGGGCACACCAGCAAGTGCTGGAGAGGGGACATATAACCAAGGAGGGGGTGAAAAAGCTGCTATGCGAACTTTACCCTCAAAGGCGGTGGACCCGACAAAATCTCTCCAGGGTCCCTTAAAGAGGGAGCAGAGATATTGTGTGAGCCATTAAAAAAGATCTTCAACAATCATTTGAAACGGGCAAAATCCCTAGGGATGGAAAATGGCAAATGTAGTCCAAAATTTTTAAAAAGGGAACAGACATGAGGCACTAAACTACAGCCCTGTATCACTAACGTATAGTAGCAAGGTCATGGAGAAGATCATCAGGAGGAGAGTGGTGGGGCACCTGGAAAGAAACAAGTGTATAAATTGACAACCAGCACGGTTTCAGGGAAGGAAAATCCTGTGTCACAAACCTACTAGAGTTTTATGACAAGGTGACAGAAGTAAGACAAGAGAGAGAGGGGTGGATCGACTGCGTATTTTTGGACTGCAAGAAGGCTTTCGACACAGTTTCCTCACAAGAGGTTACTGCAAAAAGCTAGAGGACCAGGCACACATAACAGGAAAGGCACTGCAATGGATCAGAGAATATCTGACAGGGAGGCAACAACAAGTCATGGTACGCGACGAGGTGTCAGAGTGGGCGCCTGTGACAAGCGGGGTTCCACAGGGGTCAGTCCTTGGACCTGTGCTGTCTTGGTATATGTGAACGACATAACGGAAGGTAGACTCAGAAGTGTCCTTGTTTGCAGACGATGTGAAGTTAATGAGAAGAATCGAATCGGACTAGGATCAGGCAGGACTACAAAGAGATCTGGACAGGCTACAAGCCTGGTCCAGCAACTGGCTCCTTGAATTTAACCCTGCCAAATGCAAAGTCATGAAGATTGGGGAAGGGCAAAGAAGACCGCAGACACAATATAGATTAGATGGCCAAAGACTGCAAACCTCACTCAAGGAAAAAGATCTGGGGGTGAGTATAACACCGAGCATATCTCCTGAGGCGCACATCAATCAGATAACTGCTGCAGCATACGGGCGCCTGGCAAACCTACGGATAGCGTTCCGATACCTCAGTAAGGATTCGTTTAAGACTCTGTACACCATCTACGTCAGGCCCATACTGGAGTATGCAGCACCAGTTTGGAATCCACACCTAGTCAAGCACGTCAAGAAATTAGAGAAAGTGCAAAGGTTTGCAACGAGACTAGTCCCAGAGCTACGGGGATTGTCCTATGAAGAAAGGTTGAGGGAAATCGGCCTGACGACGCTGAAGGCCAGGAGGGTCAGGGGAGACATGATAACGACATATAAAATACTGCGCGGAATAGACGAGGTGGACAAAGACGGGATGTTCCAGAGATGGGACACAGACACAAGAGGTCACAATTGGAAGTTGAAGACTCAGATGAATCAAAGGGATGTTAGGAAGTATTTCTTCAGTCATAGAGTAGTCAGGCCATGGAATAGCCTAGAAAGTGATGTGGTGGAGGCAGGAACCATACATAGTTTTAAGGCGAGGTATGATAGAGTCATGGGGCAGGGAGAGAAGAGGACCTAGTAGCAATCAGCGAAGAGGCGGGGCCAGGAGCTGTGATCGACCCCTGCAACCACAAAAGGTGAGTACAAATAGGTGAGTACACCACACACACACACACAACCACACATACACTCCCCCCCTCACCACGACATCTCACTACTTCCCTGATCCCTCCCCTCCCTCGATCACCCTCCCTCCCCCGTTCACCCTAAACCCTCCCCACCCCTCCCCACTCAGCTCCCACATAGCACAGTTTCTCCACTACTTCCCCCCCCCCCCACACTCTGACCACACATACTAACCTAACATACAGAACTACATAGGTTTCCCACTCTGAGGCAATCAGGATAAAAACAAAAATGGGTTGCCAGAGAGCAACAAAAAAAAACCAAGGGACAGGAGGAGGAAAATGCAAAGGAAAGTTGGGCAGCCCAAAATCAAAAAAGGGACATGAAGGAAAGAACTAGAAGAACTTAGCCCTGAGAATGGAAGATGAGGATAATATGAAAGCAGGAAGTGGGGAGGTGCATGTCAAAGCAAACAGAAGCTAGGATACAGAGTTTAGAAGAGGAATTGAAAAAATCCTGAAACAGCCTAAGAACTAAAGAACATTTTGGGATTGACAACAGAAAACTGCTACCCCACCACAAAAGGATTTTGGGAAAAAGGGGCACAACTCATTGGGGGCCATCGAAACTTTC
>NC_069418.1:40808738-40810765 GCF_026875155.1 Cherax quadricarinatus | reverse complement strand
ACCCCTGTGGGACCCCCCTGTACAGGTGCCCACGTGATACATTTACGTACCATGACTCGTTGTTGCCCCCCTGTCAGGTATTCTCTGATCCATTGCAGTGCCCTTCCTGTTATATGCGCCTGATGCTCTACTTCTGCACTAATCTCTTGTGAGGAACTGTGTCAAAGGCCTTCTTGCAGTCCAAGAAGATGCAAATCAACCCACCCCTCTCTCTCTTGTCTTACTTCTGTTATTTTATCGTAAAACTCCAGAAGGTTTGTGACACAGGATTTGCCTTCGTGAATCCGTGCTGGTTGGCATTTATACTCCTGTTCCGTTCCAGGTGCTCCACCACTCTCCTCCTGACAATCTTCTCCATAATTTTGCATACTATACACGTCAATGACACAGGTCTATAGTTTAGTGCCTCTTTTCTGTCTCCTTTTTTATAAATGGGAACTACATTTGCCGTCTTCCATACCTCAGGTAGTTGCCCAGTTTCCAGGGATGTGTTGAAGATTGTGGCAAGTGGCACGCACAACATATCTGCTCCCTCTCTAAGGACCCACGGGAGATGTTGTCCGGTCCCATTGCCTTTGAGGTATCGATGTCCCTTAGCAGTTTCTTCACCTCCTCCTCATCTGTATGTATGTCGTCCAACACTTTGTTGGTGTATTCCTTGCTGGTGTCCCCATCTGGTCTGTCCCCCCAGAGTCCTTCCTGTCTCTACTGTAAATACTTCCTTAAATCTCGTGTTGAGCTCCTCACATACCTCTTGATCGTTTCTTGTGAGTTCTCCACCTTCTTTCCTCAGCCTTATCACCTGGTCCTTGACTGTTGTCTTCCTCCTAATGTGGCTATACAACAGTTTCGGGTCAGATTTGACTTTCGATGCTATGTCGTTTTCATACTGTCGCTGGGCCTCCCTCCTTATCTGTGCATACTCGTTTCTGGCTCTTCTACTAATCTCCTTGTTTTCCTGGGTCCTATGCCTCCTGTACCTTTTCCATTCTCTGTTGCACTTAGTTTTTTGCCTCCCTACACCTTCGGGTAAACCAAGGACTCGTTTTGGTCTTCCTATTATTTCTGTTTCCCTTGGGAACAAAACTTTCCTCTGCCTCCTTGCACTTTGTTGCCACATATTCCATCATCTCGTTTACTGATTTTCCTACCATTTCTCTGTCCCACTGAACCTCCTGCAGAAGTTTCTCATACCTGTGTAGTCCCCCCTTTTATAGTTTGCCTGTCCCCTTCAGTTCCTGTTACCTTCTCCACTTGTAACTCTACTATATAGTCAAAACTCAGCACCACATGATCGCTAGCTCCAAGGGGCCTCTCGTAAGTGATGTCCTCAATGTCCGAACTGCTCAGGGTGAACACAAGATCCAGTCTTGCTGGCTCATCCTCCCCTCTCTCTCTGGTTGTGTCCCTGACATGTTGATGCATGAGGTTTTCAAGTACCACATCCATCATCTTGGCTCTCCATGTTCGGGACCCCCATGTGGCTCCAGGTTTTCCCAGTCGATCTCCCTGTGGTTGAAATCGCCCATTACCAGTAACTTTGCTCTGC
Organism: Cherax quadricarinatus; assembly: GCF_026875155.1. Classification (NCBI taxonomy): domain Eukaryota; kingdom Metazoa; phylum Arthropoda; class Malacostraca; order Decapoda; family Parastacidae; genus Cherax; species Cherax quadricarinatus. The sequence continues at coordinate 40,809,216 of NC_069418.1, read as the reverse complement.
TCGAGTGAGCTCTTCTTGCCACCTCAGCCAGTGTGTCCACCATCACCCTGTTGTTTTCTTCGTACTCCTCTCTTGGCCTCCTGCAGTTCTGTGGTGGGTTATACATCACTCCAATGACTACTTTATGTTCTCCGGGCTGAATTGTACCTACAATGTAGTCTCTTTCTCCAATCATGTCCATGCCTTCCATTTCTCAAATCCCCATCGGTGTTTTATGAGCAGTGCAACCCCTCCTCCCCCTCTACTCCTTCTATCTTTCCTCAGGATCTGTATCCTGTTGGGAAGATTGTGTCTGTTATTGTCTCAGCGAGTTTTGTTTCTGTGACTGCTATGATGTCGGGGGATTTTTCACTGATTCTTTCATTCCACTCCTCATGTTTATTCGTTATTCCATCCGCGTTTGTGTACCAAACCTTTAGTTTTTTTTTCTATCATTTTGGTCATGCAAGAATATTGGGTTGGGGGGGGGAGAGCCTGG
>NC_069418.1:40706238-40806238 GCF_026875155.1 Cherax quadricarinatus | reverse complement strand
CTGGCTTGTCATCCCACTTAAAGCATGTATGGTTCCTACCTCCACTACTCACTGCTAGGGTATTTCACTTCCTGCAACTCATGACGAAAAGTACTCCTAAATCCCTTTGAAAACGTCTGACTTTACTTCCATTATGACCCATTCTTTCTGTGTCCCCTCTCTAGAACATCCTGTCTCTGTCCACCTTATCTATTCCACGCAGTATTTTGTATGTCGTCATCGTGTCTACCCTAACCTTCCTGTCCTCCAGCGTCGTCAGGCCGATTTACCTCAACCTTTCTTTGTTTGACATTCCCCTCAGCTCCGGAATTAACCTTCTTGCAAACCTTTGGGTTTTCTGTAATTTCTTGACTTGTTTGACCAGGTGCGGGTTCCAAACTGGTGTTACGTACTCCAATATGGGCCTGACGTACACAGTGTACAGTGTCTTGATTGATTCCTTACTAAGGTAACGGAACGCTATTCTCAGGTTTGCCAGGCGCCCTTATGCTGCAGCAGCTATTTGGTTGATGTGTGCTTCCGTCCTTGAGTGAGGTTTGTAGTCTTTGCCCTCCTAGCCTATACTCTGTCTGCGGTCTTCTTTGTTATTCCCCAATCTTCATGACTTTGCATTTGACGGGATTGAATTCGAGAAGCCAGTTGCTGGATCACGTGTCCAGCCTGTCCAGCTCTCTTTGTTGTAGTGCCTGATCCGCATCTGATGTAATTCTTCTCATTAACTTTGCATCATCTGCGAACAGGGACACTTCTGAGTCCATCCCTTCCATCATGTCATTCACATATACCATGAATAGTACTGGTCCTAGGACTGACCCCTGTGGGACCCCGCTCGTCACAGGCTCCCACTGTGATACCTCATCACGTACCATGACTCGTTGTTGTCTCCCTGTCAGGTACTCTCTGATCCGTTGCAGTTCCCTTCCTGTTATATGCACTTCTGCACTAATCTCCTGTGAGGAACTGTGCCAAAGGAGACTGCAATCAACCCACCCCACTCCCTCGTGTCTTACTTCTGTTACCTTGTCACGAAACTCCAGATGGTTTGTGACACATGATTTGCCTTCCATGAATCCGTGCTGGTTGTCTTTTATAATCTTGTTCCATTCCAGGTGCTCCACCACTCTCCTCCTGATAATCCTCTCCATGACTTTGTATGCTATACACGTCAGAGAAACATGTCTGTAGTTTAGTGCCTCGTTTCTGTCTCCTTTCTTAAAAGTGGGGACTACCTTTTCCGTCTTCCATACCTCAGGTAGTTGCCCAGTTTCAAGGGATGTATTGAAGATTGTGGTTAGTGGCACACATAGCATCTCTGCTCCTTCTCTAAGAGCCCACGGGGAGATGTTGTCTGGTCCCATCACCTTTGAGGTATCAAGGTCAGTTAGCACCTTCTGCGCCTCCTCCTCTGTTGTGTGTGTGTCATCCAACATATTCCCTGTTGGTGTTCCCCTGGTTACCTGGAGGTTACCTGGAGGTTATTCCGGGGATCAACGCCCCCGCGGCCCGGTCCATGACCAGGCCTCCCGATGGATCAGGGCCTGATCAACTAGGCTGTTACTGCTGGCCGCACGCAGTCCGACGTACGAGCCACAGCCCGGCTGATCCGGCACTGACTTTAGGTATCTGTCCACCTCTCTCTTGAAGGCAGCCAGGGGTTTATTGGCAATTCCCCTAATGCTTGATGGGAGGCTGTTGAACAGTTTTGGGCCCCGGACACTTATGGTGTTTTCTCTTAGTGTACCAATGGCGCCCCTACTTTTTATTGGCGGCATTTTGCATCGCCTGCCCAGTCTTTTACTTTCGTAGGGAGTGATTTCTGTGTGCAGATTTGGGACCATTCCTTCCAAGATTTTCCAAGTGTAGATTATGATATATCTCTCCCTCCTGCGTTCCAACGAGTACAAGTCAAGTGCTTCCAAGCGTTCCCAGTAGTTAAGGTGCTTGACAGAACTTATACGTGCAGTAAAGGATCTCTGTACACTCTCTAGATCTGCGATTTCACCTGCTTTGTATGGAGATGTTAATGTACAGCAGTATTCCAGCCTAGAGAGAACAAGTGATTTGAAAAGGATCATCATGGGCTTGGCATCTCACGTTTTGAAAGTTCTCATTATCCATCCTATCATTTTCTTTGCACGTGCGATCGTGGCAGTGTTGTGATCCTTGAAAGTGAGATCCTCAGACATTACTACTCCCAGGTCCCTTACATTATTTTTTCCGCTCTATTGTATGGCCGGAGTCAGTAGTATACTCTGTTTCTAGTTATTATCTCCTCCAGTTTTCCATAACGGAGTAGTTGGAATTTGTCCTCATTGAACATCATATTGTTTACCGTTGCCCACTGGAAAACTTTGTTTATATCTTCTTGGAGGTTAACCGCGTCCTCAGCAGATGACAGCCTCATGCAGATCCTAGTATCATCCGCAAAGGATGATACGGTGCTGTGGTGTATATCTCTGTTTATGTCTGATATGAGGATAAGGAATAAGATGGGGCAAGTACTGTGCCTTGTGGAACAGAGCTCTTCACAATGGCAGCCTCCGATTTAACTCTGTTGACCACTACTCTTTGTGTTCGATTTGTTAGGAAGTTGAAGATCCATCTCCCCACTTTCCCAGTTATTCCTTTAGCACGTATTTTATGGGCTATTACGCCATGATCGCATTTTGTCAAATGCTTTTGCAAAGTCTGTGTATATTACATCTGCATTCTGATTTTCTTCCAGTGCATCCAAGGCCATGTCATAGTGATCCAGTAGTTGTGAGAGGCAGGAGCGACCTGCCCTGAACCCATGTTGCCCTGGATTGTGCAGATTTTGGGAATCCAGGTGATTTGCAATCCTGCTTCTTAGCACTCTTTCAAAGATTTTTATGATGTGGGACGTCAGAGCTATTGGTCTATAGTTCTTAGCTAATGCTTTGCTGCCACCTTTATGGAGCGGGGCTATATCCGTTGTTTTAAGTGACTGGAATTTCACCCATGTCCAAGCTCTGTGCTGTCTTCCCAGAGCCCTTCCTGTCTCTACTGTAAATTTTTCTTTAAAGCTCGTGTTGAGCTCCTCGCATACCTCATGATCGTTTTTGTGAGTTCCCCACCTCCTATCCTCAGCCTGATCACCTGGTCTTTGACTGTTGTGTTCCTCCTGATGTGGCTATACAGCAGTTTCGGGTCAGACTTGACTTTCGATGTTATGTTGTTTTCATGCTGTCGCTGGGCCTCCCTCCTTACCTTTGCATACTCATTCCTGGCTCTTCAACTAATCTCCTTATTTTCCTGTGTTCTTTGCCTTCTGTATTTTTTCCATTCCCTAGTGCACTTAGTTTTTGCCTCCCTACGCCTTCAGGTAAACCAGGGGCTTCATCTGGTCTTCCAATGATTTCTGTTGCTCTTGGAAACAAACCTTTCCTGTGCTTCCTTGCATTATATTTCTATGTATTCCATCATTTCGTTTACTGACTTTCCTATCAGTTCTCTGTCCCACTGAACCCCCTGCAAGAAGTTCTTCAAGCCTGTGTAGCCCCCCTTTTATAGTCTGGCTTTTCCCATTCAACTCCTGTTACCCTCTCCACTCATTACTCTACTATGTATTCAAAGTACATAACCACGTGGTCACTAGCTCCTAGGGGCCTCTCATATGTGATGTCCTCAATGTCTGAACTGCTCAGGGTGAACACAAAGTTAGTCTTGCTGGTTCATCCTCCCCCCTCTCTCTGGTAGTGTCCTTAACATGTTGATGCATGAGGTTTTCCAGTACCACATCCATCATCTTGGCTCTCCATGTTTTGGGACCCCCGTGTGGCTCCATAACCAGTAACGTTGCTCTCCTCGAGTGAGCTTTTCTTGCCACCTCAGCCAGTGTGTCCACCATTGTTCTGTTGTTCTGAAGAATTGAGACACTTATGCAACACATGGGAATCTTTATTGAAGAAACGTTTCGCCACAGCGGTTTCATCAGTCCAATACAAAGTAGAAATGGGTAAGGAGATGAGGAATTTGAGGTAATCAGTCCCTCAACCTGGGATCGATGTGTTCAGTCCGTCACTCTTGTAGGAAGTGCAGCATAGGGCCAGAGAGGTGGCTTATATACTGCAGTCAGATGAGTCGAAGCAGGAGTAGGTGGGATCACAATGGGACCTGCCACTATTGTAAGTAGGTCGCCGTCCAAAGGTTGAACAAGCATTGAAGTCTTTTACCAAGATCCCATGATGTTGCAGTGTCTGACAGATATGATGAATGATTTTGAAAACCGACAAGTTGAAGAAATGAGACACTTATGCAACACATAGGACTCTTTACTGAAGAAACGTTTCGCCACACAGTGGCTTCATTAGTCCAATACAAAGTAGAAATGGGTAAGGAGAGGAGGAGTTTGAGGTAATCAGTCCCTCAACCTGGAATCGATGTGTTCAGTCCATCACTCACTTCTGTTGCTCTCTTCATATTCCTCTCTTGGCCTCCTGCAGTTCTGTGGTGGATTATACATCACTGCCATGACTACCTCATGTTCCCCAGACTGAAGTGTTAATATGTATTCCTTTCTCCAATCTCCTCCATGCTTCCCATTTCCTCAAATTTCCAACTTTTTTTACGAGCAGTGCAACCCATCCTCCCCCTTTGCTCCTTCTATCTTTCCTCAGCATCTGATATCCTAGTGGGAAGATTACATCTGTTATTGTCTCAGTGAGTTTCGTTTCTGTGACTGCTATGATGTCTGGGGACTTCTCATTGATTCTTTAATGCCACTCTTCATATTTATTCGTTATTCCATCCGCATTTGTCTACCTAATTTTCAATTTCCTTTCCAAAACTGTGGTTCTGGGAGAATATTGGTATTGGGAGAGTGGGAGCCCTGGCAGGGGCCTATGGTAGGGGTGGAGGCAGAGTTCCCATAGGGGATTGTTGTAGGGGTGGGGATTGTGGTGTGGGCAGTGGAGACAGATGGGTCAGTGTATGATTGTTGGTTTAGATTGCTCAGTTGCCTTGGGGTTGTCGTGGTTGGAGTCCTTCTGTGGGTGTTTTTAGGGGGTGTGCTTGCCCTTCCACCTCTGTCTGTGTTATTCTGCTCTTCTTTGTCATTTCCTCCAGTTCCTCCTTTCGTTTTTGTACTCTCTCTTTCAGTATCATCCTTTCCTCTTGTGTTGTCTCATTCGAGTTACACACTCTCATACGCCAGTTTGTTTCTCAGTCGTGCTTTCTTGCAGGATCATAGTTTGAGTTGATTCTGCCTTGAAAATTACTTTGAGAGGCAGTTTCCTTCTCCTTGCGAACCACCCAGTTCTCTGAAAATTTGTCACCTGGGTCATGCCGCCCTCATCTATTGCCTTCATGATACCTTCAAATGCTTTTTTCTCCTGTTTTCTTTCATTATAGGTTTCCCTTCACCTTCCTGGAGCCCATAGGCAAAAACTGATCTCTCCCTTTCTCCCTCCCACTGTGTCTCCCATTGCATCCTCTGAGGTGTTTTAGTTCCTTCCCTTGTAGTGTTCCTTCCTTCAATCCCTTCCCTAGTTGAGGCCCCTAAACTCATTGGTCTGTCTTTCCTGCTCAGCTGTTCCTTGTCCCTGCAGGTGTGTGGAAGAGTCCCTGCATATATCATAGCTCCTTCAATGTCTTCAGACGTCTCATTTGTTCCTATTGTGCTCCTTGTCTTTGCCTTGGCCCCATGTGGGTCTGACAGGACCTTTGCATACAGTATAGCTTCCTTTCTCCCTCCAGTTCCCTTGTCTGTGACTGATGTAGAGGTTCCTGATATTATGTCTGTACTGCTATTTTACTCTTTAGGCTGTTTCAGGTTTCTCATTTCCTCTTCTGAGCACTGTATCTTGGCTTGTTGCGCCCACTTCCTGCTCTCTGCAGCTATCCTCTCCTCCATCCTTCTTCCAAGCTCTCCTAGTTTCCTTCCCCAGTTTTCCTCCCTTTTTTTGAGCTCTGCCTCCCTATCCTCTCTCCCAGATTCGTCAGCCAAACACTTGGTTCTCGGTCTTGCTCTTGGTTGACCCATTGCACCACAGAACAAAGCTTATGTATTTTCAGAGTGGTGGGTGTTTGTGTGAGGATGGTTGTTGTACCGAGGGGGAAGTTGAGGGGGAGGGAGGTAGGGCAGGGGGAGCAGCTTCAAGGAGAGATTAGGGGGTACAATGGTGTATATGGAGGGATTAGAAAGGGAGTGTGGGAGAGTCTAGGGGAGAGAGAGAAGGGGGAGAAAGAAGACTGGGGAGAGGGAGATGGATGGAAGGTGAGGATGAAGAGAGTGAGAGAGAGAAAGAGAGACAAAGAGAGAGAGAGAGAGAGAAAGAGAGAGAGAGAGAGAGAGAGAGAGAGAGAGAGAGAGAGAGAGAGAGAGAGAGAGAGAGAGAGAGAGAGAGAGAGAGAGAGAGAGAGAGAGAGAGAAAGAGAGAGAGAGAGAGAGAAGAGAGAGAGAGAGAGAGAGAGAGAGAGAGAGAGAGAGAGAGAGAGAGAGAGAGAGAGAGAGAGAGAGAGAGAGAGAGAAAGAGAGAGGGTTGAATTCGAGAAGCCAGTTTCTGGACGACGTGTCCAGCCTGTCCAGGTCTCTTTGCAGTCCTGCCTCATCCTCATTCAGTTTAATTCTTCTCATCAACTTCACATCATCTGCAAATAGGGACACTTCAGAGTCTATTCCTTCCATCATGTTGTTCACATATATCAAAAATAGCACTGTTCCTAGAACTGACCCCTGTGGGACCCTGCTCGTCACAGGCGCCCACTGTGATACCTCTTCACGTACCATGACTCGTTGTTGCCTCCCTGTCAGGAATTCCCTGATCCATTGCAGTGCCCTCCCTGTTATATGAGCCTGATCCTCCAGCTTCTGCACAAGTCTCTTGTGAGGAACTGTGTCAAAGGCCTTCCTGCAGTCCAGGAGGTTTGTGACACAGGATTTGCCTTCCAGAAGGTTTGTGACACAGGATTTGCCTTCAATGAATCCATGCTGGTTTTCATTTATAATCTTGTTCCGTTCCAGGTGTTCCACCACTCTCCTCCTGATAATCTTCTCCATGACTTTGCATACTATACATGTCAGAGACTCAGGTCTGTAGTTTAGTGTCTCGTTTCTGTCTCCTTTCTTAAATATGAGGACTACATTTGCCGTCTTACATACCTTAGGTAGTTGCCCAGTTTCAAGGGATGTGTTGAAGATTGTGGTTAGGGGCACGCACAGCATCTCTGTTCCTTCTCTAAGGACCCACGGGGAGATGTTGTCCGGTCCCATCGCCTTTGAGGTATCAAGATCACTTAGCAGCTTCTGCACCTCCTCCTCGATTGTTCGTATGTCATCCAACACTTGTTGGTGTATTCCCTCTTGTTGTTCCCTTCTGTGCTGTCTTTCCAAAGCCCTTCCTGTCTCTACTGTAAAAACTTCTTTAAATCTCCTGTTTAGCTCCTCACATACCTCCTGATCATTTCTTGTGAGTTCTCCACCTTCTGTCCTCAGTCTGATCACCTGATCTTTGACTGTTGTCTTTCTTCTGATGTGACTATACAACAGTTTCGGGTCAGTCTTGACTTTCGATGCTATGTCATTTTCATACTGTCGCTGGGCCTCCCTCCTTACCTGTGCATACTCGTTCCTGGCTCTGCGACTGATCTCCCTATTTTCATGTGTTCTCTGCCTTCTGTACTTTTTCCATTCTCTATTGCCCTTAGTTTTTGCCTCCTTACACCGTCGGGTAAACCAGGGGCTCGTTCTGGTCTTCCCATTGTTTCTGTTGCCCTTGGGAATAAACCTTTCCACTGCCTCCTTGCATTTTGTTGTTACATATTCCATCATTTCATTTACTGGCTTTCCTGCCAGTTCTCTGTCCCACCGAACCTCCTGCAGGAAGTTCCTCAAACCTATGTAGTCCCCTCTTTTATAGTCTGGCTTTTCCCATTCAACTCCTGTTACTCTCTCCACTTGCAACTCTACTATGTGTGTGTGTTTGTGTGTGTGTGTGTGTGTGTGTGTGTGTGTGTGTGTGTGTGTGTGTGTGTGTGTGTGTATGTGTGTGTGTGTGTGTGTGTGTGTGTGTGTGTGTGTGTGTGTGTGTGTGTTTATTGTGTGTGTGTGTGTGTGTGAAATAATGCTCCTCATTTCTATGTATCCATAATACTAATAAAATACCAATAACAACACTAGTAATTCTAATAATTATAATACAAATGTTTTTAATACTAATACTCAACTTCTACAAGTGCCCAACACTTGTGCTAGTGTGTGTGTGTGTGTGTTGGATGGTGACTCTCATTATCTTCCCACCAACCTATCTCCACCTTATCTATATTGTTTTTACTCTTATTTTGGTAACAGCTAGCAGGAGTAAGTGACCTGTAGCTTACAGTGTGCAGGACCAGTAATTCTGGCACAACACACAACCACATTAGGTGAGAGGAACTTGCGTTGGCAGTGGGACGGTGGACAAGTTGTTGGCTGCTGCCTCTCCTTGTTGTCGTACACACAGGCCTTCAAAAACTTTTTTCGAGATCTTTCACCCGTGATAAGTTATATCCACTTATACTCATACACCTCCTGCTCCACAAGTATTTTCACTTTTCACTTTTGGTAAATTACACTTCACTTTTGGTAAGTTACACTTCTTATTTATAATTGCACATAACCTGCTATGACATCACCACTTCCTTGAGGCCTACTGCCTGCCACCTTCCCTAGTTATATATTTTTTTCTTTTCTTCCTTTTCTTGTTATCTTTTTCACACTTACTCTGTGTGTACTCACCTAATTGTGGTTGCAGGGGTCGATACTCAGCTCCCGGCCCCGTCTCTTCACCGAGTGCTACTAGGTCCTCTCTCTCCCTGCCCCATGAGCTTTATGGGCCTGACGTACACGGTGTACAGAGTGTTGAACGATTCCTTACTGAGTTATCGGAACGCTATCCTTAGGTTTACCAGACGCCCATATGCTGCAGCAGTTGTCTGGTTGATGCATGTTTCTAAAGATGTGCTCGGTGCTATACTCTCCCCAAGATTTTTCTCCTTGAGTGAGGTTTGTAGTCTTTGGCCACCTAGGCTATACTCTGTCTGATGTCTTCTTTGCCGTTACCCGATCTTCATTACTTTGTATTTGGCAGGGTTAAATTCCAGGAGCCAGTTGCTGGACCAGGCTTGCAGCTTATCCAGGTCTCTTGGTTTTCCGGCTGATTCTCGACCGATTTGGTTCTCCTCATTAAACTCACATTGTCTGCAAACAAGGACATTTCTGGGTGTATCCCTTCCGTTATGTTATTCACATATACCAAAAACAGCACAGGTTCTAGGACTGACTCGTGTGGAACCCCGCTTGTCACAGGCGCCCACTCTGACACCTCGTCACGTACCATGACTCGTTGTTGCTTCACTGTCAGGTATTCTCTGATCCATTGCAGTGTCTTTCCTGTTATGTGTGCCTGATCTTCTAGCTTTTGCATTAACCTCTTGTGAGGAACTGTGCCGAAGGCCTTCTTGCAGACCAAGAAAATGCAGTCTATCCACCCCTCTCTCTCGTGTCTTACTTCTGTTACCTTGTCATAAAACTCCAGAAGGTTTGTGACACAGGATTTGCCCTCCATGAATCCGTGCCGGTTGTCGTTTATAATCTTGTTCCGTTCTAGGTGCTCCACCACTCTCCTCCTGATAATCTTCTTCATGACTTTGCATACCATACACGTCAGTGACACTGGTCTGTAGTTTAGTGTCTCGTTTCGTACTCTTTTCTTAAAAATGGGGACTACATTTACCGTCTTCCATACATCAGGTAGTTGCATAGTTTCCAGGGATGTGTTGAAGATTGTGGTTAGTGGGACACACAGCATCTCTGCTCCTTCTCTAAGGATCCACAGGGAGATGTTGTCCAGTCCCATCGCCTTTGAGGTATCAAGGCAACTTAGCAGCTTCTGCACCTCCTCCTCAATTGTGTGTACGTCATCCAACACTTGTTGGTACATTCCTTGTTGGTGTTCCCCTCTGTGCTGTCTTCCCAGAGCCCTTCTTATCTCTTCTATGAATACTTCCTTGAATCTCGTGTTGAGCTCTTCACATTCCTTTGATCTTTTCTTATAAGTTCCCCACCTTTTTTCCTCAGCCTGATCACCTGGTCTTTGACTGTTGTCATCCTCCTAATGTGGCTATACGGCAGTTTCGGGTCAGACTTGACTTTCGATGCCATGTTGATTTCGTACTGTCGTTGGGCCTCCCTCCAAATCTGTGCATACTCGTTTCTGGCTCTTTAACTAATCTCCTTATTTTCCTGGGTTTTTTGTCTTCTGTAATTTTTCCATTCTCTAGGGCACTTAGAGTTTGCCTCCCTTCACCTTCGGGTAAACCAGGGGCTCGATCTGGTCTTCCCATTATTTATGTTGCCCTTGGGAGCAAACCTGTCCTCTGCCTCCTTGAATTTTGTTATGTATTCCATCATTTCATTTACTGACTTTCTTGCCAATTCTCTCTCCCACTGAACCTCCTACAGGAAGTTCCTCATACCTCTGTAGTTCCCCCTTATATAGTTTGGGTTTCCCCATTCAACTCCTGTATATTGGTATTACACTTACCCCAAGATCCCTTTCCTTGAGTGAGGTTTTTAGTCTTTTGCCCCCTAGCCTGTACTCTGTAACCCCACGTGGTGGGGTTAAACTCCTAGAGCTAGATGATGGACCAAACTTGCAGCTTGTGCAGATTCATTTGTACTCCTGCCTGATCTTCTTCTAAATAAATTCTCCTCATTAGCTTCACATACTTAGACACTTCTGAGTAGCTTTTCCGTCATGTCATTCATATATACCAGAAACAACACTGGTCCTAGGACTAACCCCTGTGCAACCCCACTTGTCATAGGCGCCCACTCTGACACCTCGTCACATACGTTGACTCGTTGTTGCCGTCCTGTCAGGTATTCTCTGATCAGTTGCAGTGCCTTTTATGTTATACCTGCCTGATCCTCTAACTTTAGCACAAATCTCTTGTGTAGAACTGTGTCGAAAGACTTCTTGCAGTGCAAGAAAGTTCAATCTACTCACCTTTATCTCTCTTGTCTTACTTCTGTCACCTTGTCGTAGAACACATGTGACACAGGATTTCCCGTCCTTGAAACCGTCGTGGTTGTCGTCATATATGAGCTCGTTCATTCCTTTCTAGGTGATTCACCACTCTTCTCTAAATAATCTTCTCCTTGACTTTGCATAATATACATGTCAGTGACACTTTTTTGTAGTTTAATGCCACGAGTCTGTCTCCTTTCTAAGAAATTGGGACTACATTTGCTGTCTTCCACACACCTCAGGTAGTCGCCCTGTTTCGATAGATGTGTTGAAGATTGACTGTTGTTTTCCTCCTGATGTGGCTGTACAACAGCTTAAGGTCAGACTTGGCTTTCGATGTTATATCATTGTCGTATTGCCGCTGGGCGTCTCTCCTTATCTGTGAATAATCGTTTTCTAGCTCTTCGACTTATTTCCTTATTTTCGTGGGTCCTTTTTCTTCTATATGTTTTCCATTCTCTAATGTACTTAATATTGGTCTCTCTGCATCTTTAGGCAAACCAAGGGCTCGTTCTCGTCTTCCCATTACTTCCGTTGCCCTTGAGAATGAACGTCTCCTCTGCCTCCTTGCACATTGTTGTCATTTTTCCATCATTTCATTTACTGATTTTCCCACCAGTTCTCTTTTCACTGAGCCTCATGCAGAAAATTCCTCATGCCTGTGTAGTCCCTTCTTTTGTAGCTTGGCTTCTTCCTTTCCTACTCTTCCTGCTTCACTTTTCACTTCTAGCTCTGCTATGTATTTGAGGCTCAGGACCACGTGATCACTAGCTCCAAAGTGCCTTTCATAAGTGATGTCATCAACTACTCAAGGCGAATATGAAGTCCAGTCTTGCTGGTTCATCCTCTTTTCTTTCTCTGGCAGTGTCCCTAACATGTTGATGCAAGAGGTTTTCCAGTACCACCTCCATCATCATAAGTGATTCCAGTTTTTTCCAGTGAATTTCCTTGTGACTAAAGTTACCTACAACTGTGTGTGTGTGGTGTGTAGTCACCTAATTATGGTTGCAGAGGTCGATCTGCAGCTCCTAGCCTCACCAGGATATTACAATAAAATGAGTATTTATCTGATAGTGGTAAATGATACTTTCGTAGGCGACATGTTACTTTACTGGTTTAATTGCCATGGGGGCCAACTAGACACCCAGTCTGAAAGAGATAGAGAAGTAGGACATGTTGTTTCTAGGTTGTCTGCAGATACAACATCTCGCAGCCTGAGAGCAGGCCTAAGGCTCAAGATGGCAGCACCTGGATGGAAATAGATGGCCTAAAATACCGACACAATGGAAATATAAACACCAAAGCAGTATATTGTGATCCTTCATTGACAACTTTTCGCCCACACAGTGGACTTTATCAAGTCACAAACAGATCTAGACCTGTTTGTGACTTAATAAAGCCCAATGTGTGGGCGAAACTGTCAATAAAGGATCACACTATAGTGTTTATGTGTTTATATTTCCATGGCAGCACCTGTCTGACGCAATATGTAAAAGCGGCCTGACGTGAAATATAAACCCCAACAGGATGTACGTCGCTTAGCCACCTACCCACGGCCGTCCTCGACCATGTGAAGTGAATGAAAAAATATCTGTCTCACTCTCAGGAACAAGGCACAAGCAGAAAATATAAAACATTTATATAGAAGGACATGGGTAAAAAAAAAACTTCCTGCAGGGAGGGAAGAAAAAAAAGGGATGGCGTGCTAGAAACATTGTGTGTCAACACGGTGAGTCTCGGAGGTATCACTGCCTGCATTCCTGCATCTGGATAGATACTACATCACATCAGGAGACATCGCTGAGGCTGAGCTATATCGTATCAGGGTACAGACTCGTCTGGAACAGTGAAGCAGTCATCAGGGAGTAGTTGCTGCAGGGTTCACTCAACCTGGGGCACAACCTGTTGGGGCCCTCAAGTAAAGCATCAGCAGAACTCAGCATTTGGGAAGGACTTCTTCTGATGTGCAACTCAAGAGTACACTTCTCAACTGGTACTGTCACAGGGGTACTCACTGCTGGGAACTCGGCACAGCACAGCTTGGTGCCAGAGAGAGTAAGTATTACAACCCAGGGACAATAAGGCCTGTTATTCTGGGTGTAAAAGGGAGCAAGGAGCAGAACAAACACAGCTGAATGACTTTGAAATATATTTTCCTTCACCAAGAGCAATAGTGATTATTTACAAGTATGTATACTATATATAGTTGGAGATGTATGTGTACAACACAGTTTAGGCAAGGCCAACACACAGCCTGGAGAGAATGGACTACCGTGCTCAACCAGCTCTAGTATGGAAATGACAAGGGTAGACAGGTGGGTGGTGACCACAACACCTCTACAATTGCCAGACCCACCATCTCATTGGCTGAACCTGGGTACTGATCGAACGATGGGGCCCCATCATTCAACCCTAGTACTGGTTCGCTGGTTGGAGAGATAGCCTTTCAATGAGGGTGTGTACATGCGCTGAATAAAGATTGTGTACTCTTTGCATGTAACACTCCCACCCCAAGAGGGCTAAGAAATAGGTTCCCACCTCCCATTGGTAATCGTGCCACCATGGTACCTTTAATGAGACCGCCTTTCCTCTCAACCATGCAACTCTCAGATAGAGTTCAGCTTTATTCACGACATAAAGCCAAACCCTAAACTTAGAGTGAGACAGCAGGGCTAACGTAGGTCCAAGATACCTGTGGATGGAAGCAGGACATCCCCTCACTAAAAAAAAAAAATCTGCAACATATATAAAGGGGGGGAAAAAGAGCTAGAAACCAGTTACCACAGGTCCATAACACATCCTAACCTAATACATATAAAATCTAGACACTGGACAATGAGTCTGCAAACTTATTTTCTTTGCCGGCAATGAGTAATATTCTAAGAGAATAGGGCAGCAGTCGTAGACTCCATCTCATAAGCCTCATATTGTGGTTCTTCATGGCTTGGAGATATACCAGAGGATTGTGGTCACTATAAACGGTGACCACCTGTGAAGTCTGGCCACGTAAGCTAAGGTAGCTCTTTAAAGCTAAAATAAATGAGGCAATATAAAAGGGACTATAATAATTTGAGGTGAACAAAAATGTGGTAATCAAATAAATGAGTATAATGACAAAATAATGAGCTTATTACACTTTGATGAGAGAATAGCACCTTGATTATTTTAACAATTGTGAAATATGAACTAAGGTAGTTATATAAAGCTAAAATAAAAGAGAAAAAATATAAGGGACTAAATTAAGTAATGGTAAACAAAGTTAAAATGACAGATAGTCACTATGATATAATATTGATTTGGGAGTAACAGTAATACGTTATTTTTTTTTTTTTTTTTATTATCACACTGGCCGATTCCCACCAAGGCACGGTGGCCCGAAAAAGAAAAACTTTCACCATCATTCACTCCATCACTGTCTTGCCAGAAGGGTGCTTTACACTACAGTTTTTAAACTGCAACATTAACACCCCTCCTTCAGAGTGCAGGCACTGTACTTCCCATCTCCAGGATTCAAGTCCGGCCTGCCGGTTTCCCTGAACCCCTTCATAAATGTTACTTTGCTCACACTCCAACAACACGTCAAGTATTAAAAACCATTCGTCTCCATTCACTCCTATCAAACACGCTCACGCACGCCTGCTGGAAGTCCAAGCCCCTCGCACACAAAACCTCCTTTACCCCCTCCTTCCAACCTTTCCTAGGCCGACCCCTACCCCGATTTCCTTCCACTACAGACTGATACACTCTTGAAGTCATTCTGTTTCGCTCCATTCTCTCTACATGTCCGAACCACATCAACAACCCTTCCTCAGCCCTCTGGACAACAGTTTTGGTAATCCCGCACCTCCTCCTAACTTCCAAACTACGAATTCTCTGCATTATATTCACACCACCACACATTGCCCTCAGACATGACATCTCCACTGCCTCCAGCCTTCTCCTCGCTGCAACATTCATCACCCATGCTTCACACCCATATAAGAGTGTTGGTAAAACTATACTCTCATACATTCCCCTCTTTGCCTCCAAGGACAAAGTTCTTTGTCTCCACAGACTCCTAAGTGCACCACTCACCCTTTTCCCCTCGTCAATTCTATGGTTCACCTCATCCTTCATAGACCCATCTGCTGACACGTCCACTCCCAAATATCTGAATACATTCACCTCCTCCATACTCTCTCCCTCCAATCTGATATCCAATCTTTCATCACCTAATATTTTTGTTATTCTCATAACCTTACTCTTTCCTGTATTCACTTTTAATTTTCTTCTTTTGCACACCCTACCAAATTCATCCACCAATCTCTGCAACTTCTCTTCAGAATCTCCCAAGAGCAAAGTGTCATTAGCAAAGAGCAACTGTGACAACTCCCACTTTATGTGTGATTCCTTATCTTTTAACTCCACGCCTCTTGTCAAGACCCTCGCATTTACTTCTCTTACAACCCCTTCTATAAATATATTAAACAACCACGGTGACATCACACATCCATGTCTAAGGCCTACTTTTACTGGGAAATAATTTCCCTCTTTCCTATGTACTCTAACTTGAGCCTCACTATCCTCGTAAAAACTCTTCCACTGCTTTCAGTAACCTACCTCCTACACCATACACCTGCAACATCTGCCACATTGCCCCCTATCCACCCTGTCATACGCCTTTTCCAAATCCAATAAATGCCACAAAGACCTCTTTAGCCTTATCTAAATACTGTTCACTTATTGTTTCACTGTAAACACCTGGTCCACACACTCCCTACCTTTCCTAAAACCTCCTTGTTCATCTGCTATCCTATTCTCAGTCTTACTTTTAATTCTTTCAATTATAAACTCTACCATACACTTTACCAGGTATACTCAACAGACTTATCCCCCTATAATTTTTGCACTCTCTTTTGTCCCCTATGCATGCACGAACTTCCCCACACTCACAACTGGCTCTTCCTCACTCCTACAAGATGTTATTCCTCTTGCCCTATACACGAAATCACAGCTTCCTATCTTCATCAACATTTAACAATTCCTCAAAATATTCCCTCCATCTTCCCAATACCTCTAACTCTCCATTTAATAACTCTCCTCTCCTATTTTTAACTGACAAATCCACTTGTTCTCTAGGCTTCCTTAACTTGTTAATCTCACTCCAAAACTTTTTCTTATTTTCAACAAAATTTGTTGATAACATCTCACCCACTCTCTCATTTGCTCTCTTTTTACATTGCTTCACCACTCTCTTAACCTCTCTCTTTTTCTCCATATACTCTTCCCTCCTTGCATCACTTCTACTTTGTAAAAACTTCTCATGTGCTAACTTTTTCTCCCTTACTACTCTCTTCACATCATCATTCCACCAATCGCTCCTCTTCCCTCCCGCACCCACTTTCCTGTAACCACAAACTTCTGCTGAACACTCTAACACTACATTTTTAAACCTACCCCATACTTCTTCGACCCCATTGCCTATGCTCTCATTAGCCCATCTATCCTCCAATAGCTGTTTATATCTTTCCCTAACTGCCTCCTCTTTTAGTTTATAAACCTTCACCTCTCTCTTCCCTGATGCTTCTATTCTCCTTGTATCCCATCTACCTTTTACTCTCAGTGTAGCTACAACTAGAAAGTGATCTGATATATCTGTGGCCCCTCTATAAACATGTACATCCTGAAGTCTACTCAACAGACTTTTATCTATCAATACATAATCATATTCTCTTTTCTCCTTCCATAACTGATCATTCAACATTACTGCTACCCCTTCCTTTGCTCTAACTCTCTCAGATACTCCAGATTTAATCCCATTTATTTCCCCCCACCGAAACTCCCCTACCCCCTTCAGCTTTGTTTCGCTTAGGGCCAGGACATCCAACTTCTTTTCATTCATAACATCAGCAATCATCTGTTTCTTGTCATCTGCACTACATCCACGCACATTCAAGCATCCCAGTTTTATAGAGTTTGGGGTGTTATATTGGTCTGGGCTCAGACCATACACGGAAACACACACAAAACACTGTACATGCGGTAAGAAAAATTCGACACTAAAGCATTCACGAATATGTGAGAACACTAGTAATGGAACGATGACCCAGAAGAATTAACACTGACATATGATACTGATCACCTACAAAAATTCTTCTCTCAGTCGTTTTAGACATTACTGATAACAATTACATTGCTCACTATACAATAACACTCGATGTGATGGTGTGATGTCAGGGGTGACGTCGTGAATTGATGTTACTAGGTGGCATGGCGAGGTGACGTCATGATGGGTGACGTCTTGGGGTGACGTCGCGAGAAAATATCGAACAGACGTCTTGGGTGACGTCACTAGCATGGTGACGTCTTAGGTGACATCGGGCAGACGTCTTGGATGGCGTTATGGCAGCATGGTGATCTCGCGAGGTGACGTCTAGCAAACGACCTGGGCGACGTAATGGCAGCGTGGTGACATCATGAGGTGACGTCGAGCAGACGTCTTAGGTAGTGTCGCAAGGTGACGTCAAGAAAAAGTCTTTGGGTGACGTCGCACAAGGTGACATCCTGGGGTGACGTCGCGAGGTAGTGGCAGGCAGCAGGGTGACGCCTTGGCTGGCGTATCTCAGTGATGTCAATCAGCAGACAGCAACATGTGGCTTGGACATCTGACTTGATTAGACATGGACAACACGTGGTTTGGACATCTGGCTTCATGATCCATACGGCTTGGTAATCCACGTGGCTTGCTGATCCACACAGTCTGATGATCCACGTGTCTTCGAGTGACCTCGGGCACTCGGATACACAACCCAGGTCAGGAATTTACACGGAGAGTGATAGCGGCGTTGAGTGGCGGTGGTGGTTGCTTGGGTGGCGGTGGTGGTGGTAGCTTGGGTGGCGGTGGTGGTAGCTTGGGTGGCGGTTGTGGTAGCTTGGGTGGCGGTGGTGGTAGCTTGGGTGGCGGTTGTGGTAGCTTGGGTGGCGGTGGTGGTAGCTTGGGTGGGGGTGGTGGTAGCTTGGGTGGCGGTGGTGGTTCCTTGGGTGGCAGTTGTGGTAGCTTGGGTGGCGATGGTGGTAGCTTGGGTGGCGGTGGTGGTAGCTTGGGTGGCGGTGGTGGTAGCTTGAGTGGCGGTGGTGGTAGCTTGGGTGGCGTAAGGTGCGGCGAAAGTCCGCTGCCTTCCTTCCTCATGCATACACACACCTAGAGCCCATGGTGGATTCACTACTCTGGACTTGAAAACACAAAACTCACTTCAGACTTGCTGAAAGTAGCCATGCTGAACCATACCCCCGGCCGGGATTGAACCCGCGGTCATAGAGTCTCAAAACTCCAGCCCGTCGCGTTAGCCACTAGACCAGCCAGCCACAATAAGATTCATCCAACTAGGTATATTTCTACACCATAGGAAATTTAGCACAGGCACCTCTGTGACCACAAATGCAAGTTTCTACAGACGAATCTCCAGCTAGCGTGGCCGTGACGAACTCTAGCTCAAGTCCCTTCACTGCCGTCAACATGACTCAAGAAATCGTAATGACACGATTGCAAATAAACCATACCCCCGGCCGGGATTGAACCCGCCGATAAGTTTTTCCAATGAAATTCAGCGAAATAAGGCCTGAATTCTGGCTATATTTGTGTCTGGATGCTGAGAGTGGCAGACACGATATCAGGATAAGTCGTTGAGAGACAGTTGCTGCTTGTACGAATCAATGAAGTAGTGACATCTTTGTCTTACTTCCCCTCTCTTGGCAAACACAGCTCCTGCAACCACTGCTTGCCACCAATATTACAATATAATGAGTATATATCTGGTAGTGGTGTATGATACTCTTCATAGGCGATGTGTTTCTTTACTGGTTCTTGATTACAGGCAGTGTGCTTAATTGCCATGGGGGCCAACCAGGTTCCTAGCCTGTGTGTGTGTGTGAGAGAGAGAGAGAAGTAGCACCTGTTGTCTCTTGGTTGTCTGCTGAGTGAGTGAGGCAGATACAGCATCTCGCAGCCTGAGGTTAGGCCTAAGGCTCAGAATGGCAGCACCTGTCTGAGGCGAAATATACAAGTGGCCCAACGCAAAATATAAACGCCAAGAGGGTAAACGAGGAGCTGCGCACACCATGTGTGTTCGTAGCTCCAAACAAGAGGTGATATATCAAGAAACACTGATGTTGTTGGGTGACACTTAAACATCAACTAGTTAATAAGCTGTGTCACAACATGAGGAACTGTGTCCTCTGCCATCAAGAAATTTTTATTATCTAAATGGCCGGCAACGAATTGCCAATTAAATTATCTTCCAAACCAGTAAGTAGTTTAATTTGATAGTATTTAACAAAAATCAATGAAATAGTGAAACAATGCTAATACAAACAAAAAAGATAAATCACACATTAAAAAGAAAAGAAACTACAAAGTCTGTAATGAATGGGAAATTTGGAGTTACATTTACGTTTAATTTTCCTTCTCCTCCAGTCGTCTCCCATTACTGGGAGACGATGTCGCACAATTCTGAATACATTATACAAAATTAACACTTAGGCGAATTAATAGGAAAATATTGTTTTACACAAACTACCAATTGGTAATAAACTCATTAATATGAGGAAAACTGAGGAAAGAAGAGAAAACCAAACAAAAAGAGAAAAAAACAAAAAGTATTCATAAATACATAAATAGGATTCACTGATTAATTTCGTTTTCGGAAATCTGTATCAACGTGGAAATGGATAAATCACGTCAAATTAGAGTACTCATGACACCCCCGTTTGTCAGTCCACCCATCCATGTAGACCAAAACTGCCACCTCTCACGTCCCTCGTCATCTCTGCCCATCACCATCACCATCACCATCACCATCACCATCACAGGAACATGACCAACTCTTCAAGATGCCAGAAAACTCCACATTAAATCAAATTCAGATTAGTCAGTAACACATCAAGAAAAAAATACGGGAGGTAACTATCAATAGTTAAATTATTTGACAGTGAGACTGTGAAGGCTTACTCAGCCCTGTAACAACTTCAGTCAGTATTACCAAGGCTGGCTCCTCCTCAGGAAAATTAATGAATAGAAAAAGAAATAATAACAGACAATGTTAAACACTTTATTATTTAGAAACGGAAAATGTAAAACAATAAAACATGAATGGGTATCCTAATTGAAAGAAAAATGAAAAATGAAATGAAAAAAATTACATTTGAACTCAACGCTAATATAGGTATATCATGGAAATAGGGTGTCAGGTGTTGGTGACACTGTGTGTTGTTGAAATCGTAGCTGTTGCTGATATAGGGGGGTAGCAGGTGTTGGTGACCACCACCGGCTCGTTCTTCACAGAGTATGGCCGTGAGTAATTACTTCAGATGACAGGAAAACAGGTTCGTTACCACTGCTAGGATGAGGGGTTAGGTCCTGTGTTGGCTTACATAACAGGTAAGTAGATTAAACATGGGACGTCTCAGGATGTTAGTCCGTCTCCTTCTATTCTTCTCGTTGGTTGGCAGGTGACCCTCTCTGTCATTCCAAGCTGTAAAGAGAGACAGATTACCCACTGCTTAAGAAATCACTCTCCATGATAAGTACAATACCTAAAAGATGTTGTGATTATTAAAACATTTAACAGATAAAGACTGAAAGGACTAAGTTAATTATTGGTCAAAGGTGAAGCTTTCAACCAATAAGTCCACTAAAATATGATCAGGCGCGTACTTACAGAAGTGTTGGGAGCTGTGAGTCAAGTGATTTACTGTTTGACCGGAGCCCCACACGTCACCTTTCTGGGGGTAAGAGGGAGGGGAAGGGATAGTGGGAGCTAGACTGACCCTACCTTAACAAGCAGCCGGCAATCAAACTATCACTTTCTGGGAGGGGGGAAAAGGTGGGGGGGAATAGCGGGAGCTGGACTTACCCTACCTTAACAAGTAGCCGGCAATGAAGCTATTGTTACTATACACTCCCTCGCTACTCCTATCTATTGAACTTTTCCCTCACAGAGACAGTTTCCCAGGATATGCCAATGTTGACCTGCATTCCAGGAATCTTTGTGCCTAGATTAGTTATATTAAATTCCAGGAATTGTATTACATAGTCCAAACTCCACACTATATCTGAATTTTTCAGTTTAAATTATTATATAAGAAAGATAATGCTTAAATAACTATAAAAATCATTCATGAATACCTCTGGGAAATGTAATAAAATGTTATTAAGCATGTTTGGTATGCAGAGACAAATTTTATGTACCTTGAGCTGGAAATAAACACCGAGGCTGAAGCAAGATGGAAATATTAGATAAGTAAGACACGTGTACAAGAGATAGGTGTTATTTCTCTAAATGGTTCGCCTACATATCGGACTTCATCAGTCGAGTGCAGAGGCTGCAGATATAGAGAAAGCAGTATTGGAAGAGTAAAAATGATGGTCAGTCCATTAACCATGGAGGACTTATTACAGGTGGTCAGTCCCTCAACTTGGAGATGTTTTCAACTTCATGCTCTTAAGTGGTGCGAAGGTGAAGCATGAGAAAGGAGCCTTTTATAGTGCAAAGGTAATCTGTAAGAATGAAGATTACATCATAGGAAGCGTTGCTCGCAAGTAGGACAACATAAGAATTAAGGAACACTAAAGCAAACCTACTGGCCCATGCTAAGCAGGTCCTCAAACCCAGCTCTACTCACTGTTAACTAGTGGTTCAACACTATGAAGCTGAACACATTTCCAGGCTAAGGGACTGACCACCTCAAACTATTCCTTTAAAGTTGAAGGATTGTGCACATTATTTTAACTTCTCCACTACTGCTGCCTACATATTTACAACCTCTGTATTCGAATGATGAAGCCTCTTGTGTAGCCCATACGTGTCGCAATAAAGATACCTAACTGGTACACGTATGTTTCATTTATCTACTTGTCGGTATTGTATACCATTATTATATTCAAGATAGAGATAAGGAGCTTCGGACAGATCTAACATACACGGGATATATACAACGGTGTATTTCTCTCAGCGTATATTTGCTGAGAGCTCAATTTAACATCTATGTTAGGGATTAAAGCATTCTTGTCTAACTGTGACAAGGTTGCTATGTAACCCTTTACCGTACACAGCTTTAAACTTCATTAACAACATAACAAACGTACTGAATAAGAACAACAATGGACACAGAAAATTGTTCTTTGAAAAATTACCAATTATTCACGAAAAATAGGAAGAGTAAGTTTAGACAGAATTTATAGAAAGTGATAAATTCTAAACACATTTTCAAAGTAACACAGACGAAAAAGATACAGCGATGTGATATAGACAGGAAGATTTAGAACATCTCACAAAACACAAGTTTATAGCCGCTTCAGAAACGGATACAAGTGATGATCTACGCTAGTGTAGCTTCACACATGAAAAACCAATGAAAATATCTGCTGTGGAGAGTGTTTCAATATGTAACGAATTGATGAATGTCGTTTTAATCAAGACTGCCGGTAATTTCACCCTGAGATATTCAAATTATCTCTTCAGACAAGAAAATGTTATCACCTGAGACGCCCAAAATACCACATTAATAAAAATATTGTATCGCATTAACGACTGTAATGCCCAATAAAGACCAGTAATACCCAATAAAGATACTCAAGTGAAGCAGTTGGGTATCTTTATTGTCGAAACGTTTCGTCGGAAAATCAGGCGATAGAGTAAAAGGGAACAAGTTAGCTCAACGGATGCATGTAAGTAAGCAATTAAAGTTCTGTGAAATGCTTGCCTTGAACCAGACTTGATTTTCAGAAAAATGAAGAACTAAGAAGTCACAGATTTACACATAACTGTGATCTAGGGACCTAGCAGTTGAGCGTGATCTTGGGTATCCACACTGATATATAAATGGTTCCAACACTTGTGTGTGAACCTGGACCCTTATATCAGAGTATGAACCTGAGTTGCTTACACCTGTGTATGAGCCCCAGCCACCATTTCTGAGCGGCAACCTGGGACCCTATGAACCTGAGTTCTTTGCACCAGTGTGTCAGCCTGGATCACTACACCTGTGAGCCTGGATCACTACACCTGTGTGTCAGCCTGGATCACTACACCTGTGTGTCAGCCTGGATCACTACACCTGTGTGTCAGCCTGGATCACTAAACCTGCGTGTCAGCCTGGATCACTACACCTGTGTGTGTGAGCCTGGATCACTACACCTGTGTGTGAGCCTGGATCACTACACCTGTGTGTGAGCCTGGATCACTACACCTGTGTGTCAGCCTGGATCACTACACCTGTGTGTCAGCCTGGATCACTAAACCTGCGTGTCAGCCTGGATCACTACACTTGTGTGTGTGAGCCTGGATCACTACACCTGTGTGTCAGCCTGGATCACTACACCTGTGTGTCAGCCTGGATCACTACACCTGTGTGTCAGCCTGGATCACTAAACCTGCGTGTCAGCCTGGATCACTACACCTGTGTGTGTGAGCCTGGATCACTACACATGTGTGTCTGCCTGGATCACTACACCTGTGTGTCAGCCTGGATCACTAAACCTGCGTGTCAGCCTGGATCACTACACCTGTGTGTGTGAGCCTGGATCACTACACCTGTGTGTCTGCCTGGATCACTACACCTGTGTGTCAGCCTGGATCACTACACCTGTGTGTCAGCCTAGATCACTACACCTGTGTGTCAGCCTGGATCACTACACCTGTATGTCAGCCTGGATCACTACACCTGTGTGTCAGCCTGGATCACTACACCTGTGTGTCAGCCTGGATCACTATACCTGTGTGTCAGCCTGGATTACTACACCTATCTGTGAGCCTGGATCACTACACCTGTGTGTCAGCCTGGATCACTACACCTGTGTTTCAGCCTGGATCACTACACCTGTGTGTCAGCCTGGACCACTATACCTGTGTGTCAGCCTGCATTACTACACCTGTGTGTCAGCCTGGACCACTATACCTGTGTGTCAGCCTGGATCACTACACCTGTGTGTCAGCCTGGACCACTATACCTGTGTGTCAGCCTGGATCACTACACCTGTGTGTCAGCCTGGACCACTATACCTGTGTGTCAGCCTGGATCACTACACCTGTGTGTCAGCCTGGACCACTATACCTGTGTGTAGGCCTGGATTACTACACCTGTCTGTGAGCCTGGATCACTACACCTGTGTGTGAACCTGAATTTTCACTTCTATGTGTGATCCATGGTCTCTGCACCTTTGAGTTGCTTCGGGCTGTTACACTTGCGTGAAAGCCATTTCCCCTACATTAATTGTCACCATGGATCTAAATAACTGTGAAATCTTGTGACCTACATCTGTGTGTGAGCCTGGAACACTACATCTGTGTGAGGCAGCACCTCTACACATGGATAAGTAGGACAGTGGTACAACAGTCTGGCATCTTTATTGACGAGTCGTCTCTCCTGCTCAGCAGGCTTCTTCAGTCGAAGTACAGAGACAGTTGAAGTTATGGAGCTGAGGGACTCACCGCTTCAATCTTACTTCATCTCAGTGTTGATGGATTGATCACCTCAAATTTACATCTTCACTAGTTCTGCTGTCTCCTCTATATTTCCACCGAAGGAGCCCACTGGAATGCGATACGGATTTAAATCTAACTCCTTTCACCTGTCTTTGATGTTGAGCCTCTACATCGGTAAATGAGCCAAGGTCTCAACACCTGCATGGCTCCTCATTCCTAAGTGTTATAATGGATCTCCGCTATCAGAGTGTTGATCCTGGGCCCTCCCACCTGTATGCCAGTCTACGTTGCAATACGTTTTTATGAGTCTGGGCACCTAAATATGTGTGTTATTCTGAGCTCCTGGGCGTTAGTGTAAGCCAGAGTCTCCACTCTCGGCTGAGCTGCGACCCTTTCACCTGAGAGGGATGCTGGGCCGCTGTAACAGTGTGTAAGCTTGGGCCTCACACCTGTGTGTTTATCGGGACCTGACATCTGAGTGTTAACCTTAGTTCCCACGCTTTCGTGTGTTTGTGGGGAGCTAACACCTGTGTGTAAGCCTGACCTCCCATATCTGTATGCGAGGCATGGTTGACACATAAATGTGAAGGGGCTTGGCACCTGTGTATTATCCAAGCATAATACACAGGTTATGCTTGTTAGTGCGTTTTGTCTTAGTTTCACCTTAATATTCTCTGTTATATATGTGTCACATATATGTTACATGTGTGTTATCTGTGTCTCAGGAATGCTTCATGTATGTTATTTGTATTTTACCTGTGATGTATTTGTGTGTTGTGTGTGTATTACATATGTGTTACCTGTGTTGCCAGAGTATGTTTGTTTCATACATTTTAAATGTGTTATGTGTGCTGTATCTGCGTGTTACATGTACGTTACCTGTGTTGTACCTGTGGTATACTTGGGTATTACATGAGCAGTACCTGTGTGTTATCTGCGTGTTACTAGTGTTTGCCTGTATGTTACTTGCACGTTACCTGTGGGATACTTGAATGTTATCTCTGTGTTACCAGCGTCATCCCTGAATGTTTCCTGTGTTTTATTTGTGTTACATGTATATTACCTGTAAATTACCTGCACGTTACCTGTGCTGTACCTGTAAATTACATGTATATTGCCTGTGTTTCTTGTGATTGCTACGTGTTGCTTCCATGTTACGTGCGTATGACCCTTATTTTACAAGTAGTTACCTGCTTGTAACGTGCAAGTTACACATTTGTTATCTGTTGGTTACGTCTGCTGTGTTACCTGTATTGTACATGTATGTTACCTCTGCATTACATGTGTTTTCTTTGTGTTACATGTACATTATCAGTGTCTTATCAGTGTTACTTGTCTGTTAAATGTGTATTTTCTTCTAGTTACTTGTATGTTACGTGTGTATTGCCTGTGAATTACCTGTGTGCTGCCTGTGTATTACTTGTATGTTACGTGTGTGTTCCCTGTGTGTTACCTATGTGTTACCTGTGTGTTGCCTGTGCATTACTTGCATGTTACGTGTGTATTCCCTGTGTGTTACCTATGTGTTACCTGTATGTTGCCTGTCTGTTACGTATATGTTACCTGTGCGTTATTTGTTTGTTACTTGTGTGTTACCTGTATGTTTCATGTATGTTACCTGTTCGTTACCTGTCTGTTACCTGTATATTACATATATATTACCTGTATGTTACCTGTACATTACCTGTCTGTTACCTGTGTGTTATCTGTATGTTATATGTATGTTACCTGCATGTTACCTGTATGTTACCTGTGTGTTTCCTGTGTGTTACCTGTGTACTACCTATATGGTGAAGAATTAGACACATGTGCAACATCTGAGTATCTTTACTGTAGTTGCTTGGCCATCCCGTGGCTTTATCAATAAAATTCAAGACGAAACCTCTGCAATGAAGATACCAGATGTTGCACATGTGTCTAATTCTTTATCTTGTTTATATTGTATGTATCATATATATATATATATATATATATATATATATATATATATATATATATATATATATATATATATATATATATATTATATATATATATATATATATATATATATATATATATATATATATATATATATATATATATATATATACTACCTGTGTGTTACCTGAATATTACCTGTGAGTTACCTGTGTGCTACGTGTGAATTACCTGTATTTTGTCATTGCGTTACCTTTGTGTTACTTGGCTGTTAATTGTGTTTTTGTGTATTGCCTGTAAGTGACCTATGTATCACGTGTGTAACTTGTATCAGTATGCTACATCTGTTATACAAGTGCTACATACGTGTTACCTGACTTTTACATGTGTAATTAATGTTTTAACTGTGTTACCTGGATATACCTGTGCGTTACCTAGTATCACTGTGTCTTACCTGGATATCTCCTGTGTGATTCCTGTATGTTTTCTGTGTTACGTGTGTGTTATATTTATGTTACAAATGTGTTACCTGGTCGGAGAAGTGGCAGATGCAATCTAGTTCTAAGCCTGGGAAAAGAAAATAACCATGGCACTTATAAATTACTTAATGTAAATCTTAATCACTCTGAACACGAGAAAGATTTAAGAGTTTTGGTTAACAGTAATCTAAAAGGGGGACTGTGGCTAGGCCTGGGGACAGTTGGTCCCAAAGATGAGGGGGTACTTGTACCTCCTCCCATGGGAGACTTAGGTCTCGAGACACTCCCCAGATAGGGAGCCAAGGCCGGGTCACCACTACTTGGAAAAGACCCGGGCCGGGAGAATACCGGCGAATAAAAAAAAAGTAATGTAAAATCAAGACAATAATGCGTAAGTGTTCACAATAATGTGATCAGAATTCTTGGCTTCATATCAAGAAGTATAAGTAACAGGAGTCCTCATGCTACACTTCGACTATATATAAGTATAAGTAACAGGAGTCCTCATGCTACACTTCGACTATATATATCATTCGTAAAAACCTTATTTAGATTATTCTGCTCATTTCTGCTCACCATACTACAGAATGAACATAAATGAGCTGGACAACTTACATAGAAGGATGGCACAGTTGATCCCATATATTAGAAATTTTCCCTAAGAGAGATATAGTGATGGCATTGAATCTGCACTCTCTTCAGAGGCGCAGAATTAAGGGGGACTCTGATTGAAGTTAATAAATAAATGACATAAATAGATATAGGTATATAAATAACTTGCCTAAAGTATCTAACCAAGGTAGGACTCGCAGCAGAAGGTTTAAGTTGGAAAAAATAGGTTTAGAAAGGATACAGGAAAGCACTGGTATGGTAGCAGATTTGTGGATTAGTGGAACAAACTTGTGAATTGCGTCATTGAATCGGAAACCTTGTGTAGCTTCAAAAATAGGTTAGACAAGTACATCAGTGGGTTTTCATGACTCATGAAATCTTCATAAAACTATTGAACACAAGTCACGGAACGGGTGGGGTTTGAACGCATGGTAAGTCCTAAAACTCACAACCGGTGCGTTAACCACTCCACAAGCTGGCTATAATAAAACTGATCCAACTAGGTGCATTTCTGGCCCCGAGTGTGACTAAAAATGCAGGGTTTTGCAGACGAATCATGTACCAGCGAGGCTGTGGCGTATTCTGGCTCAAGGTCCCTCAACGCTACACTTGTGAGGGATTCCAGTGTTAAAACCCTTATTTGTGGTCACAGTGAGGCCCATGTTAGCTTCCCTGGGGTGTACAGAAATAAACCAAGTTGGATAAATCTTATTAGAGCCAACTGGCCAAGTGGTCAACGCACTGTGCAGGTAACACATAAGTGAAACACAAGGAATACACAAGAAACACAGGCAACACACAGGCAAAGCACTGAGAAGATACAATACACAGGAAACATCTAGATGACTCAAGGAACACACACATTACATACAAGTAACACACAGGTAATACACAGGCAGCACATAAGTAACACTAGAAAGACATGGAATACGTGAAATACATAAGCGAAATTAAAGATAACAACTAAGTAACAGAAGTATAGCGCATTTTTCTCACACGTCTCACACACACACATATCAAACACCTGTATCTCACAGATAAAACACAGGTAACATATATGCTGGTAACAAACAAGTTACACAGGTAACACGGAGATAACACTTAGTTAACACACAGGCAACATACAAATAACACTGAGATAACGCAAGCAAGGAGGCAACATACACGCAGGTAGCATGCAGGCGACACTCAGGTCACACACAGGTAATATACAGGTAACACACAATTAGCAAAAAGATAAAAATGATAACTGGAGGAAACACACAAAAATCGAATAGGTAATACAGAAGTACGTGAACATAACGCGCAGGTACGTTAAGGTAACACACATAACGCACAGGTACGTTAAGGTAACGCACATAACGCACAGGTACGTTAAGGTAACACACATAACGCACAGGTACGTTAAGGTAACACACATAACGCATAGGTACGTTAAGGTAACACATAACGCATAGGTACGTTAAGGTAACACACATAACGCATAGGTACGTTAAGGTAACACACAGGTTATACATAGGTAACGATAGTAAAATAGCAGTAACACCAGTAGCCCCAAAGAACCACATGTAACACACATGTAACACACATGTAACACACAAGTAACACAAATAAATGCATGTAGCATACAGGTAGCTTACCGGAAAGATGCAAGTAACACAATTATAATACAGAAAAGACGCAGATAATACAGGTAAGAAATGTGTATCAAAAAAGAAACACATAGATCACACAGAGAATGTGTCACATAACGGTCAATACTGGCTTCTTTGTTGTTCGCAATATATATTAACGACACACATGAGGGAATAAATAGTGACATAACAAGTTCACCGTGTCGTTAATGTATACTGTAAATAACAAAGAAGCCGGTGTTGACCCCTTTGGAACACAGCTTGTGACACATCCCCACTCTTATATCTCCACATTTATGCAGACTCTCTATTGCCTATTTGTCAACCACACCTGAGTGATTTGTGATCGCTTTCTCCAGTCTCATCACTAACCTAAAGATTACTAATTAGTGAATTCTTACCCTAGTTACTTCCGTCACAAACTATTTTAAACAAATAAACCTGAATCGTATCAGGATAGCCAGTAGATTAAAGATTTACTGTTAAATTGCTCCAATCAATTTGTCTAAAGTTTATATCTCCTATTAAAACACTATTTTCGTATGTAGATGATTGGTAGTTTCGTCCCATAGATGATTATAGCGTTCTCTAACAAGGTTTGAGGTCCTGCAAATCACACGCAAGATTAGTTTTCGTGTCCCTCGAGAAATTGTAGCCCAGTGGATTTGTATCCATCGCTTCTACCTTTATATCTTATCTAATGCTCTTGTTTATTTATCTCTGACTTATATTGCCACTCCACTACACTTCCTATTGACCCTATCCGAGTAGAATAATTTATAGCCTTGTATGTGGCAATCAGAAAGCATTCCTCTATCTTTCAGGTTGAACCAGGTCTCTGTTATAGCAATAATATCTGTTTCATACATATGCAGTCAATCTCAGTTCATCCATCTTATTTCTTTCGCTCCTACTATTATTAGGAGCGAAAGAAACCTTAAGGGAATTAGTCACTAGCTGCCCTCTTTTTGCCTCTCTTTGTTAGTTGACCAATTTCATATAGGTTGAACAATACCCTTTAAACATATCCCTGAGGTATTCTGGCAACTTTTGCCGCTTTCATCCCTCGTTCTGTAACCTGTCTGTTTCCCACACACACACCTATGCCTGTATCTTCTATCAATTTAAATTCCTAGACAACATAGCAACGGCCCCCTTCAACAGAGTTGGCTAACGCTGCCACTCTGATCCAGAGAGCTGTATCCCATCCCTTGCCATAGTTGTTCCATTTGTCAATGAATGGGGTTTCAAGTTCTTTACAGTACCTACAATTACCCAAAACATTCATTTATTGCCCAGTTCTCTTCTAGGAAAATGCTACATGTTATCGGGACCCCTCCTTATGACCTAATTAAATCTATAGCTGTCCTGAAATTATTTAGCAGCTCCTGTCTCCTGCCCTTCCAAAAATCGTTTACACCAGTACTGTGACAGATAATAGACTTATCCCATTACATGACCTAATATTATCTGACCAGTTAACTATGTCAGCAACACTAACTTCTGGGAAACACCCTCTCTCTCTCACCTTCCTATCAGTTACAGAAGGAACAGTCAATATATTTTATCTGTGAGTCATCCGACCACAAGGCTATTCCTATCTTCATTTGTACTTTTATTCTCGCTGATCATTGATGTAAATTCGTCCTGGAGAACAGAGAAGCGATGTCCTACCTTTATATCTGCTTTTTTAACCTTCCTCACTCTGACGTTCCTTGCTTTACCGTAAACTACTTCCTACTTATAACTGCTGCTTATCTGCTCCTCACTATTGATAACCTGTTTCCCTTCACTAACCCCATCTATCTCACATCCATCGCTATTATAACTTTTAAAGGGAATTTTCAGCTTCTTATTTTCCTCCTTGAGGCGTAGAATTTCCTCCATGAACACCTTGAAATTCACCTTTAAATTCTCCTTTAAGATACTACAGGAAGCCATGGTACTCTATTACACTTGACAATAATACCTCAGGAGGTCAGGAGAGACAGCAACTCTTGGTGACTACTGACTTCAGAGAACCACCAAAACCTCAAGGAACTGTGTTATTTGTGTATCATACTCGTGTTTACTTGAATACTTTCTGTAAGAATTCTTTCTATTGTGTTTGTGTTACATTTAGGTTACTTGTGTGTCATCTATGTTTGCTGTCATACTCGTATGCCACCTAAGTTATCAGTATGTTATAAGTGCTTCGCTTATGTGTTACCTGTGGAACTTGTGTGTTACCTGGGTGTTCAAAGTGTGTTATCTAAGCGTACTTTTCTGGTACCTGTGTGTTTGCTTCAATGTAACTAGTAAATTATCTCTCTCTTACTTACATATTGTCTGTGTTACCTATGTGTTACCTGCGTGTTTTATATGTTTTACCTGTGTTACATGTATAGTACTTCAATGAACTTTTGTTACCCTTGTGTTGCATTTCTGTTACCTATTTTTTACCTGCAGGATATCTTCCTGATATATAGTTACCTGTGTGTTGCCTAAATTTTAACTCCTTTTCCCGTGTGTTATTAGTATGTTGGTTGAATAATGTCCGTTATCTATGTGTTACCTATGTGTTACCTATATGATATCTATGTGTTACTTATTTGTTATCTACGTGTTACCTATGTGTTACCTGTGGGATATCTATGTGTTACCTATGTTACCTATGTGATGTCTATGTGTCACCTGTGTGTTATCTATGTGTTACCTATGTGATATCATGTGTTAATTATGTGTTACCTATGTGATATCTGTGTTACCTATGTGTTATCTATGTGTTATTTATGTGTAACCTATGTGTTACCTATGTGTTATCTATGTGTTACCTATGTGTTATCTATGAGTTATCTATGTGTTATCTATATGTTACCTATGTGTTATCTATGTGTTACCTATGTTACCTATGTGTTATGTATGTGTTACCTATGCGTGTCAGTGTTACCCATATGTTATCTGTGTTACTTATGTGTTATCTATGTGTTACTTATGTGTTATATATGAGTTATCTATATGTTATCTATGTGTTACCTATGTGTTATCTATGTGTTACATATTTGCTATATATGAGTTTTCTATGTGTTATCACTCTGTTACCTATGTGTTACCTATGTGTTACCTATGTGTTATCTATGTGTTACCTATGTGTTATATACGTGTTATCTATGTGTTACCTATATTTTATCTATGTGTTATCTATGTGTTACTTATGTGTTCCCTATGTGTTTCTTGTCTATATTCGTGTTCAGTGCTTGAATTAACGTTTGTTTCCTGGGTGTTACCTAGGTGTAACCAACGTTATCAGTGCCTTGCATGTGTTTTACCTGTGTGTTGTATTGTATTACCTATGTATTAACAATGTGTTATCTGTGCATTACCTGTATATTTCCTAGGTTTTTACCCATGTTTGCCTATGTAACACCTTTGTGTTTCTTGTCATATATGTGTGTTACCCATATGTTTATTGTCTTACATGTGTGTTACCTGTAGGGTACATATGATTTACCTATGTATAACCTGTGTGTTACGTGTATATCACTTGCGTGTTATCTATGTTATCAGTGTTTAATCTGTGTTTTACTAGTGGGTTCCGTGTTTGTTGTCTCTGTGCTGTTTGTTTGGTTCTTGTGTGTTACCTGTATCATCTGGAAGTTTCCTATGGGCTACTTGTATTATCAATACTTGTACACCTACGAGTGTGCATCCATATATGGGCCCCTCTGACCCTTACTGTGTCAGGTGACTCCACTTGGCCAGCAGACCGGCCGTGCTGCCATCCACCAGGTCTGGTCCCTAACATCTAGGTCAGGATTCAAGGCGCACGTTTTAAGATTAGGTTCCACTTTGTTCCGTCGGTATACTATAACAGACCGAGTATAATGTCATTGTCAAACCCTCACGATAAATAGTGGCAGCGTGTGGTCCGAAATTCCGTTGAATTTCGCAGATACCAGTGATTAATTTAATAGTGATACACGTGAGGGGACTTAGTGCGTCGCCTGGGGTACGTCACTCATACCAGCCGGCTAGCACCATCCTGCCTTCCCTCCACTGTCTCGCACCTCTACTATCCAGTAACGCATCCTTGGCTTTGTTTTACAGTTGCATCTGGCTTTTGCCTATGGTTATTCGAAAGGCAGACCCGAAACTTCATGCAATTAAACTAAGCCAGCTTTGAAAATTATTATTGTTATTATTATTTAAACAAATCACCTGCAGGAAGCTTATAAGGCATTACCTAAATTATTACCTGCCAGTAATTTAGGTGAGGTAAATGGGACTTAAGTCACAGCACGCCACCAAACTGTCACTCCTTCGAAGCCCGCTCCTTACCACTTTCACCAAAAGCTAGACCAGACATTAAATTAATAATTACAATATTAAAGCCAACTACTAACGTAAATTAAAGTTGTGGACTGTATAGGATTAAGCTTGCTGGGTACACAAAATATAATTAGTATTAACACTTATCATTTAATTACTGTAGATGGATCACACCACAACACCTGCCTAACACCTAGACCCTACACTGGCCAGCTAGAAATCTAAATGCAAGGACTAGTGGTGCACTTCCATTGAGTGATGCTCTCATTCCTTTATCTTCTACCATCCACACATAATTCTTGAGGTCCCGCAAATTCCCTGTTCCAATTATTCATCAGGGGACACCAACACGGGTTCCCATCACAAATTCAGGCCGAAAAACCTTAACTGACCTTCGA
The DNA here is from genome assembly GCF_026875155.1 of Cherax quadricarinatus. Classification (NCBI taxonomy): domain Eukaryota; kingdom Metazoa; phylum Arthropoda; class Malacostraca; order Decapoda; family Parastacidae; genus Cherax; species Cherax quadricarinatus. The sequence continues at coordinate 40,772,400 of NC_069418.1, read as the reverse complement.
GAACGCCCGATTACATTGCACAATTCCGTTCAGTGCTCACACATTCAATTCAATATGGCGACTCCTCCCCGGGGTCACTTCTCGGCTGTTCTGCCTCCCCCCTCACTCGATATTTCTCAAAGGGTTCAAATAACATCACATTTTAATATGTATGTATTATATTATTCATTTATATGTTCTATATTTAGGAAATTATGTAAAAAAAAATTCTTTACCAGCTTCTGCCCGAGCAAATACGTCTGATTCCCCTCAGAACGTCAGTGTATAAGTTTTGCAAGCATTCCAGCCGTCCCAGTGATTTTTTGCATCGAGGAAGAATAGGCAAGCCAGCAGAAGGAAGTTCCAGTCGTTTAAGCCATCACAGGAAAAGCAAGCCAGCCTGCTCAAGGAACTCCGTGTTCTGCCTACATTGCTTTGTACAATCGTTCAAAACACTAGTCAGAGCAAACATTCCATCTAAGTGGCATATTGTGGCTTAGTGTGGGTTATTAATTAAGCCAGTCTGCTTTGTCTGGTTAGAGTGAAGGCATCAGTAGGTCAGTCAGTGTGTGTTGTACGGCCACACAACTCACTGCGCTCCTGGCTCCTCACAGCTACCACCCATACACATCTCCCAGCTTCCTGCATAGCCCAAGTTGCACACAGGCCATTTAAGAACATAAGAACATGAGTAAGAAGGAACACTGGAACAGGCCTACTGACCCATGCGGAGCAGGTCCATGCTCCCCCCCCGGATTAGACCAATGACCCACCCCCCATGGTCACCTCCACTCAGGGATGGAGCACTGCACCAGACCCAGCAGCACAAGCTAGTCAGGTTCAACTCACACCCACCCACGCCCATTCATGTATTTATCTAACCTATTTTTAAAACTACACAACGTTTTAGCCTCAATAACTGTACTCGGGAGTTTGTTCCACTCATCCACAACTCTGTTACCAAACCAGTGCTTTCCTATATCCTTCCTGAATCTTAATTTTTCCAATTTGAAACCATTGCTGCGAGTCCTTTCTTGGCTGGAAATTTTCAGCACGCTATTTACATCCCCTTTATTTATTCCTGTTTTCCATTTATACACCTCGATCATATCCCCCTAATTCTACGCCTTTCGAGAGAGTGCAGATTCAGGGCCATCAGTCTATCCTCATAGGGAATATTTCTGATACATGGGATCAACTTTGTCATCCTCCTCTGTACGTTTTCCAGAGCATTTATATCCATTCTGTAATACGGTGACCAGAACTGAGCAGCATGGTCTAAATGAGGCCTAACCAAGGATACATAGAGTTGAAAAACAACCTGAGGACTTCTATTTTTTATACTTCTAGATATGAAGCCAAGAATTCTGTTAGCTTTATTGCGAACACTAATGCACTGTTGTCTTGGTTTTAGATTACTGTTAACCAGAACTCCTAAATCCTTTTCGCAATCAGTAGTATTAAGATCTACATTATTTAGTTTATATGTGGCATAGTTATTTAACTGTCCAACATTTAGAACTTTGCATTTGTCAATATTAAACTGTAACTGCCACTTCTCCGACAATTGCGTCAGTCTATTCAAATCATCGTGGAGTGATCTAGTGTCCTCATTAGAATGAATAGGACGGCCTATTTTGGTGTCATCAGCAAATTTGCTTATGTCGCTATTTATTCCCTCATCTATGTCGTTTATGTAAATTGTTAACAACAACGGGCCCAACACTGACCCCTGAGGAACACTGCTTGTGACGGGCCCCCATTCTGATTTCTCCCCATTTATGCAAACTCTCTGCTGTCTATTTGTCAACCAGGCCTCTACCCAGGAAAAAATTTCTCCTCCTATTCCGTGTGCCCTAAGTTTCCTCAACAGCCTCTTGTGTGGAACTCTATCGAAAGCCTTACTGAAGTCCATATACACAATAACATTTTCATTACCATGATCTACCTCCTCAAACACCTTAGTGAAAAAAGTTAGTAAATTCGTAAGACAGGAACGCCCCTTTGTAAAACCATGTTGAGATTCATTAATCAATCTGTGCCTGTCAAGATGGCTACGAATTGCTTTGCCAATTATTGATTCCATAAATTTTCCCACTATGGAGGTAATGCTTATTGGTCTATAGTTCGAAGCCAAGGACCTGTCACCTGCCTTGTAAATAGGTATTACATTTGTCATTTTCCACTTATCAGGTACTATGTCAGTTTGTAGTGACATGTTAAAATGATTAGCCAAAGGTATGCTAAGTTCCTCTTTACATTCCTTTAACACCCTTGCAAACAGTTCATCAGGACCTGGGGATTTGTTAGGTTTTAGTTTCTCTCTTTGTCTGAGGACCATGTCACTAGTTACCGCAATCATGCATAGTTTATTATCATCCTGTTCTACATAATCTATTATTTCAGGAATATCGCTAGTATTTTCCTGGGTGAAAACTGAGAGGAAGTAAGTACTGAGAATTTCACACATATCCTTATCACTGTGAGTGATCTGACCAGAGTTACTCTTAAGTGGGCCAATCTTGTCCCTAATCTTACTTCTGTATACCTGAAAGAACCCTTTTGGGTTAGTCTTTGAATCCCTTGCGACCTTAGCCTCATAATCTCTTTTTGCTTTTCTAATTCCTTTCTATATTTCTCTCTTTAATTGAATATATTGATTTCTTAACTGCCCATCCCCTCTTTTGATACGCCTATATATGCCTCTCTTTTGACCAGTGAAATGTTTTAATCTATTGTTCATCCATTTGGGATAATTTTTGTTAGATCTAATTTCCCTACTCGGAACAAAAGTTATCTGGGCAGCTAGAACTATGCTCTGAAAAACGTCATATTGGCAACCAAGATCACCTACCTGACCCATAGTCAGGACATCCCAATTTAGCCCACCCAGGTAATTTTTCAGTCCCATGAAGTCGGCCAAGCGAAAATCTGGGACAGAGATTTGATTGCAGTTATCTGGGTAATTCCATGATACATTGAAACTAAGTGATTTGTGATCACTTTTCCCAAGCTCATCATTAACCTCAAGATAATTAATTAGTGAATCTTTGTTGGCAAGAACCAAGTCAAGCAGATTGTTTCCTCTAGTTGGTTCTGTCACAACCTGTTCTAAAAAGCAATCCTGAACCGTATCAAGAAAGTCACTAGACTCAAGATTTCCTGTCATGTTGTTCCAATCAATTTGTCTAAAGTTAAAATCTCCCATTATCACAACATTTTCATATCTAGATGCCTTATGAATTTCGTCCCATAACAGCTTACTGCCTTTCCTATCAAGGTTTGGGGGCCTATAAATCACACCTAAAATTAATTTGTCATGTCCCTCGAGAAACTGTAGCCAAACAGATTCTGTGTTCGATATTTCTAATCTTATATCATGTCTAAGACAACAATTTAAATTTTCTCTGACATACATCGTCACACCACCACCCTTCCTGTTGATCCTATCAGCGTGGAATAGTTTATAACCCTGTATGTTGCATTCAGAAGGCATTTCTCTATTTTTCAGGTTGAACCAGGTCTCTGTTATACGAATAATGTCTATATTACCTACACTTGCAAGTAATCTTAGCTCATCTATCTTATTTCTTAGACTCCTACTATTTGTATAGTAAACCTTAAGGGAGCTAGTCACTCATTGCCCTCTACTATCTCTGTTTGTTGATCAATTGATTTGCCATTACTAGCAACTTTATTTTGAATATTGTCTTTTAAACATATCTCTGAGGTATCCCGGTAATAACTGCTGCTTTTAACCCTAATGCTGCAGGCTGATTGTTTCCCACAAACACCCATACCTCTATAATCTATCAGTTTAAATTCCTAGACAAGTCATCAATTACCCTTTCAATTGAATTGGCTAATGCAACCACTCTATCCCCAGGGAGATGATCCCCATCCCTTGCATACATATCATGTTTGCCAAAGAATAGGTCCCAGTTATCAATGAATGGGATTGCAAGTTCCTTGCAGTTCCTGTCTAGCAAGCAATTTAAACCAGTTGCCCTAGACATCCATTCATTGCCCACTTCCCTTCTAGGCAAGATGCTACATATGACTGGGATCCCTCCCTTAGACCTAACTACTTCTATGGCTGACCTGTACTTATCCAGCAGCTCCTCTCTCCTGCCCTTCCCAATGCCATTACCCCCAAGCTAGCATTGATTTTGTGCAACTTCCAGTAACGTCACGAGGGTCTGTGAATCGCTGAGAAAGTGCATAATTTAGCCAGAATTACAGTATTCATTCTGAGGGGAATTCATCGCTGTGGAGTAGACCGCTGTCTTGTCTGCTATGTTAAGAAAAAATAAAATAAGATAAGATTTTGTTTGGATTTTAACCCGGAAGGTTAGCCTCCCAGGATAACCCAAGAAAGTCAATGCGTCATCGAGAACTATCTGTCTTATTTCCACTGAGGTCCTTCAATCTTGTTTCCCAGGATGCAACCCACATCGGTCGGCTAACACCCCGGTACCTAGTTACTGCTAGGTGAACGGGGAGAGTAGGTATAATGAAACACGCCCAATGTTTGTGCCCATGCCAGGGATCGAACCAGAGACACTCAGTGTATGAGGCGGGTGTTACCTAGTAGATGTAGCTGAGAGGTTGCCACAATGGTGCTGTACTACCTCTATCACTGCAGCATCTTCCTGCCTCTGCTCTGCCATTATTCACTTTCAATCAACAGTACTCGTTTATAGAGAGTTAATAAGTATGTTACGAGTGTTAAGATACTGTGAAGGCTCAGTGAACATTAGTGACTCAGTGTAGTTTCGTTTATTTTATATTTGTGTATGTCTGTGTGTACTCACATAATTGTACTCACCTAATTGTAGTTGCAGGGGTCGTGACTCAGCTCCTGGCCCCACCTCTTCGGTGAACGCTACTAGGTTCTCTCTCTCCCTGCTCCATGAGCTTTATCATACCTCTCCTTGAAGCTTTACTATGTATGGTTCCTGCCTCCACTACCTCACTAGCCAGACTGTTCCACTTCCTGACCACTCTATGACTGAAGAAATACTTCCTAACATCCCTGTGGCTCGTCTGAGTCTTCAACTTCCAAGAGTGACCCCTTGTCTCTATGTCCGCTCTCTGGAACATCTTGTCTCTGTCCACCTTGTCTATTCCACGAAGTATTTTGTATGCCGTTATCGTGTCTCCCTTAACCCTCCTGTCCTCCAGTGCCGTAAAACCGATTTCCTTTAACCTGCCTTCGTAGGACATTCCCCTCAGCTCTGGAACTAACCTTGTCTTTTTTTTATTTTTAATTTATGTTAAGCGCTAAATCCATGGGGATCATTCAGCGCATGACGTTATGGAGGCTTGATCCTCCGTCAGCTGAGAGCCAGACAGACGCGCTTCCTATCTGTACTCACCTAGTTCAACTAACCTTGTCGCAAACCTTTGCACTTTCTCTAATTTCTTGACGTGCTTGACCCGGTGCTGGTTCTAAGCTGCTGCTGCATACTCCAGTATTGGCCTGACGTACACTGTGTACAGTGTCTTGAAAGATTGTTTGCTTTGGTACCAGAACGCTAATATCAGGTTTGCCAGGCGCCCATATGCTGCAGCATATGGATGGATCCTGCCTCCACTACATCGCTTCCCAAACTATTCCACTTCCTGACTACTCTGTGACTGAAGTAATACTTCCTAACATCTCTGTGATTCATCTGAGTCTTCAACTTCCAACTGTGTCACCTAGTTGCTATGTCCCATCTCCGGAACATTGTGTCTGTCCACCTTGTCAATTCCTCTCAGTATTTTATATGTCGTTATCATGTCATCCCTATCTTTCCTGTAACCCAGTGTCGTCAGGTCGATTTCCCTTAACCTCTCCTCGTAGGACCTACCCCTTAGCTCTGGTACTAGTCTTGTTCTCTAGATTCTTTATGTGCTTGGCTAGGTGTGGGTTCCAGACTGGTGCCGCATACTCCAATATGGGCCTAACGTACACGGTGTACAGGGTCCTGAACGATTCCTTATTAAGATGTCGGAATGCAGTTCTTAGGTTTGCTAGGCGCCCATATGCTGCAGCAGTTATTTGGCCGATGTGCGCCTCAGGAGAAGTGCCTGGTGTTATACTCATCCCAAGATCTTTTTCCTATTTGTAGTCTCTGGCTCCCTAGACTGTACTCCGTCTGCGATCTTCTTTACCCTTCCACAATCTTTATGACTTTGCACTTGGTGGGGTTGAACTCCAGGAGCCAATTGCTGGACCAGGTCTGCAGCCTGTCTAGATCTCTTTGTAGTTCTGCCTGGTCCTCATACGATTGAATTCTTCTCATCAACTTCACATCATCTGCAACAGGGGGACTTCGGAGTCTATTCCGTCCGTCATGTCGTTCAGAAATACCTGAAACAGCACCAGTTCTAGGACTGACCCGTGTGGAACCCCACTCATCAAAGGCACCCACTCTGACACCTCCCCACGTACCATGACTCGCTGCTGTCTTACTGGCAAGTATTCCCTGATCCATTGTAGTGCCTTCCCTGTTATCCCTGCCTGGTCCGCTAGTTTTTGCAATAATATCTTGTATGGAACTGTGTCAAACGCCTTCTTACAGCCCTAGAAAATGCAATTCACCCAACCTCTCTTTCTTGTCTTACTGCTGTCACCCTGTCATAGAACTCCAGTAGGTTTGAGACACAGGATTTCCCGTCCCTGAAACCATGTTGGCTGCTGCTGATGAGATCATTCCTTTCTAGGTGTTCCAACACTCTTCTCCTGATAATCTTCTCCATAACTTTGCATACTATACATGTCAGTGACACTGGTCTGTAGTTTGGTGTTTCATGTCTGTCTCCTTTTTTAAAAATTGGGACTACATTTGCTGTCTTCCATACCTCAGGTAATCTCTTTGTTTTGATAGATGTGTCGAACATTGTTGTTAGGGGTACACACAGCGCCTCTGCTCCCTCTGTCAGGATCAATGGAGAGATGTTGTCCTTCCCATCGCATTTGAGGTATCTAGCTCACTCATCAGCCTCTTCACTTCTTCCTTGGTTGTATGTGTTGTGTCCAACATTTGATGGTGTACCCTAACCTCTCCGTCTTTCTGGAGTCCCTTCTGTTTCCTCTGTGAACACTTTTTTGAATCACATGTTGAATACCTCACATACTGCGAACAGAGACACTTCTGAGTCTAACCCTTCCATCATGTCGTTCACATATACCAAAAATAGCACTGGTCCTAGGACCGACCCCTGTGGGACCCCGCTCGTCACAGGTGCCCACTGTGATACATCATTATGTACCATGACTCCTTGTTGCCTCCCTGTCAGGTATTCTCTGATCCATTGCAGTGCCCTTTCTGTTATATGACCCTGATCCTTTAGCTTCTGCACTAATCTCTTGTGAGGAACTGTGTCAAAGGCCTTCTTGCAGTCCAAGAAGATGCAATCAACCCACCCCTCTCTCTCGCGTCTTACTTCTGTTACTTTATCATAAAACTCCAGAAGGTTTGTGACACAGGGTTTTCCTTCCATGAATCCATGCTGGTTGGCATTTATACTCTTGTTCCGTTCCAGGTGCTCCACATCTCTCCTCCTGATAATCTTCTCCATAACTTTGCATACTATACACGTCAGTGACACAGGTCTATAGTTTAGTGCCTCTTTTCTCTCTCCTTTTTTAAAAATGGGAACTACATGTGCCGTCTTCCATACCTCAGGTAGTTGCCCAGTTTCCAGGAACATGTTGAAGAATGTGGTAAGTGGCACACACAACATATCTGCTCCCTCTCTAAGGACCCATGGGGAGATGTTGTCCGGTCCCATTGCCTAGGAGGTATCGATGTCCCTTAGCAGTTTCTTCACCTCCTCCTCATCTGTATGTATGTCATCCAACACTTGTTGGTATATTCCTTGCTGGTGTTCCCATCTGGTCTGTCCCCCAAGAGGCCTTCTTGTCTCCACTGAAAATACTTCCTTAAATCTCATGTTGAGCTCCTCACATACCTCTTGATCGTTTCTTGTGAGTTCTCCACCTTCTTTCCTCAGCCTTATCACCTGGTCTTTGACTGTTGTCTTCCTCCTAATTTGGTTATACAGCAGTTTCGGGTCAGACTTGACTTTCGATGCTATGTCGTTCTCGTACTGTCGCTGGGCCTCCCTCCTTATCTGTGCATACTCGTTTCTGGCTCTTCTACTAATCTCCTTATTTTCCTGGGTCCTTTGCCTCCTGTTCCTTTTCCATTCTCTGGTGCACTTAGCTTTTTGCCTCCCTACACCTTCGGGTAAACCAAGGATTCCCTTCGGTCTTCCTATTACTTCTGTTTCCCTTGAGAACAAACCTTTCATCTGCCTCTTTGCACTTTGTTGTTACATATTCCATCATCTCGTTTACTGATTTTCCTACCAGTTCTCTGTCCCACTGAACCTCCTTCAGGAAATTCCACATACCTGTGTAGTCCCCCCTTTTGTAGTTTGGCTTTTCCCATTCAATTCCTGTTACCTTCTATACTTGTAACTCTACTATATAATCAAAACTCTGAACCACGTGATCGCTAGCTCCAAGGGGCCTCTCGTAAGTGATGTCCTCAATGTCTGAACTGCTCAGGATGAACACAAGATCCAGTCTTGCTGGCTCACCCTACCCTCTGTCTCTGGTAGTGTCCCTGACATGTTGATGCATGAGGTTTTCAAGTACCACATCCATCATCTTGGCTCTCCATGTTTCAGGACCCCATGTGGCTCCAGCTTTTCTCAGTCGACCTCCCTGTGGTTGAAATTGCCCTTTACCAGTAACTTTGCTCTGCTCGACTGAGCTCTTCTTGCCACCTCAGCCAGTGTGTCCACCATCACCCTGTTGTTTTCTTCGTACTCCTCTCTTGGCCTCCTGCAGTTCTGTGGTGGGTTGTACATCACTTCAATGACTACTTTATGTTCTCCAGACTGAATTGTACCTACTATGTAGTCTCTTTCTCCAATCACGTCCATGCCTTCCATTTCCTCAAATCCCCATCGGTTTTTTATGAGCAGTGCAACTCCTCCTCCCCCTCTACTCCTTCTATCTTTTCTCAGGATCTGATATCCCGTTGGGAAGATTGTGTCTGTTATTTTCTCAGCGAGTTTTGTTTCTGTGACTGCTATGATGTCTGGGGATTTCTCACTGATTCTTTCGTGCCACTCCTCATGTTTATTCGTTATTCGTGTGTGTGTGTGTGTGTGTGTGTTTGTGTACTCACCTATTTTTTGTGGTTGCAGGGGTCGAGTCTTAGCGCCTGGCCCCGCCTCTTCACCGGTTGCTACTGGGCCCTCTCTCTCCCCGCTCCATGAGCTTTATCAAACCTCGTCTTAAAACTGTGTATGGTTCCTGCCTCCACTACGTCATTTTCTAGGCTATTCCACTGCCTTACAACTCTATGACTGAAGAAATACTTCCTAATATCTCTCTGACTCATTTGTGTCTTCAACTTCCAATTGTGGCCTCTTGTTTCTGTGTCCCCTCCTGGAACATCCTGTCTTTTTCCACCTTGTCTATTCCACGCAGTATTTTATATGTCGTTATCATGTCTCCCCTGACCCTCCTGTCCTCCAGTGTCGTCAGGCCGATTTCCCTTAATCTTTCTTCATAGGACATTCCCCTTAGCTCTGGAACTAACCTTGTCGCAAACCTTTGTACTTTCTCTAGTTTCTTGACTTGCTTTATCAAGTGCGGGTTCCAAACAGGTGCTGCATACTCCAGTATGGGCCTGACGTACACGGTGTGCAGTGTCTTTAACGATCCTTACTAAGGTATCGGAATGCTGTTCTCAGGTTTGCCAGGCGCCCATATGCTGCAGCAGTTATCTGGTTAATGTGTGCTTCCGGAGACATGCTCGGTGTTATACTCACCCCAAGATCTTTCTCCTTGAGTGAGGTTTACAGTCTTTGGCCACCTAGCCTATACTCTGTTTGTGGTCTTCTCTGCCCTTTCCCTATCTTCATGACTTTGCATTTGGCAGGATTAAATTCGAGAAGCCATTTGCTGGACCAGGTGTCCCCGTCTGTCCAGGTCTCTTTCTGTGTGTGTGTGTGTGTGTGTGTGTGTGTGTGTGTGTGTGAGTGTGTGTGTTTTGTGTGTGTGTGTGTGTGTGGTGTGTGTTTGTGTGTGTGTGTTTGTATGTGTCTGTGAGTACTCACCTAGTTGTACTCGCCTAGTTGAGGTTGCAGGGGCCGAATCCAAGCTCCTGGCCCCGCCTCCTCACTGGTCGCTACTAGGCCACTCTCCCTGAACCGTGAGCTTTGTCATACCTCTGCTTAAAGCTATGTATGGATTCTGCCTCCACTACATCGCTTCCCAAACTATTCCACTTCCTGACTACTCTGTGGCTGAAGAAATACTTCCTAACATCCCTGTAATTCATCTGTCTTCAACTTCCAACTGTGTCTCCTTGTTGCTGTGTCCTATCTCTGGAACATTTTGTCTTTGTCCACCTTGTAAATTCCTCTCGGTATTTTGTATGTCGTTATCAAGTTCCCCCTATCTCTCCTGTCCTCCAGTGTCGTCAGGTTGATTTCCCTTAACCTCTCCTCGTAAGACATACCTCTTAGCTCTGGGACTAGTCTTGTTGCAAACCTTTGCACTTTCTCTAGTTTCTTTACGTGCTTGGCTAGGTGTGGGTTCCAAACTGGTGCCGCATACTCCAATATGGGCCTAACGTACACGGTGTACAGGGTCCTGAACGATTCCTTATTAAGATGTCGGAATGCTGTTCTGAGGTTTGCTAGGCGCCCATATGCTGCAGCAGTTATTTGGTTGATGTGCGCTTCAGGAGATGTGCCTGGTGTTATACTCACCCCAAGATCTTTTTCCTTGAGCGAGGTTTGTAGTCTTTGGCCCCCTATACTGTACTCCGTCTGCGGTCTTCTTTGCCCTTCCCCAGTCTTCATGACTTTGCACTTGGTGGGGTTGAACTCCAGGAGCCAATTGCTGGACCAAGTCTGCAGCCTGTCCAAATCCCTTTGTAGTTCTGCCTGGTCTTCGATCGAATGAATTCTTTTCATCAACTTCACGTCATCTGCAATCAGGGACACTTCGGAATCTATTCCTTCCGTCATGTCATTCACAAATACCAAAAACAGCACTGGTCCTAGGACTGACCCCTGTGGGACCCCGATGGTCACAGGTGCCCACTCTGACACCTCGCCACGGACCATGACTCACTGCTTTCTTCCAGACAAGTATTGCCTGATCCATTGTAGTGCCTTCCCTGTTATCCCTGCTTGGTCCTCCAGTTTTTGCACTAATCTCTTGTGTGGAACTGTGTCAAACGCCTTCTTGCTGTCCAAGAAAATGCAATCCACCCACCCCTCTCTCTCTCTTGTCCTACTGTTGTCACCATGTCATAAAACTCCAATAGGTTAGTGACATAGGATTTCCCGTCCTTGAAACCATGTTGGCTGCTGTTGATGACATGATTCCTTTCTAGGTGTTCCACCACTCTTCTGATAATCTTTTCCTTGACTTTGCATACTATACATGTCAGTGACACTGGTCTGTAGTTTAGTGCTTCATGTCTGTCTCCTTTTTTAAAGATTGGGACTACATTTGCTGTCTTCCATGCCTCAGGCAATCTCCCTGTTTCGATAGATGTATTGAATATTGTTGTTAGGGGTACACATAGCGCCTCTGCTCCCTCTCTCAGGACCAATGGAGAGATGTTATCCGGCTCCATTGCCTTTGAGGTATCTAGCTCACTAAGAAGCCTCTTCACTTCTTCCTCGGTTGTGTGTACTGTGTCCAGTACTTGGTGGTGCGCCCCACCTCTCTTTCTTTCTGGAGCCCCTACTGTCTCCTCTGTGAACACTTCTTTGAATCTCTTGTTGAGTTCCTCACATACTTCACGGTCATTTCTTGCTGTCTCTCCTCCTTCTTTCCTTAGCCTGATTACCTGTTCCTTGACTGTTGTTTTCCTCCTGATGTGGCTGTATAACAGCTTCGGGCCAGATTTGGCTTTCGCTGCTTTGTCGTTTTCATATTGTCGTTGGGCCTCCCTTCTTATCTGAGCATTTTAAATTTCTTGCTCTACGACTGCTCTCCTTATTCCCCTGGGTCCTTTGCCTTCTATATTTCTTCATTCCCTAGCACACTTGGTTTTTGCCTCCCTGCACCTTTGGGTGAACCATGGGCTCATACTGGTTTTTTCATTAATCCCTTTACCCTTGGGTCCAAACCTCTCCACAGCCTCCTTGCACATTGTTGCTACATATTCCATCATCTCATTAATTGACTTCCCTGCCAGTTCTCTGTCCCACTGAACCCCATTCAGGAAGTTCCTCATTCCTGTGTAGTCCCTTTCTTGTAGTTTTCCTTTCATTCGTCGGGCCCTTCCTGCTTCCCCCTCCACTTGTAGCTCTACTGTGTATTCGAAGCTTAAAACCACATGATCGCTGGCCCCAAGGGGTCTTTCACATGTGATGTCCTCAATATCTGCACTACTCAAGGTGAATACTAGGTCAAGTCTTGATGGTTCATCCTCTCCTCTCTCTCTTGTAGTGTCCCTTTCGTGTTTGTACATGAAGTTTTCCAGTACCACCTCCAGCATCTTAGCCCTCCATGTGTCTTGGCTCCATGTGGCTCCAAGTTCTCCCAATCGATCTCCTTGTGGTTAAAGCCACCCATGATCAGGAGCTTTGCCCTGCATGCATGAGCTCATCTGGCCAATGCAGCAAGTGTGTCAACCATCGCTCTATTGCTCTCGTCATACTCTTGCTTTGGCCTCCTGCTGTTCTGTGGTGGGTTATATATCACTGCAATTACCAACTTGGGACCTCCAGAGTGAAGCGTTCCCGCTATGTAATCGTTTGCTCCTCCGCTGTCTCTTAAGAACATAAGAACATAAGAACGAAAGAACACTGCAGAAGGCCTACTGGCCCATGCGAGGCAGGTCCAAGTCTCATACCGGCTTAAGCCAATGCACCCAACCTAGTCAGGTCAGGTCACATTGACTTAAGGGAGGAACACGGCAACCGACCTGGTAGCACAAGCTATGAGGTCCAACTCACACCCACCCACATCCACTCATGTATTTATTCAACCAATTTTTAAAGCTACACAACGTTCTGGCCTCTATAACTGTACTCGGGAGTTTGTTCCACTCATCCACAACTCTATTACCAAACCAGTACTTTCCTATATCCTTCCTGAATCTGATTTTTCCAACTTAAAACATTTTTCTGCGAGTCCTGTCTAGGCTAGATATTTTCAGCACACTATTTACATCCCCTTTATTTATTCCTGTCTTCCATTTATACACTTCAATCATATTTCCCCTAATTCTACGTCTTTCTAGAGAGTGCAGATTCAAGGCCCTCAGTCTATCCTCATAGGGAAGGTTTCGGATACATGGGATCAACTTTGTCATCCTCCTTTGTACATTTTCCAGAGAACTTACATCCATTCTGTAATACGGTGACCAAAACTGTGCAGCATAATATAAATGAGGCCTAACCAAGGATGTATAGAGTTGAAGAACAACCTGAGGACTCCTATTACTTAGGCTTCTTGATATGAAGCCAAGGATTCTATTCGCTTTATTGCGAACACTTATGCACTGTTGTCTTGGTTTCAGATTACTGCTAACCAGAACTCCTAAATCTTTTTCGCAATCCGTAATATTAAGATCTACATTATTTAGTTTATATGTGGCATGGTTATTGTCCTGTCCAACATTTAGGACTTTGCATTTGTCTATATTAAACTGCATCTGCCACTTCTCCGACCACTGCATCAGTTCTATTCAAATCTTCCTGGAGTGCTCGAATGTCTCGTCAGAATGGATTCGACGGCCTATTTTGGTGTCATCGGCAAACTTGCCGATGTCGCTCTTTATGCCCTCATCTATGTCGTTTATGTAGATTGTGAACAGCAGGGGGCCCAACACTGACCCTGTGGAACACCGCTCGTGACGCTTCCCCACTCTGATTTCTCCCCATTTATGCAAACTCTCTGCTGCCTATTTGTCAACCATGCCTCTATCCAGGAAAAATTTCTCCTCCTATTCCATGTGCTTTATTTTCCTCAATAGTCTCTGATGTGGGACCCTGTCAAAAGCCTTACTGAAGTCCATATACACAATATCATATTCATTACCATGATCTACCTCCTCAAATACCTTAGTGAAAAAAGTTAATAAATTCGTAAGGCAGGAACGCCCCTTTGTAAAACCATGCTGAGATTCGTTGATTAATTTATGCTTTTCAAGGTGGCTACGAACTGCCTCGGCAATTATTGATTCCATAAATTTTCCCACTATGGAGGTTAGGCTTATTGGTCTATAGTTCGAAGCTAAGGACCTGTCACCTGTTTTGAAAATAGGTTATCACATTTGCCACTTTTCCACTTATCTGGCACCAAGCCAGTTTGTAGTGATATGTTGAAAAAGATTAGCCAAAGGTGTGCTAAGCTCCTCTTTACATTCCTTTAGAACCCTGCATACAGTTCATCAGGGCCTGGGGATTTGTTAGGTTTTAATTTATCTATTTGCCTAAGGACCATGTCACTTGTGACCCTAATCGTGCACAGTTTATTATCGTCCTGTTCTACATAATTTATCATTACTGGAATATCGCTGGTATCCTCCTGTGTAAAAACTGAGAGGAAGTATGTATTAAAAATTCTACACATTTCCTTATCACTGTCAGTGAGCTGACCCGAGGAACTTTTGAGTGGGCCTATCTTGTCCCTGATCTTACTTCTGTATACATAAAAAGAATCCTTTTGGGTTAGTCTTCGATTCTCTTGCAACTTTAACCTCATAATCTCTTTTTGCTTTTCTAATTCCCTTTTTTATTTCTCTCTTTAACTGAATATATCGATTTCTTAATTGCCCCTCTCCTCTTTTGATTTGGCCTATATATGCCTCTCTTTTGACCAATCAGATATTTTAATCTATTGTTCATCCATTTAGGATCATTTTTGTTTGATCTGATTTCCCTATTTGGAACATAATTTGACTGAGCAGCTAGAACTATGCCCTGGAAAGCATCATATCGGCAAACCATCACCACCTACCTGACCCTTAGTCAGGTCATTCCAGTTCAGCCCACCTAAGTAATTTTTCAGTCCTATGAAATCAGCCAAGCGAAAGTCAGGGACGGAGACTTGATTGCCATTATTAGGGGAATTCCATGATATATTAAAACTGAGTGATTTGTGATCACTTTCCCAAGCTCATCATTAACCTCAAGATTATTAATTAGTGTTTCCCTACTGGCAAGAAACCAAGTCAAGGAGGTTATTTCCCCTAGTTGGCTCTGTCACAAAACTGTTTTAAAAAACAATCCTGGATCGTATCAAGAAAGTCACCTGACTCTAAATTTCCTGTCAAATTGCTCCAGTCAATCTGTCTATAGTTGAAATCTCCCTTTAGCAAAAACATTTCGTATGTAGATGCCTTACGAATTTCGTCCCATAGAAGTTTACTGCACTCCCTATCAAGATTTGGGGCCCTGTAAATCACACCCAAAATTAGTTTTTCTCGGCCCTCGAGAAGCTGTAACCAAACAGATTCAGTGGCTGACGCTTCTAATTTAATATCTTGTCTAACACAACAATTTAAATTGTCTCTGACATACATCGCTACTCCACCACTTTCCTGTTGACCCTGTCAGTGTGGAATAATTTATAGCCTTGTATGTGACATTCAGAGGGCATCTCTCTATCTTTCAGATTGAGCCAGGTCTCTGTTATAGCAATAATATCTATGTTTCCTGCACTTGAAATTTAAATCTTAGCTCATCTATCTTATTTCTTACACTCCTGCTATTAGTATAGTAAACCTTAAGGGAGCTAGTCCCTTGCTGCCCTCTGCTGTCCCCCTTTGTTTGCTGACCTGATTATTGTCTTTTTTTATAACTTCATGCTGAATGCCTTTTATACATTTACTGTTTCCAACCCAGTGTTGCAACCTGCTTTTTTTCCCACACACACCCTACCTCTATCTTCCATCAGTTTAAAATCATAGGCAATTTCACCAATGGCCTTCTCAATCGGGGCTGCAAGTGCTACCACCCCTGCCCCAGAGAGATTTTACCCCACCCCTTGCATACATATCATGTTTGCCTTTAAAAGTTGTTCCAGTTGTCAATGAATGGATTGCAAGTTCCTTGCAGTATCTGTCTAGCAGCAATTTACACCAATTGCCTAGACAACCATTATTTCCTACTCCCCTTCTGGGCAAGATGCTACATATGATTGGGATCCCTCCCTTAGACTTAATGAAATCTATAGCTGACCTGTACTTATCTAGCTGTCTTCTCTCCTAGCCTTCCCAATATCATTTCCACCAGCACTGAGACAGATAATGGGCTTGTTCCCTTTCCCTTTGACATGATATTATCCAGCCTGTTGACAATGTCCCCAACACCAGCTCCAGGGAAGCACACTCTATCTCTCATCTTCTTATTCCTATTACAAAAAGCACGGTAAATATATCTTACCTGAGAGTCACCAACCAAAGAATGTGCTTACCTCCATTAGCAGGGGCAGTGAGTACCCTTACCTTCACTGGCCGCTGAAGTACATTCATCCTGAAGAACAGAGAAGCGATTTCCTCCTTCAGATCTTCACTCTTACTTTCCTTACTCTGATGCACCTCCCATTACTGTGAACCACTCGCCACTTGTGCAGGTGCTGGGCTGCACCTCACTGCTGCTAGCCGTTGCTCCCTCCCAACTACAGCCTCCTCACAGCGAGAGACAGACTGCACCTCACTGCTAGAAGCCTCATTCCCCACAACTCCAGCCACCTCACACTCTCTCCCAAACCCATTGAGGTGGACTTCGGGCCTCCTAATCTCCTCCTGGAGAAGCAAGACCTCCTCCTTCAACTCTCCAACCTAAATTTTTTAAAACACTGCAGAAGCAACCCATGCTTTGTAACCGTCCACGCAAATCCCCAAAGCACCCAGGGTCTGTGACCTCACGTGACGACTGACCCCCTGACCAGCTCATCAAAATTCCATCGGTTTTTGATCAGCAGTGCCACTCCTCCCCCCCCTCTGTTCCCTCTGTCTTTCCTCAGGATCTGGTATCCCGTTGGAAAGATGGCATCTGTTATCCCTACCCGTTAGCTTGGTTTCTGTGAGAGTTTTGATATCTGGTGATGCCTCTTTGACTCTTCCATGCCACTCCTCCCCCTTATTTGTTATTCCATCAGCGTTTGTGTACCATACCTTCATTTCCTTTCCAACACTGTGGTTTGGGGGGCCTGTGAGGGTAGGAGACCTGTGGCATACTGTGGGATTCTATAGCTGGGTGTTTGGGGGGAAGCTTTGAGTGGGATTGTAGTTTGTGTGGGGATGGTTTTTGAAAAGGTTGTGGGGGGTTCTGAGGATAGTTCTGTGTGTGCTTGGCCCTTGCTGCTCTGTTCTGCTCTGATTTACCTCTGCTGGTTCCATCCTTGTCTCCTTTTTGTTTGTGTTCTGTCTCTGTATAGGAACACCCTCTTGTACTCTTCCCAGTATTTCAACCGTGGTTTCTCTTGGAGGATGTGTTCCTCACTGTGTGTGTGTGTGTGTGTGTGTGTGTGTGTGTGTGTGTGTGTGTGTGTGTGTGTGTGTGTGTGTGTGGTTTTGTGTGTGTGTGTGTGTGCAGGTGTGCGTTTTGTGTATATGTGCATGTGCATATGTACTCACCAAGCGTGGTTGCGGGGTCGAATCATAGCTCCTTGGGGCCCGCCTCTTCACTGATCGCTACTATGTCCACTCTCTCCTGCTCCATGAGCTTTATCAAAACCTCGTCTTAAACCTATGTATGGTTTCCTGCCTCCAGTACGTCACTTGCCTGACTATTGCACTTCCTGACAACTCTTTGACTGAAGAAAAAACTTCCCAACATCCCCTTTTACTCCTCTCGCTTCCCAAATTTTCAATTTTTTACCCCCTTTTTTCTGTGTCCCCTCTCTGGGGAAAATCCCCGTTATTTTTTTTTCAGTATTATTAAAAAGGGTTTTCCCTGGGCTCCCCCAAACCCCCCAGTCCTTTCCTTTTTTCGTCAGGGGCCGGGTTTTTTGCTTAAAATTTTTCGTAGGGAAATTTTCCCCTTTACTCTATAACCCGCTTGTTGCAAACCCCTTTTAACTATCTCTAATTTATTACATGATTGACCAGGGGGTTGGTTCAAACTGGGGAGGAAAAACTCCAGTATCGGCCTGACGTACCGATATACAGTCGAACATTCCTTTTACTGAGGAAACAGACCCCTTTCATAGGTTTTTTCCCGGCGCCCATAAGCCAGAAAGGGTTTTCTGGTTGAAGTCCCTCAGGGGCTTTTGTTTTGGTATTATACTTTACGCCAAAAATCCCTTTTTTTTAGTGAGGTTTGTGTTGTGGTGTGGTGTGTGGTGTGTGTGTGTGTGTGTTTTTGTGTGTGTGGTTTTGGTGTGTGTTGTGTGTGTGTGTGTTTTGTGTATGGTGTACCCACATTTAATTGTACTCGCCTAATTGTGGTTTTCGGCTTCGGACTCAGCTGCTTTGGGCCCCCCTTTAAATTTACCGCTACGGGGTTTCCCCCCTCCCTGCTTCCCAAAAGCATCATACCTCTTTTTAAAAATATTTAAGGTTTTCCCGCCTCCAGTAAAAACGCTTGCCAGACTATTCCCTTCCAAAAAACTTGTGGCTGAAGAAATACTTCCTAAAAATTTTTGACTCATCTGAGTCTTCAGCTTCCAATTTTCAACCCCCCTTTTTTCTCTGTCCCCTTCTGGGGGCATCCTTCCCCTGTCCACCTTTTCTATTCCACGCGTATTTTTGGGATGTGTGTGTGTTTTTGTGCGTGTGTGGTATTTTTGTGTGTGTGTGCCCTTTTGTGGTTTTTGTTGTGTGTGTGTTTTGGGGGTGTGTGTGTGGGGTTGTGTGGTGTGTGTGTGTATGTGTGGTTTGTAAACCCCCACCTAGTTGTAATCACCTAGTTTTAGGTTTCGGGGGTCAGTCCGAGCTCCTGGCCCGCCTCTTCACCCGATCGCTATAGGTCACTCCCCTGACCGTGAGCTTTAAACATACCTCTGCTTAAAGCTTGTATGGATCCTGCCCCACTACATCGCTTCCCAAACTATTCCATTTCTGACCCACTCTGTGGCTGAAAAAATACTTCCTAACCTAACCCTTTTATTCATCTGTGTCTTCAGCCCTTTCCCAAATGTGTCCCCATGTTACTGTGTCCAATCTCTGGAACATCCTGTTTTTGCCCCCCTTGTCAATTCCTCTCAGTATTTTGTAGTCGTTATCATGTCCCCCCTATCCCCCCTTCCCTCCAGGGCGTCGGGTTGTTTTCCCCCTTAACCTCCCCTGTAAAAAAACATCCCCTTTTAGCTCTGGGACTAGTCTTGTTGCAAACCTTTGCACTTTCTCTATTTTTTCTTCACTGTTTGGCAGGTGGGGGTTCCCAAAACGTGCCGCTACTCCAATATGGGCCTAACATCACGGTGTCGGGCCCTGAATGTTCCCTTTATTAAAATGTCGGAATGCTGTTCTGAGTTTGCTAGGCCCCCATATCGCGCAGTTATTTGGTTGATGTCGTTCAGGATGTGCTGGTTTTTATACTCACCCCGAATCTTTTTCCTTGAGTGGGGTTCGTAGTCTCGACCCCCAACTGTACTCCGTTGGGGCTTTTTTCCCCTTCCCCCCAATTTTCATGACTTTGCACTGGTGGGATTAAACTCCAGGAGCCAATTGCTGGCCAGGTCTGCAGCCTGTCCCGATCCCTTTGTAGTTCTGCCTGGCTTTGATCGAGTGAATTCTTCTCTCAACCACGTCATCTGCAAACAGGGAACCTCAAATCTATTTCCTTCCGCATGCGTTCACAAAAACCAAAAAAGCCTGGGCTAGGGCTACCCCGCGGGGCCCCCCGGGCACAGGTGCCCCTCTGACACCTCGCCACTACCATCTCGCTGCTGTCTTTCCCGACAAGTATTTCCCCCATCCATTGTTGTCCTTCCCTGTTATCCCCGCTTGGTCCCCCAGTTTTTTTCACCAATCCTTTTTGGGAAGTGTCCCAAAACCCCTTTTTGCAGTCCAAAAAATGCAATCCACCCACCCCCCTCTCTCTTGTTTTACTGCTGTCACCATGTCATAGAACTCCATAGGTTTGTGACACGGGTTTTTCCCCCCCCTGAAACCATTTTGGCTGCGTTGATGAATCGTTCCTTTCAGGTGTTCAACCACTTTCTCCTGATATTTTCTCCTGATTTTGCATACATACATTCAGTGACACTGGTCTGTATTTTAATGTTTCAGTCTGTCTCCTTTTTTAAAGATTGGGACTACTTTTCTGTTTCCATCCCTCAGGCAATCTCCCTGTTTCGAAGAGTTTGAATATTTTTGTTAGGGTACCAACCCTCTGTCCTTCTCGGGGCCCAATGGGAATTTACCCGGCCCCATTGCCTTTGAGGTATCTAGCCACTAAGAACCCCTCTTCATTTTCCTGGGTTTTGTGTACTGGTCCGTACTTGGTGTGGCCCCCACCTCTTTTTCTTTCTGGAAACCCCCTACTGTCTCCTCTGTGAACATTCTTTGAATCTCTTGTTGAGTTCTTCCATACTTCCGGTCTTTTTTGTTGTTCCCCCTTCCTTCCTTACCTGTTACCGGTCCTTAATTTTTTTTCCTCCTGTGTGGCGGACCGTTTGGGGGCAGATTTGGCTTTTGCTGCATGTCTTTTCAATTTCTTTGGCCCCCTTCTTTTCTGTGCATATTCGTTTCTGGGTCTACGACTGCTCCCTTATTTCCCGGGCCTTTGCCTCTATTTTTTCTTCCATTCCCTAGCACACTTGGTTTTTGCCTCCCTGCACTTTTGGGTAAACCATGGGCTCATCCTGGCTTTTTCATTATTCCTGTTACCCTTGGGTACAAACCTCTCCTCAGCCTCCTTGCATTTTGTGTGTGTGTGTGTGTGGTGTGTGTGTGTGTGTGTGTGTGTGGTGTGTGTGTGTGTGTGTGTGTGTGTGGTGTGTGGTGTGTGTGTGTGTGTGTATGTATGTGTGGTGTTCTTTTATTGAATATTTTTTTTTGTGTGAAGATATACTGAAGTGTGTAGAGTAACTTCCTGCAAGACTGTTATGCCCAGAACTCTGTGACAGATATTTTTGTTATAACTTTCGTCTCCAAGTAGCTTTAACTTAATACTGAGTCAGTGTTTCTTTCAGCGTTGTGTTACACATCTGTGTAATTTATTCTAGTATTCTTGTTGTATTCTAATATAATTTCCCTTCAGACCGATGCCATGACATTTCCTTTAAATTTGTACCGAGTTCAGTATAATTTGTCTTATACTGAATGCATTGTTATTTATTGATTTTCTTCATTTCTATGATGTGTTATCAACACTTCCAGTGTAGTATTATGTTTAACATTGTATCTTCGTGTCAACACCTCCAGTGTAGTATTATGTTTATCATTGTATCTTCGTGTCAACACTTCCAGTGTAGTATTATGTTTAACATGTATCGTCCCTGTCAACACTTCCAGTGTAGTATTATGTTTATCATTGTATCTTCGTGTCAACACTTCCAGTGTAGTATTATGTTTATCATTGTATCTTCGTGTCAACACTTCCAGTGTAGTATTATGTTTTATCATTGTATCTTCGTGTCAACACTTCCAGTGTAGTATTATGTTTATCATTGTATCTTCGTGTCAACACTTCCAGTGTAGTATTATGTTTATCATTGTATCTTCGTGTCAACACTTCCAGTGTAGTATTATGTTTATCATTGTATCTTCGTGTCAACACCTCCAGTTTAGTATTATGTTTAACATTGTATCTTCGTGTCAACACTTCCAGTGTAGTATTATGTTTAACATTGTATCTTCGTGTCAACACTTCCAGTATAGTATTATGTTTAACATTGTATCTTCGTGTCAACACCTCCAGTTTAGTATTATGTTTAACATTGTATCTTCGTGTCAACACCTCCAGTTTAGTATTATGTTTAACATTGTATCTTCGTGTCAACACCTCCAGTGTAGTATTATGTTTAACATTGTAAACTTCGTGTCAACACCTCCAGTGTAGTATTATGTTTAACATTGTATCTTCGTGTCAACACCTCCAGTGTAGTATTATGTTTAACATTGTATCTTCGTGTCAACACTTCCAGTTTAGTATTATGTTTAAAAATTTTATCTTCGTGTCAACACCTCCAGTGTAGTATTTATGTTTAACATTGTATCTTCGTGTCAACACCTCCAGTGTAGTATTATGTTTAACATTGTATCTTCGTGTCAACACCTCCAGTTTAGTATTATGTTTAACATTGTATCTTCGTGTCAACACTTCCAGTTTAGTATTATGTTTAACATTGTATCTTCGTGTCAACACCTCCAGTTTAGTATTATGTTTAACATTGTATCTTCGTGTCAACACCTTCAGTTTAGTATTATGTTTAACATTGTATCTTCGTGTCAACACCTTCAGTTTAGTATTATGTTTATCATTCCATCTTCGTGTCACTTAAGAACATAAGAACATAAGAACGAAGGAACACTGCAGAAGGCCTACTGGCCCATGCGAGGCAGGTCCAAGTCTCCTACCGGCTTAAGCCAATGCACCCAACCTAGTCAGGTCAGGTCACATTGACTTAAGGGAGGAACACGGCAACCGACCTGGTAGCACAAGCTATCAGGTCTAACTCACACCCACCCACATCCACTCATGTATTTATCCAACCTATTTTTAAAGCTACACAACGTTCTGGCCTCTATAACTGTACTTGGGAGTTTGTTCCACTCATCCACAACTCTATTACCAAACCAGTACTTTCCTATATCCTTCCTGAATCTGAATTTTTCCCCAAATTAAAACCATTGCTGCGATCCTGTCTAGGCTAGATATTTTCAGCACACTATTTACATCCCCTTTATTATTCCTGTCTTCCATTTATACACCTCAATCATATCCCCCCAATTCTACGTCTTTCTAGAGAGTGCAGATTCAGGGGCCCCTTTGTCATCCTCATAGGGAAGTTTCTGATACAAAGGGATCAACTTTGTCATCCTCCTTTGTACATTTTCCAGAGAATTTAATCCATTCTGTAATAAGGGAAACCAAAACTGTGCAGCATAACTAAATGAGGCCTAACCAAGGATGTATAGAGTTGAAGAACAACCTGAGGACTCCTATTATTTTATCTTCTTGATATGAAGCCAAGGATATCTATAGCTTTATTGCGAACACGTTAGGCACTGGTTGTCTGGTTTTCAGATCGCTGCTTAACCAGAACTCCTAAATCTTTTCGCATCCGTAATATTAAGATTCCTACATTATTTATTTATATGTGGCATGTTATTGTCCTGTCCAACATTTAGAATCTTTGCATTTGTCTATAAACGCAATCTGCCACTTCTCCGACCACTGCATCAGTCTATTTTCAAGATCTCAACCTTGGAGTGCTCGAAATGTAAACCATACCCACCCCTATCTCCCCCCCCCCCCAATTACCCTCCAACCCTACCCACCGACCCACCCTCCTCAAACACAGGCCGGCCGGATTGAACCCGCGGTCATAGAGTCTCAAAACTCCCCCCGTCGCGCTAAACCAAAAAACCTAGACCAGCTAGCCACAAAAGATTCATCCAACTAGGTATATTTCCTACACATAGGAAGGTTAGCACAGGCACCTCTGTGAACCACAAATGCCAGTTTTTACAGACAATCTCCATCTAGCGTGGCCGTACGAACTCTATTCAAGGCCCTTCACTGCCGTCCAACATGACTTAAGAAATCGTCATGTTGAACGCAGTGAAGGGACTTGAACTAGAGTTCGTCACGGCCACGCTAGCTGGGAGATTCGTCTGTAAAAACTTGCATTTGTGGTCACTGAGGTGCCTGTGCTAACCTTCTATGGTGTAGAAATATACCTAGTTGGATAATCTTATTGTGGCAAGCTGGTCGAGTGGTTAGCGCACGGCTGGAGTTTTGAAGACTATGACCGCGGTTCATTCCGCCGGGTATGGTTTATTTTGCCAATCGTGTCATTACGATTTCTAAAGTCGTGCTCGAAATGTCCCCTCGTCAGAAGAAATGAATTCGAACGGCCTATTTTGTGTCATCGCAACTTGCCGATGTCGCTCTTTTATGCCCTCATCTATGTCGTTTATGTAATTGTTGAACAGCAGGGGGCCCAACACTGACCCCTGTGGAACACCGCATCGTGACACTTCCTCCCCACTCCTGATTCTCCCCATGTTATGCAAACTCTCTGCTGCCTATTGTCAACCATGCCTCGATCCAGGAAAAAATTTCTCCTCCTATCCATGTGCTTTAATTTTCTCATAGTCTCGGATGTGGGACCCTGTCAAAAGCCTACTGAAGTCCATATACACAATATCATAATATTCATTACCATATCTACCTCCTCAAATACCTTAGTGACAACAGTTAATGAAATTCGTAAGGCAGGAACGCCCCTTTGTAAAACCAAATGCTGAGATTACGTTTGATTAATTTATTTGCTTTTCAAGTGGCTACGAACTGCCTCGGCAAATATTGATTCATAAATTTTCCCACTAGGGAGGTTAGGCTTATTGTCTATAGTTCGAAGCTAAGGACCTGTCACCTGTTTTTTGAAAATAGTATCTACATTGCATTTTCCACTTAATTCTGGCACCATGCCATTTTGTAGTGAAATGTTGAAAAGATTAGCCACAGGTGTGCTAAGGCACCTCTTTACATTCCTTTAGAACCTGCATACAGTTCATCAGGCCTGGGGATTTGTTAGTTTTATTTATCTATTTGCCTAAGACCATGTCCACTTGTACCCTAATAGTGCACAGTTTATTTATCGTCCTGTTCTACATACTTTATCCATTACTGAATATCGCTGTATCCTCCTGTGTAAAAACTGAGAGGGAAGTATGTGTTAAAAATTCTAAACACATTTCCTTAATCACTGTCAGTGAGCTGACCCGAGGAACTAGAGTGGGCCTATCTTTCCCTATCTTACTTCTGTATACCTGAAAGAAAACCTTTTGGTTAGTCCCTTTTTCGATTCTCTTGCAACTTTAACCTCATAATCTCTTTTTTGCTTTTCTAATTCCCTTTTTTATTTCTCTCTTTAACTTGAATATATCGATTTCCTCATTGCCCCTCGCCTCTTTGATTTGCCTATATATGCCTCCTTTTGACAATCAGATATTTTAATCTATTGTTCATCCATTTAGGATCATTTTTTGTTTGATCTGATTTCCCTATTTGGAACATAATTTGACTGAAGCAGCTAGAACTATCCCTGGAAAGCTCATATCGGCAACCATCACACCTACCTGACCCTTAGTCAGGTCATCCAGTTCAGGCAGCCCACCTAAGTAATTTTTATCAGTCCTATGAAATCACCAAGCGAAAGTCAGGGACGGAGACTTGTTGCCCATTATAAGGGGAATTCCATGATATATTAAAACTGAGTGATTTGTGATCACTTTTCCCAAGCTCATCATTAACCTCAAGTTATTAATCTAGTGTTTCCCCACTGCAAGAACCAAGTCCAAGGAGGTTATTTCCCCTATTGGCTCTGTCACAAACTGTTTTAAAAAACAATCCTGGATCGTCTCAAGAAGTCACCTTACTCTAAATTTTCCCTGTCAAATTGCTCCAGGTCAATCTGTCTATAGTTGAAATCCGTCCCCATTAGCACAACATTTGTCGTATGTAGATGCCCTTACGAATTTCGTCCCCTAGAAGTTTTACTGGCACTCGCCTATCAGATTTGGGCCTGACATCACACCCAAAATTAAGTATTTTTTCTCGCCCTCGTGAAGGCGGTAACCAAACAGATTCAGTTGCTGACGCTTTCTAATTAATTATCTTGTCTAACACAACAAGTTTAAATTGTTCCTCGACATTCATCGCCTTACTTCCAACCACCTTTCCGTTGACACTGTCCAGTGTGGAATAATTTATATAGCCTTGAAATTTGACAATCAGAGGGCATCTCTCTATCTTATCAATGAGCCAGGTCTCTGTTAAAGCATTAATATCTATGTTTCCCTGCACTTTGCAATTAATCTTAGCTCAGCTATCTTATTTCTTACAACTCCTGCTATTATATTGTAACCCTAAAGGGAAGCGAGTTCCTTGCTGCCCTCTGCCTGTCCCCCTTTGTTTTGCTGAACTATCTATTGTCTTTATTATAACTTCATGCTGAAATGCCTTTTATACATTACTGATTCCAACCCAAGTGCTGCAACCTTGCTTGTTTCAACACACACCCATACCTCTCTCTTCCACAGTTTAAAATCATAGGCATTTCAACCAATGGCCTTCTCAATCGAGTCTGCAAGTGCTACCCACCCCAGGCCCCAGAGAGATGTACCCCATCCTTTGCATACATATCATGTTTGCCATAAAAGTTGATCAGTTGTCAATGAATGGGATTGCAAAGTCCCTTGCAGTATCTGTCCTAGCCAGCATTTACACAATTGCCCTAGACAACCATTCATTTCCCTACTCCCCTTCTAGGCAAGATTCTACATATGATTGGGATCCCTCCCTTAGACTTAATGAAATCTAATAGCTGACCTTACTTTCTAGCAGCTCTTCTCTCCTACCCTTCCCAATTTCATTTCCACCAGCACTGAGAACAGATAATGGGCTTGCTCCCATTACCTGACATGATATTATCCAGCCTGTTGACAAGTCCCGTCCCCAACCCAGCTCCAGGGAAGCACACTCTACTCTCATCTTCTTATCCATATTACAAAAAGCACGGGGGCAAGTATCTTACCTGAGAGTCAACAACCACAAGAATGCGCTTACCCCATTAGCAGGGGCAGTAGTAACCCTTACCTCACTGGCCACTGAAGTACATTCATCCTGAAGTCAGAGAACGATTTCCTAACATCAGATCTTCACGCTTAACTTTCCTTACTCTGATGCCCTTCCATTACTGTGAACTACTCGGCCACACTTGTAGCAGGTGCTGGCTGCAACCCACTGCGCTAAGCCGTGCTACCATCCCCAACTACAGCCTCCTCACAGCGAGAGACATACTGCACCTCGCTGCTTAAAAGAAGCCATCAATCCCCACACCTCCACCTCCTCACACTCTCTTCCCCAGACCCATTGAGGTGACCTTCAGCCATCCTAATCTCCTCCTGGTGAAGCCAAGACTCCTCCTTCAACTCTCCACCTCAATTTTTAAAACACTGCAGAAGCAAGCCATGCTTTGTAACCGTCCACACTAATCCCCAAAGCAGCTCAGGGTCTGTGACCTCACGTGACGACTGACCACTGAGTACTGACTGACCACTGAGTACTCCACTTGCTCAATATTTTTATCTTACTCTGTTTTATTTCAATTTTTTTGTTGTTAAAATAAATTTCAGAGAATTCGTATCATACATTTATTGTGTTCTACTATCCTAGATTTCTGTGTGTAATTCTTCTTTTATGCCCAGCTTTATATGTTTATTTATGCTGTGTTATGACTAAAGTTTTATTTTAGAGATTTTATTACAAATTACCTGTTTTATTGCAAGATTTGTGCTTGTGAAGGCAAGACTTATTTACCAGTCTTATTACTTAACATTGCTTTATTGTTCTCCTGTACGTGAGTATGTAATTTTTCCCTCGTTATTGCGTTTTTACTTTGAACAAGTTTACTCCTGCATTTTGTTCAGTTTCATAAATATTTTGTTCATTTTTTGAGTAATTTGTTCGTTTTAACTGTGTTAAGTAAGAGTCAGCCTCTTAACACCTATATTATCTGCAGTTCCTACATATTTTCTTCCCTGTATTTTCTGTGTATAATTTTTCTTAGGTCCTTATGCCTTCTCATCAGTAAGTAAGTAAGTAAGTAAGTAAATAAGTAAGTAAGTAAGTAAATAAGTAAGTAAGGTTATTCAGGTATACACAAAAACAGCTACAAAGGTAATCATACATAACAGTATATGTGTAGAGAACCTATGATAACCAAAAAAGTCAGACAAAGTGACTTATTTCAATTATTTATTTATTTATTATTATTGAAGTAGATACCTGTGTCGGTCTTTACCTTCATTTTTTATGCTACTTTTTGAGAAATGCTTTATCATTTATTCATGTGTGTATTTTTGCACATTTCTTAATTGCTTTTTATTCATATTCCAGTAATTTATAATTAATTCAATTCCCGTGTGATATTTTCTAGCAGTTTATTGCATTAATTCCATTTTTATTAATATTTTCTAGCTTTTTATGTGATTCTATGTTCCATATCTGCACATTTTACATGTTGTGGCTTTTATCTTTAGATATATCTCTATAAATGAGTTTCTTTTCACATATATTTGCATTTCACATATATTTATATTTCACATGTATTTGCATTTTACATATATTTGTACTTCAAAGTTTTTTCCAAGATTTACATTATTTTTACTGTTTCGATTTTTTTTTTTTGTATTTTGTGAGCAGAAACTGGTCACCACTGTAAGTATTTCAATTTACAGTAATTACTTTCCACATTTTTATACAAATTGCCTTAATTAAGCTGTGTTCAGTGAGTTTTCTCTCTTATTCATTGTGTTTCTGTAATTTTATATTTGCAGCGGAGTTAGTCCAGTGTCATTTATTTTTCTATATCTAATTTCTCTTGTTTTGTCTCATTTTTAGATTCTTTGTTTTCATTATGCATAATTACTGAAACCATGTCCGAGTCACCTGTCATTAGTGCTAATGTAAATATCGTAAATTACACTCGTCAGCTGTGTCAGAACCCTAGTGGCTCTTCGCCTTCTGACAAACATTCGACAGTTCATAGACCTTGTCTCTGTTTTTGTGAGTCACTTGACACAGTTCTCAAGTTTGACTGTGATCCAAGTAATCTTGAAGCCTGGTTCTAGCCATTCACAATGCGGCAAATAATGATTCTGGTGGTTAAGTATTACAAGACACTGTAATCCGGCGTTTTCAAAGACAGTCTTGATAAATTAAACACATATGCAATACTCGGGTATGTTTATTGAGGAAACATTTCGAAACATCACTTCATACAAAGGAGAATGGTGAAGAGCAGGAGGAGTTTGAGGTAATCAGTCCCTCTGCCTCGAGTCGATGTGATCAGTCCATCAATCTTGAAAAGAATACAGCATATATGCGAAGAAGTGGCTTATGTACTGTAGACAGGTGAGGTGCAGCAGTCGTATGTGGTATCACATTTGACGAATGTGGAAGTAGGTCTTGCCCAAGGGTTAGGCAAGTGAAGAATTCCCTGAATTGAGATCCTAAGATGTTGCTGTGTCATACAGGAATGTAGATGAATGGTTCAGGGAACTGACAAGTTGACAAATTAGACACAAATGCAATGTTTCCTCAATGAAGACACCCAAGTGTTTCACATGCGTCTAATTTATCAACTTGTCGGTTCTCTGAGCCATTTATCTACAAAAACAGTCTCATTCGATCTCCTTTGCCTTGACAAGTTAGCAGTCTCATCACCATCGTGATTTCCATCATCTGAATAATTAGTCAGAGTATGAAGGTATTCGTGATTACTATTTTCCATCAACTGCCTCTGATCTTTATTTATTACTGCGTGAATTAATACTTGCAGCACCTACTGAAGGTGAATTGCTACGTCAATTTTCCACTCGTAAATCAAAACTGTTTAATTGGTTTAAAGTGCCATTTGAAGCTTCAGCCTTTGTATATCCAGGTTGTAAAGAGTTTTCTCTTGACATAAACATTTTCGCTGCCTATGGTGCCATTAAGCAGTTATTACCAACTGATTTGCAAATGTATTCTGCCAGCTAACTGAGTGGTGGTTCTGTTAGGCCCTTGATTGGTTGCTGAATCGGGTTCATTTCCTTCCGTGATTCCTGTACTCGGTAGTTCTGTTTCTTCTGCGCAAACTGTTGTGTGTGTGACAACACCAGATAAATCACAAGTTCAGTAACGTGTGTTGTCTAGGGCTTGTGCAGCGAGTGATCGCTCGACTGCACTGCAGGAAATAGAAATAGCAATTACAGCAGCAGGACTTGTTAGAATTGCAGAAAAAAGGGACATGTTACAGTAAATTTTCTGAGAGTTCAGAAAAAGAATCAACATACTCAAGACAAGCACCATACTCAAGACAAGCACCATACCCAAGACAAGCACCATACTCAAGACAAGAACCATACTCAAGACAAGCACCATACTCAAGACAAGCACCATACTCAAGACAAGAACCATACTCAAGACAAGCACCATCCCAAAGACAAGCACCTACTAAAGGACAAGCCCCTATCAAGACAAGCCGGGGTAAAAAAAAGACAAGAAACCTTACTAAAAGACAAGCCCCATCCCCAAAGGGACAAGAACCATCCCAAAGAAAAGAAACCCTACCCAAGACAAGCACCATACTCAAAAAAGCACCTATTCAAGACAAGCCCCATATTTCCAAGACAAGCACCGTACTAAAGGGACAAGAAACCCCCAAAGACAAGAACCATACTCAAGCCAAGAAACCGGGTACTCAAAAACACCTACTCAAGAAAAGCACCAACTCAAGAAAGCACCATAAAAGAAAGACCTATTTCAAGAAAAAACACCTATAAAGAAAAAACCCCATACTCAAGAAAAGCCCCAATCAAGACAAGAAACCCTACTAAAAGGAAGCACCATACTAAAATACAAGCACCAACTCAAGACAAGAACAAACTAAAAGGCAAAAAAACCGTCTCAAGACAAGCACCATACTCAAGACAAGAACCTACTCAAAAGACAAATAAAACATACTCAAACAAGAACCATACTCAAGACAAGCCCCATACCCAAGACAAGCACCTACTAAAAGACAAGCACCTACCAAGACAAGCACCTACTCAAAAAAACCATACTCAAGACAAGCCCCACTCAAGACAAGCACCATATCAAGAAAAGGGAACCTCCCAAAAGACAAGCACCGTACTAAAGACAAGAACCTACTCAAGACAAGCCCCAAACCCCAAAAACCAAGGGCACCTACTCAAGACAAGAACCCAATACTCAAGACAAGAACCATATTTCAAAAACAAGAACCAAATTTAAAACCCAAGCCCCAAACCCCAAGACAACCCACCTATTAAAGGGACAAAAACCATACTAAAGAAAGAACCTACTCAAGAAAAGGGAACCATACTAAAGCCCAAAAACCCCATACTAAAGACAAGAAAAAACCCAACCCAAAGAAAAAGGCACCTACTCAAGAAAAGAACCAAAAAAAAATAAAAAAACCCCATACTAAGACAAAACATATTTCAAGACAAAAACCATAAAAGACAAGAACCAACCAAGAAAAGACCTATTTCAAGAAACCCAAACTCAAGACAAGCCCATACTCAAGAAAAAAAAACCATACTCAAGACAAGAACCTACTAAAGGGGACAAGCCATATTTAAAACAAAAACCAACTCAAGAAAAACACCAAACTCAAGACAAGAACCAACTCAACAAGAACCCCCAAACAAGCCCCAAAGGAAAGAAATAAAAAAGACAAGCCCCCTACTAAAGACAAGCCCATACTCAAGAAAAGCCCCGTATTCAAGAAAGAACCT
Organism: Cherax quadricarinatus; assembly: GCF_026875155.1. Lineage (NCBI taxonomy): Eukaryota > Metazoa > Arthropoda > Malacostraca > Decapoda > Parastacidae > Cherax > Cherax quadricarinatus. The sequence goes on along the minus strand of NC_069418.1, from coordinate 40,740,949 downwards.
TTACTCAAGACAAGCCCATACTCAAGACAAGCACCATACTAAAGACAAGAACCTTTATCAAGAAAAAGCACCTACCAAGAAAAGCACCATACTCCAAGAAAAAACCAAACCAAAAATACTTACAAAAACCAAAGAAACAATTCAAGACAAGCCCATACTCAAGACAAGAACCAAACTAAAGAAAGAACCTACTCAAAAACAAAAACCCATTTTCAAGAAAAAAAAACCATACTAAAGGGACAAGAACCATACTCAAGACAAGCCCCCTACTAAAGGGACAAGAAAAACCCGACTCAAGACAAGAACCTACTCAAGACAAGAAACCATACTCAAGACAAAAACCATACTAAAGGGACAAGAACCAAAATAAAGACAAAAAAATACTCAAGACAAGCCCAAACCAAGACAAGCTCCAAACTCAAGACAAAAAACAAACCCCAAGACAAGAACCATATTTAAAAAAAGAAAAATTACTCAAGACAAGAACCATCCCCCCTAAAGACAAGAACCTTTGACCAAAAAACCAAAACCATATCAAGAAAAAGCCCATACTCAAGACAAGCACCTATTCAAGACAAAAAACCATACTCAAGAAAAGCACCTATAAAGACAAGAACCATATCAAGACAAGAACCAACCCAAGACAAGCACCGACTCAAGAAAGAACCATACTCAAGAAAAGCCCCATCCCCAAAGACAAGAACCAACTCAAGAAAAGAAACCTATAAAGACAAGAACCATACTCAAAAAAAGGGACCTATTAAAGACAAGAAACCATATTCAAGAAAAAACCATACCAAGCAAAACCATCTAAGACAACACCATACTCAAGAAAAACCGCCCAAAAAATCCAAGACAAGAACCATACTCAAACAAGAACCATACTCAAGAAAAGGGAACCAAAATCAAGACAAAAACCCATACAAAGACAAGAACCATACCCAAGAAAAAGCCCCCCCCAAAAAACAAATTTTCAAGACAAGCCCCAATACTCAAGCAAAAACCATACTCAAGAAAAGGGCCCCATACTAAGACAAAAACCCATACTCAAGACAAGCTCCATATTTCAAACAAGCACCATACTAAAGGGCAAGCCCCCAACTCAAACAAGAACCATACTCAAGAAAAGCACCATATTTCAAGACAAAAAACCATACTAAAGACAAGCCCCGTACTAAAGAAAAGCACCGTACTCAAGACAAGCCCCAAAAACTCAAGAAAAAGCCCTACAAAGACAAAAACCCAAAACTCAAGAAAAAGCCCTTACTCAAACAAGCTTCCAAATAACCCAAAAGACAAGAACCTACACAAGCCCAAAAACCTACTCAAAACAAGCACCAAAATCAAGGACAAGCCCCAAAACCAAACAAAAACCAAAATTTTTCCAGAAAGAACCATACTCAAGACAAAAAACCTACTAAAGACAAGCCCCTCCCAAAGACAAGAACCAAAATCAAAGACAAGAACCAAAACTCAAGACAAGCCCCAAAATCAAGACAAGCCCCTTTACTCAAAAAAAACCATACTCAAGAAAAGGGAACCATACTCAAGACAAGAACCATACTCAAGACAAGTCCAAATCAAGACAAGAACCATACTAAAAAACAAAAAACCAACTAAAGGGACAAGAACTTTTACCCCAAGACAAGAACCAAAATCAAGAAAAGAACCATACTAAAGACAAAAACCTTAAAAAAACAACACCTATTTCAAGACAACCCAAAAATAAAGACAACCCACCAAATTCAAAGACAAAAACCATACTCAAGACAAAAACCCATACTCAAGACAAGCTCCAACTCAAGAAAAGGGCAACCCAAACCCCCAAGACAAGCCCCAAATACTAAAAGACAAGAACCATACTCAAGACAAAAACCAAAAACTTCAAGACAAGAACCTACTCAAGAAAAAAGCATACTCAAGACAAGCCCTATCAAGACAAGCCCCATACTCAAGAAAAGAACCATATTTAAAAGACAAGAACCATATCAAAAAAAACCCATACTCAAGACAAGCACCATATAAGACAAAAAACCAAACTCAAGACAAGATCATATAAAAGGACAAAAACCATACTAAAGACAAGAACCATACTCAAGACAAAAAAACCATATCAAGAAAAGCCCATACTAAAAGACAAGCCCCCATACTCAAAAAAAAAACCCCAACTCAAAAAAACAAGAACCAACCAAGAAAACCCATACTCAAACAAGCACCAAATCAAGACAAAAACCCAACTCAAGACAAGAACCTACTCAAGAAAAGCCCAACTAAAGACAAGCACCATACTCAGACAAAAAAACCCATACCAAGAAAAGAACCATACTCAAGACAAGCCCATACTCAAGACAAGACCTCCTAAAGGGACAATAACCTACTCAAACAAGCCCAAAACCAAGACAACACCATACTCAAGACAAGCCCCATACTAAAGAAAAAACCATACTAAAACAAGCCCTACTCAAGACAAGCCCCTACCCCCAAGAAAGAACCTATAAGACAAGCCCCATACTCAAGAAAAAGGGAACCATACTCAAGACAAAAAACCATACTCAAGACAAAAACCATACTCAAGACAAGCCCCATACTCAAGACAAGAACCATACTAAAGGGACAAAAACCCAACTAAAGAAAAGGAACCATATAAAGAGGGGGAACCATACTCAAGCCCAAACCTTTACTCAAGCAAGAACCTACTCAAGAAAAGGGCCCTACTAAAGGGACAAAAACCTTTACTAAAGGGACAACCCCAAAACTCAAGACAAAAAAACCATACTCAAGACAAAAAACCCTTATAAGACAAGCTCCAATCAAGACAAGCACCAAAACTAAAGGGACAAAAAAAAAAAAATAAAAAAAAAAAAAAAAAAAAAAAAAAAAAAAAAAAAAAAAAAACAAAAAAACAAAAAAAAAAAAAAAAAAAAAAAAAAAAAAAAAAAAAAAAAAAATAAAAAAAAAATAAAAAAAAAAAAAAAAAAAAAGAAAAAAAAAAAACCCAAAAACAAAAAAAAAAAAAAAAAAAACCAAAAAAAACAAAAAAAAAAAAAAAAAAAAAAAAAAACCCCCCAAAAAAAAAAAAAAACCATACTCAAGAAAAAACCCAATACTAAGACAAAACCATACTAAAAACAAAACCATACCAAGACAAAACCATACTAAAGGGAAAAGCTCCATACTCAAGACAAGAAACAAAAATCAAGACAAGAACATACCAAGACAAGAACCATCCCAAATTTTCAAGCTCCTTACTCAGGACAAGACCATACTCAAGACAAAAAACCCATATCAAGAAAAGGGAACCCATACTCAAGACAAAAAACCATACTCAAGGGACAAAAACCATCCCCAAGACAAACCATATCAAGACAAGCTCCAACTCAAGACAAGCACCATACTCAAGACAAGAACCATACTCAAGACAAAAACCCCCAATACCAAACAAGCACCAAACACAAGACAAGAACGATACTCAAGCAACAACCATACTAAAAGGGGACAAAAACCAAACCCCAAAGACAACACAGACCAAGACAAGAACCATACTAAAGACAAGCACCGACTCAAGACAAGACCATTTCAAGAAAAAAAACCAAATACTCAAGACAAGCCCCAACTCAAGAAAGAACCATCTAAAGAAAAAGCACCGTATCAAAAAAGCCCCAAATTACTAAGAAAAGACCATATTCAAGACAAGAACCATACTCAAGACAAGAAACCATACTCAAAAAAAGAACCATACAAGACAAGCACCATACTCAAGACAAGTCCGTACTCAAGAAAAGGCATATACCCAAGACAAGCACCGTACTAAAGACACGCACTATACCCAAGCCCAAGCCCCCGAAACTAAAGCCCAACCACAGTACTCAAGTCAAGCACCGAAATTAAAGCAAGCCCCTTACTCAAGAAAAAAGCACAAATCCCCAAAGAAAAGCACCATACTCAAAAACCAAGCACTTCCCCCAAGAAAAAAAGGGCCCCCGTACTAAAGACAAGCATCGAAACCAAGACAACACTTTTCCCCCAAGACAACCCACCGTACTAAAGACAACCCACCATCCCCAAGGGTAAAAGGGCCCCATACCCCAAGACAAGCACCAAACTCAAGACAAGCCCCTTTCCAAGCAAGCCCCGGGTACTCAAAACAAGCACCATATCAAGACAAAAAAACCAAAACTCGAGACAAGCACCATACTCAAGACAAGCACCATACTCAAGACAAGCTCCATACTCAAGACAAGCACCATACTAAAGACAAGCACCGTACTCAAGACAAGCTCCATACTCAATGCAAGCACCATACTCAAGACAAGCTCCATACTCAAGACAAGCTCCATACTCAAGACAAGCTCTATACTCAAGACAAGCTCCATATTCAAGACAAGCTCCATACTCAAGACAAGCACCGTACTCAAGACAAGCACCGTACTCAAGACAAGCACCGTACTCAAGACAAGCTCCTTTCTCAAAACAAGCACCGTACTCAAGACAAGCACGGTACTCAAGACAAGCTCCATACTCAAGACAAGCTCCATACTCAAGACAAGCTCTATACTCAAGACAAGCTCCATACTCAAGACAAGCTCCTTTCTCAAAACAAGCACCGTACTCAAGACAAGCACCGTACTCAAGACAAGCACCGTACTCAAGACAAGCACCGTACTCAAGACAAGCACAGTTCTCAAGACAAGCGCCGTACTCAAGACAAGCACCGTACTCAAGACAAGCTCCTTTCTCAAGACAAGCACCGTACTCAAGACAAGCACCGTACTCAAGACAAGCTCCTTTCTCAAGACAAGCTCCATACTCAAAACAAGCACCGTACTCAAGACAAGCTCCATACTCAAAACAAGCAACGTACTCAAGACAAGCTCCTTTCTCAAGACAAGCACCGTACTCAAGACAAGCACCGTACTCAAGACAAGCTCCATACTCATAACAATCACCGTACTCAAGACAAGCACCGTACTCAAGACAAGCTCCATACTCAAGACAAGCACCATACTCAAAACAAGCACCATATTCAAGACAAGCTCCATTCTCAAGACAAGCTCCATACTCAAAACAAGCACCGTACTCAAGACAAGCACCGTACTCAAGACAAGCTCCATACTCAAAACAAGCACCATACTCAAGACAAGCACCGTACTCAAGACAAGCTCCATTCTCAAGATAAGCTCCATTCTCAAAACAAGCACCATATTCAAGACAAGCTCCATTCTCAACACAAGCTCCATACTCAAAACAAGCACCGTACTCAAGACAAGCACCGTACTCAAGACAAGCTCCATACTCAATACAAGCACCGTACTCAAGACAAGCATCATTCTGGGCTTAATTTAGTGTACTCTACTTTCTATAAGGTTCACTCTTTCGTGGCCGATCCAACTGTGGTCACAGACGAGGCCACGACCGATGACGTAGTTCCCAAAATAACCAGAACCGTCCCCAAGCACCTGGTTTGGGGAAATGTACACACCTCACTCGAAACATCAAGTTGTAACTAGTAACTGATAGTCGTTACACCATCCCTGTCAAGGATTCCATTGAAGTCTTATGCAGTCTAGACGAATAGTTCCTCGTTGACGACGTTGCATCGAACGTCTTTGATAAAGACGCTTTTAGGAATGAAGCTGAAAATACCTTCTTCGATGACGACTCATCTGCTTATATGCATGTCCTTTTCAATGGAACAGTAAGTCCTTTAGTAGAATCCTTTATGTATAATGCATCCGTTCATGTGTTCATGGACTCTGGTGCGCAAGTTAACATCTTTCGATAGAGCGTCTTCAAAGATCAATGACTCATGTGCTTGTAGAACCTACTCATGTAACCACCCTCTGGAGTGGCTGGTTCTGGTCTATTTGTCTGAGGTCAGACCTCCCTCACTTTCTCCATCCAAAGTCAAGAGTTTTCAGCTTCTTTTCTCGTTGTAGATCAGATCAACTTTCCTGGTGACCCTCTACTAGGATTTGCATCAAGGCTAGATCTCCATTTTGTGCTTGACCCATACTAGTGGCATGCCCAATTCGCCGACTTGGTCGAAACATTCTCGGGCTATCAGCTTGGATCCGAGATCTCTCATATTGCATGAGAGAACGAAGTTCGGATAAATTCTTGACAGACTTGTGCATTCTCCAGTAACGTAACCAAGCGGTCTGGTATTGGTACTACTTTCTTTCTTGTCTGGAAACGAACTCCCAACCTTGTGAAATGAGACTATACCTACGATAACTACTAGTTCATGTAGTAGTTCCTCCTCAGAAAAGTGACTAGAAACATGTTATACCTTCTCGTGTTGATGTCACAGGCCGTCTTCAGAAAGACGCCTCTGTTGCAGCTAGTGCCCTCACTGGAGTGTCAGTTGCTGTACCTTGTGTTCCAAATGGTAACAATGTTATAGTTGATTGTGACTCCTGTAAGATAAAGGGTTTGTTCGTCGAACCGTCTTTACATGTACGAGATAATAAGATCCATCTCTTCCTTGCTAATATCTCTGGCCAGGGTATCCACCTCAGAGTGAACCCCACGCTCATTGACCTTGTTCACTATCTGTTTGGTGTTCAGGTAGGGAACGAGTTGTCATCAGTCTAGTGGGTTGGTGCTATTTCACCCGGGAAAAGTCAGTCTGCCTCACCAGTACAGGAAAAAGACTTATCTCCTACAAACTTCCAAGATGAAGTCACGAGTTTGTTGCATGTCTTGAACAAATGTAGAAGCTCCTACTTGTGAAGCTAAAAGTGTCTTTAGAAAAATCCGAGAAACACTTCAAAAGTAAACAGCAGAAATTTACCAAATTTACAAATACTCGAACAAAGCCAACCAAAATTAAAGCTCGAGAGTAATGCTAACTAATTTCAATAAGACTTTCGTAATGCCTAAGCTAGACAAAAAGTGTGTTAAGTAAAAGGACACAAGTGCAACTAATGTGACATTTCGCTCTCCAGGAGCTTTATCAAGCCATTACAAACAATACATGGACACAGAGGGTATATAAAGGCTCAGAGTGAGGTGCAATACTAGTGAGGTACCATTTCGATGTTCACTAGTGGTAGTAGTAGTAGTAGTAGTAGTAGTAGTAGTAGTAGTAGTAGTAGTAGTAGTAGTGACAAAAGTAATACAATATGGTAGAGCAATTAATTCGTACATGAGTAAAAGGATATAAAAGCTATTACTTGGGTAACATAAAAATAGGTTGGACAAATATAGACTGGAAAGAGGCAGTTGTTTCAGTGTTCACTCTCTGTAATGTGCTTGTGTAGTATAACAGAAGACTATGTGATGGCAGGGTTTACTGTTTTCAGGAGGATTTTTGCTAAAACTTCGGAGATGGTGAAGCTGCCGTTAGTTTTGTTTAATTGTATTCGAAACAGCGTCAGTGCTGATCGAGGCACTGCGTCTGCGGAAATTAGTTTCCTTGATCACTAATTGGGCGTCTCTGAATTTCATGAGATGATTGGTGGAATTTCGGTGTTGTACACAGGCGTTGTTCAAGTTATCGTTCCTACATGCGTAAATGTGTTCATTGAGGCGGGTGTCGAGGTTTCTTGCTGTTTCACCTACGTAAAATCTTGTCACAGCCTCCACAGGGTATAGTGTAAACTCCTGCATTGACTAGTTCGTGGTGCTTGGATTTTGTCCTGGTTAGATCCTTTATTGAAGTGCTAGAAGCGATGGCGACTCTGGTGTTAGCTTGTGAAAGTACTTTTGAGACGTTCAGTGCAACCTGGCTGTTGGGAAGAATTATAACTTTGTTGGGAGTGGTGTTGATGCGTGGAGAATTAATGATCTGAAGAGCTCTTTTCTTGCAGTCTTTGATGAAAAAACAAAGAAAATGTAACTCAGTAAATGTTTGGTGAATGTATGTACATTCCTCGTCAAGAAACTCAGACTACAAATTCGGTATGCTCTTAGAAAAACCCGATGATGATGCCTCTTTTGGTCTTGGTATCTTGACTGGAATAGAAGTGTGTGAGATCATTTTTATTGGTGGGTTTCCGATAAACTTGAAATCTTAGGTTGTTGTCTACTTTGTGAATGAGGACGTCGAGGAAAGGTAGCTTGTCATTGGACTCTTCTTCTAGTGTAAGCTGGATCGCCGGTTCAACTGCGTTGAGCCTTGCATGAAGATCCCGTACATCAAAACGTTTGGGAGTTATTACGAGGACGTCGTCCACGTAACGTAACCAAGTGACGCTTGAAGGGATGATGTTGGCGAAGTGTTCGTGACTCTAGGTGTTCCATGTATAAGTTGGCTAGGACGGCACTGATGGGGGACCCCATTCCCATGCCGTAGGTTTGTTTGTAGAGCTTGTTATTGAAAGAAAAACAGTTGAAATTGACACAGAGTTCAATCAAGTCAACAAAATCTCCGGGAGGTAGAGGAAGATTAAGGTCCTGATTGACTTTACGTCGTAGAACCTCGATGGTTTTTTTGGTAGGTACTTTTTTGAAGAGGGAAGTCACATCCAAACTGCTTAGTTTCTTGTTACGGATTGAGAGGTTACGGATGCGGTTGAGAAGGTCGCCTGAGTGTTTAAGATGAGCGGGGCTGATGGTCCCCAGAAGGCAGGAAAGATGTTTGGCAAGAACTCCGGCTAGTTTGTGTGGAGCACTGCCTTCTGGGGACCATCAGCCCCGCTCATCTTAAACACTCAGGCGACCTTCTCAACCGCATCCGTAACCTCTCAATCCGTAACAAGAAACTAAGCAGTTTGGATGTGACTTCCCTCTTCAAAAAAGTACCTACCAAAAAAACCATCGAGGTTCTACGACGTAAAGTCAATCAGGACCTTAATCTTCCTCTACCTCCCGGAGATTTTGTTGACTTGATTGAACTCTTGTGTTAATTTCAACTGTTTTTCTTTCAATAACAAGCTCTACAAACAAACCTACGGCATGGGAATGGGGTCCCCCATCAGTGCCGTCCTAGCCAACTTATACATGGAACACCTAGAGTCCGAACACTTCGCCAACATCATCCCTTCAAGCGTCACTTGGTTACGTTACGTGGACGACGTCCTCGTAATAACTCCCAAACGTTTTGATGTACGGGATCTTCAGGCAAGGCTCAACGCAGTTGAACCGGCGATCCAGTACACTAGATAACTTGAACAACGCCTGTGTACAACACCGAAATTCCACCAATCATCTCATGAAATTCAGAGACGCCCAATTAGTGATCAAAGAAACTAATTTCCGTAGACGCAAGTGCCTCGAATCAGCACTGATCGCTGTTTCGAATACAATTAAACAAAACAACGGCAGCTTCACCATCTCCGAAGTCTTAGCAAAAATCCTCCTGAAAACAGTAAACCCTGCCATCACATAGTCTCTCCTGTTATACTACACAAAGCACAGAGAGTGAACACTGAAACAAGCTGCCTCATTCCAGTTTATATTTGTCCAACCTATTTTTATGTTACTCAAGTAATAGCTTTTATATCCTTTTACTCATGTACGAATTAATTGCTCTACCATATTGTATTACTTTTGTCACTACTACTACTACTACTACTACTACTACTTCTACTACTACTACTACTACTACTACTACTACTACTACTACCACTAGTGAACATCGAAATGGTACCTCACTAGTATTGCACCTCACTCTGAGCCTTTATATACCCTCTGTGTCCATGTATTGTTTGTAATGGCTTGATAAAGCTCCTGGAGAGCGAAACGTTGCCACAATAAAATGTCACATTAGTTGCACTTGTGTTCTTTTACTTTACATATTGTCGGTAATTCTACCAACTTTATTACAAAAAGTGTGTTGTTTGCTTCCGAGTTGTTGAACGTATATGTGGTAATAAGTATAAAGTTAGAGAAATAAGTAGTGGTCATTATAGTCACATGTAGATCCTATGAATTTATTCTGTGACGATGTTGATGAGACTTGGCATGCAGATGAGCAAACCAGACTGACAGTCCTTCTGACGCATTACATTCTACCTCTGACAGCCTGACTGACGCACGTAGTGACTGTCGTTATTCCTTACACTTACAACAAGTGATGAGGACACCAATTTCGGCAGTTACCACTAACGTTATATTTCTTCTCAGTCACGGCATGTGTTAGCCATTGCTACTGGATTTGACCTCCCTCAGAGCTGATGACCACTTTGCATATGTAAATCTCACCCTAGCAGAGCTGGGGTTAAATGCAAATGCTTTGTATTGATGATTAATATAAGCCAAGTCATAATTAACGGTGTCATAATTTTTAAATGTGTTACTTTTTTTTGATTTTTTTTGTTGATTTTTACTGTGGATTATTTTTTTTGTAAAATTGATTATTTACGTTCTCTCTGAATTCTGAGATTTAACAGTGAAAACTTGACTGCACCAAGTTTGCCTTTTCTGTTAAATATTTTCTTCTTTGTATATATTTTTTATCAATCTGTAGATCACGTGAACAGCGATCGATCGATTTCCTTTACTTTCCGTGATCCACCATGATTAATTATTCATTATGTTCTGGTATGATATATGTTCTTGTTGTTCAACGTTCCATTGCATTGAACAGAATCAGCCTAGTGCCTATCTTGTCTGCCGCCCCGTTTATATATTAGTTACTCAGTGCCATACCTTACCGTGTGCCCAGCTGTCAGTACTTGTACACCTGCGAGTGTACACCCACATGTGGGCTCACCATTATTGTATAACAGGTGTCCAGCTAGGCCGCCAGGGCTGGTCACTAACATCTAGGTCGGGATCCAGGGTGGACGTCACCTTGTTCCCTCAATACACCATAAGAGTATATTGTCACTGCTACCTCACTATTCTCAAACACACACCATAGTTTGTTATCAGTGTTTTACCTGTGTGTTTTCTGTATATTAACTCTGTGTCATCTCTATGATAACTCTGTTACCTGTAGAATATCATGGTATTACCGGAGTCACTTGTGTGTTTCAGCCGTGTTATCTGTACGTTATCAATGTGTGTTACTAGTGTATTACCTGTGTGTTACTAGTGTATTACCTGTGTGTTACTAGTGTATTACCTGTGTGTTACTAGTGTATTACCTGTGTGTTACTAGTGTATTACCTGTGTGTTACTAGTGTATTCCCTGTGTGTTACTATTGTATTACCTGTGTGTTACTAGTGTATTACCTGTGTGTTACTAGTGTATTACCTGTGTGTTACTAGTGTATTACCTGTGTGTTACTAGTGTATTACCTGTGTGTTACTAGTGTATTACCTGTGTGTTACTAGTGTATTACCTGTGTGTTACTAGTGTATTACTGGTGTGTTACTAGTGTATTACCTGTGTGTTACTAGTGTATTACCTGTGTGTTACTAGTGTATTACCTGTGTGTTACTAGTGTATTCCCTGTGTGTTACTAGTGTATTACCTGTGTGTTACTAGTGTATTACCTGTGTGTTACTAGTGTATTACCTGTGTGTTACTAGTGTATTATCTGTGTGTTACTAGTGTATTACCTGTTTGTTACTTGTGTATTACCTGTGTGTTACTAGTGTATTACCTGTGTGTTACTAGTGTATTACCTGTGTGTTACTAGTGTATTACCTGTGTGTTACTAGTGTATTACCTGTGTGTTACTAGTGTATACCTGTGTGTTACTAGTGTATTACCTGTTTGTTACTTGTGTATTACCTGTGTGTTACTAGTGTATTACCTGTGTGTTACTAGTGTATTACCTGTGTGTTACTAGTGTATTACCTGTGTGTTACTAGTGTATTACCTGTGTGTTACTAGTGTATACCTGTGTGTTACTAGTGTATTACCTGTGTGTTACTAGTGTATTACCTGTTTGTTACTTGTGTATTACCTGTGTGTTACTAGTGTATTACCTGTGTGTTACTAGTGTATTACCTGTGTGTTACTAGTGTATTACCTGTGTGTTACTAGTGTATTACCTGTGTGTTACTAGTGTATTATCTGTGTGTTACTAGTGTATTACCTGTTTGTTACTTGTGTATTAACTGTGTGTTACTAGTGTATTATCTGTGTGTTACTAGTGTATTACCTGTGTGTTACTAGCGCATTTACTGTGTGTTACTAGTGTATTACCTGTTTGTTACTTGTGTATTAACTGTGTGTTACTAATGTATTAACCGTGTGTTACTAGTGTATTACCTGTTTGTTACTAGTGTATTAACTGTGTGTTACTAGTGTATTACCTGTGTGTTACTAGTGTATTACCTGCTTGTTACTAGTGTATTACCTGTGTGTTACTAGTGTATTACCTGTTTGTTACTAGTGTATTACCTGTGTGTTACTAGTGTATTACCTGTTTGTTACTAGTGTATTAACTGTGTGTTACTAGTGTATTACCTGTGTGTTACTAGTGTATTACCGGTTTGTTACTAGTGTATTACCTGCTTGTTACTAGTGTATTACCTGTTTGTTACTAGTGTATTACCTGTGTGTTACTAGTGTATTACCTGTTTGTTACTAGTGTATTACCTGTGTGTTACTAGTGTATTGCCTGTGTGTTACTAGTGTATTACCTGTTTGTTACTAGTGTATTACCTGCTTGTTACTAGTGTATTACCTGTTTGTTACTAATGTATTACCTGTGTGTTACTAGTGTATTACCTGTTTGTTACTAGTGTATTATCTGTGTGTTACTAGTGTATTGCCTGTGTGTTACTATTGTATTACCTGTTTGTTACTAGTGTATTACCTGCTTGTTACTAGTGTATTACTTGTTTGTTACTAGTGTATTACCTGTGTGTTACTAGTGTATTACCTGTTTGTTATTTAGTGTATTACCTGTGTGTTACTAGTGTATTACCTGTGTGTTACTAGTGTATTACCTGTTTGTTACTAGTGTATTACCTGTGTGTTACTAGTGTATTACCTGTGTGTTACTAGTGTATTACCTGTTTGTTACTAGTGTATTACCTGTGTGTTACTAGTGTATTACCTGTGTGTTACTAGTGTATTACCTGTTTGTTACTAGTGTATTACCTGTGTGTTACTAGTGTATTACCTGTGTGTTGCTTGTATGGGTCTTCTGTGTTTCCTGGGCGTTACGTCAGTTACATGAAAGTTACTGTGCGTAATTTATGAGTTACATGTGTTTTTCCTGAGTGTTTCACACATCTTACCTGAAGGTTACCTGTGCAGTAACCTGAAGGTCACCTGTCCACTTACTTGTAATTTTATCTGTGTTACCTGTATGCTATTTTATGTTAATTATTGGCATCCTGTGTGTTACCATTATTTTAATGTGTTTCCTGTAATATACCTTTGTGTTACTTGTGTGTTACTTGTGAGCTATTTGGCTGCTACCTGTTTAGTAAATTTGTGTTACTTGTGCAATATCTGTATTGTGTCGATGTGTTACCAGCGCAACACTGGTGTGTTGTCTTCGGTATCTGCAGTAAATGAGAGACACTTGAGTTCTCTTTGATTCTTGTTTCTTTTACTGTAACCGTGTGTTACCTTTGTTGAAACTGTGTGTTACCTGTGTTGTAACCAAGTGGTTTACCTGTGCTGTAACTGTGTTTTACCTGTGCTGTAGCTGTATTATCTGTGCTGTCACTGTGTAACCTGTGCTGTAACTGTGTTACCTGTGTTGTATCTGTGTTACCTGTGCTCAAATTGTGTGTTACCTGTGTTGTAACTGTGTTACCTGTGCTGTAACTGTATGTTACCTGTGCTGAAACTGTGTGTTACCTGTGCTGTAACTGTGTGTTAATTGTGCTCTGTGTTACTTGTGTTCTAACTGTGTTATCTGTGTTGTAACTGTCTGTTACCTGTGTTATAACTGTGTCACCTGTGTTGTAACTGTGTTACCTGTGCTGTAACTGTGTGCTACCTGTGTTGCAACTGTGTTACCTGTGCTGTAGCAGTGGTACCTGTGCTGTAACAGTCCTACTTGTGTTGTAACTGTGTTACCTGTGCTGTGACTGTGTGTTCCCTGTGTTGTAACTGTGTTACCTGTGCTGTAACTGCGTTCCCTGTGCTGTAACTGAGTTACGTGTGCTGTAACTGTCTTACTTGTGTTGTAACTGTGTGCTACCTGTGTTGCAACTGTGTTACCTGTGTTGTAACTGTGTTACATGTGCTGTAACAGTGTAATCTCTTCTGTAACTGTTACCTGCGACGTTGCGTGTGTTACCTGTGCTGTAACTGTGTTAGCAGTGCCGTCACTGTGTTCCTTTTCAGTAACTGTGTTGCCTGTGTTGTAACTGTTTTACCTGTAATGTAACTGTGTGTTACCTGTGTTACAAATGTGTTACCTGTGTCGTAACTGTGTTGTCTGTGTTATAACTGTGTTACCTGTGTTGTAACTGTCTTACCTCTCTCTGTTGTAACTGTGATAACTGTGTTATAACTGCGTTACCTGTGTTGTAACTGTGTTACCTGTGCAGTAACTGTGTTACCTGTGTTGTAACTGTGTTACTTGTGTTGTACGTATGTTACCTGTGCTGTAACTGCGTTACCTGTGTTGTAACTGTGTTACCTGTGCAGTAACTGTGTTACCTGAGTTGTAACTGTGTTACCTGTGTTGTAAGTATGTTACCTGTGCTGTAACTGTGTTACCTGTTCTGTAACTGTGTTAGCTGTGTTGTAACTGTTACTTGTGTTGTAAGTATGTTATCTGTGCTGTAACTGTGTTACCTGTGTTGTAACTGTGTTACCTGTGCTGTAACTGTGTTACCTGAGCTGTAACTGTGTTACCTCTCTTGCAACTGTGTTACCTGTGCTGTAACTGTGTTACCTGTGTTGTAACTGTGTTACCTGTGCTGTAACTGTGTTACCTCTCTTGCAACTGTGTTACCTGTGCTGTAACTGTGTTACCTGTGCTGTAACTGTGTTACCTGTGTTATAACTATGTTACCTGTGTTGTAACTGTGTTACCTGTGCTGTAACTGTGTTACCTGTGTTGTAACTGTGTTACCTGTGCTGTAACTTGTTACCTGTGCTGTAACTGTGTTACCTGTGCTGTAACTGTGTTACCTGTCTTGTAACTATGTTACCTGTGTTGTGACTGTGTTACCTATACTGTAACTGTGTTTCCTGTGTTGTAAATGTGTTACCTGTGCTGCAACTTGTTACCTGTGTTGTAATTGTGTCACCTGTGTTGTAACTGTGTTACCTGTGCTGTAACTGTGTTACCTGTGCTGTAACTGTGTTGCCTGTGTTGTAACTGTGTTACCTGTGCTGTAACTGTGTTACCTTTCTTGCAACTGTGTTACCTGTGCTGCAACTGTGTCACCTGTGCTGTAACTCTGTTACCTGTGCTGTAACTGTGTTACCTGTGTTATAACTATGTTACCTGTGCTGTAACTGTGTTACCTGTGTTGTAACTGTGTTACCTGTGCTGTAACTTGTTACCTGTGTTGTAACTGTGTCACCTGTGTTGTAACTGTGTTGCCTGTGTTGTAACTGTGTTACCTGTGCTGTAACTGTGTTACCTTTCTTGCAACTGTGTTACCTGTGCTGCAACTGTGTCACCTGTGCTGTAACTCTGTTACCTGTGCTGTAACTGTGTTACCTGTGTTATAACTATGTTACCTGTGCTGTAACTGTGTTACCTGTGTTGTAACTGTGTTACCTGTGCTGTAACTTGTTACCTGTGTTGTAACTGTGTCACCTGTGTTGCAACTGTGTTACCTGTGTTGTAACTGTGTTACCTGTGTTGTAACTATGTTACCTGTATTGTAACTGTGCTACCTGTGCTGTAACTGTGTTACCTGTGTTGTAACTGTGTTACCTGTTCTGTAACTGTGTTACCTGTGTTGTAACTGTGTTACCTGTGCTATAACTGTGCTACCTGTGCTATAACTGTGTTACCTGTGCTGTAACTGCAACCCGTATTGTAACTCTTATCTGTACTGTAACTGTGTACTCACCTAAATGTATTCATCTGTATGTTCTTGCAGGGGTCGAGTCACGGTCTGTACTGTGTATCACACATTGTAGTCTTCGGGTAGAATCTCAGAACTGTCTTAAACTATGAAAAATTGATAACAAGATGAAAGATACATACGATGTTTAAAAGTCCCCGAGAAATTCACTTTTCGCTCAGCAGGAATTTAAGATGGCGCCCAACATTGCTTCTATTCTGTATTTTTTCACATAATTGCTTTTATACATAATAGAAATAAAAATCGTTAAAGACAGATTTCATACATAAGCAATTTAATACTATCATTTATTCAGTGATCCAATAAAAATTACTATGGTGGTTCATATGGCTTTTAAAATTATATCTGTTAAATTTAATGTATAACATATATGTACATTAAGGACTTATAATGGAAAGTTTTCACAATGTCCTCCTGGCCTGGTGGCAAAAGTTCTCGCTTCACACGGTGAGAGTCCGGGTCCGATTCCCGGCGAAGGGGTGAAACATCGGACGTGTTTCCTTACACCGCTTGTCTATGTTCACCTATCAGTAACATAGGTACCTGGGTGTTAGTCGACTGGTGTGGGTAGCATCCTGGGACAAAACTGACCTAATTTGCCCGAAATACTCAGCATAACAAGGGGCTTTCCATATAGTAGTATGTCATTAATGTCAGCTAGGACTGTATACCTTGTTTATGTATTTATAGTAAATAAAGATATTATTATTATTGCATCACTGTTAAGAATATCATCATTAACGAGATCTAATAAAGAATATATAATTTGTTCATGATCGATATCAAATAATGTTGGTGTTCCATTGTTGGAGGTTTGACTAGTGTACTTACATCACTAAGGTGCGAGACTGTGAGTGTAGGATCAAAATATTTTCAGCGCTCACCTGAAATACCACAATCATCAGTTTTGCACCAGTATGAAACCACGTTCATCAGGCTGTCATGAACAACAAAGTTCGGTTTCACTGGTATGAGGATGTTATCCTCATACTCATGAGCGCGATACGAATGTTTCTCCGCCGCACTAGTTAGGAATAAACTTAAAAGATGAAATGTTGAACTAAGGGAGGTTGGCTGGCTTGCTCGTTTGTGTGTAATGTGGCGATATTCAGAGAGTGTTGTAAAGGTAGCAGTGCCATACAGTTTAAGAATAAAGATTTGTCCTGTATGTTTTACCTCATAAGTGCTCCTGGGTTTTTGAACCTGTCCTGAATGTGGCATTCCACTTGGCACTTGCCCTGGCGATAAACTGCAAACACTGTATCACAGCCAGACACTGGATGTGAAAGCATCAGTTGTTTGCTGTATCTTGAATGGCATCCTGAATCTGACGTATATTAAACAGTATTAGGAGGCTGCTGATGCAAAATAAGTAGGTATCTGTAGTAGTAGTTGCTCTAGCAACCATCATGGCCTTCAAGTCAGTGTCTCTCCCAGCAACAAACTGGCAGTTCTTTTGATTGCTGTGACAGTCTACGTCTGCCTAACCCTGCTTTATGTGCATTCTAGCTATCTTTAAGCATCATTTTACGTAGATTTTCTAGAAATCTTTTCTTATTGTTACTACTAGCCAGGAATACTGCTGTGGTCGTGGTGGTTTCCATATCAGCGTCGAAGAAATACATCAATGAATGTCCATTTCTGGGCTTCCCTGTCCATCACAACTACTGCTGCTGCTTCACCGTAGTGTTTCGTAGAGCATCTAATATTTAAATGACATAAATCACCATATGTGAATGGTTGTGGCAACACAACTGTCTGTTGTAAGGCATCATTATCTCTAACGAAAAGTGTGTTTTCTGACATGTTAGATTCTGGGTTATGAACGATTTTAAAAAGCGCCAAAGGCACTGCTTGCTGGCTTCCACATGACACCATTATTCAAATTGGAATGTGACAGAGGAGCAAGTTCGTAAAGAATGTTTTCATTTCAGAAGTTATTAAAATTATATGTGATTCTGTTGAATAACAGACTTGGATTGACTTTATGGCATTAGTCTTTCTGCTGATAGTTATCACATTGCCATTACGCTGTAATATTTTGAACCGTTTATCATCCATATGTAGCTCTGCTGCAAGAGCGATATCTACATCACGGTTTACAGATACATCTGCGACAATGCCAGTTGACTGATACACCAGGCGGTGGGGTTCAAGTTCAGTACATGTTGAGTGTGCTTGCTGCACAAACATAATGCGATCCTGTTGTCTTTGAATTCCAGGCTGAGGTGCAGGTGGTTGTGTTGCTTTGAGGTAGGAATATGAACCTCTGTGAACGTCTCTAATACATAATAAATAGGAAAAATTAACAAATAGCACTGACCCATTTTGTTTATATGCTGTGTGTGATGTTCCGACCAGGAGTCATTCCTCCACATGTTTCAAACATTTGCATCAAGAACAGTTCGACGATCTGATTGGAGGAGTGTCCGCCTCAAAATTGATCAAGATCACGAATGTTAAAGTTGTCTTTCTTTGTAAATAGTGTGTATTCATCTGGTGGCATAATTTGCGCTAATGCTTCCGTCTGTTGCAGATACACCAAGGTAGACTTTGCACTAGAGAGATACCCTGCAACCTGGAAATGAGGAATCATATTCTTCACGCACTACAGATGGAACCTACAGTCTTTTTTTCATTTCAGCAATTATGATTCTTATTTCGGATGCAGGTTTGAGCCCAGGTGCGATGATATTACACCTCAGCTTTCAGAGCATTTAGTATGTGCTCTGAAATCACTGGCACAATATAAGACAGTCGTTTCTAATTCTTGAGTTACTAAGTTGCTTACAACTTTTTTGCGTTTGACTGGGATTCCAGTGTCTACAGTTATGGTTCCTGCACCGATTGTGCAGTCACTCTTAATATCAAATGCAGGAACACCTGAACGCAGTTTTAGTGTTTCGTTTTCTTGCTGACGATTTTCTCTTCTCAGCTGTAATTGTTATTTTTCTCGTGTGTAGTTCTTCCGGAAAACATGAACGTTCAGCGGATGAATTTTTATAGATGATCTTTCATCCCATCATCTTGCGTGATGATCGTCAACACAAGCCTCCTGCGGCCCTTATTTTCAACATTTACAAAACCCGTCGAACTCAGCTACTCCTTTCACATTGTACGATTATTTGTAATGAGAAGCAGTGTGAATAAGTATGGTGTCCATAGTACACTAATGCAATAATACATTAGAAATGCATATGTTACACACTGAATGTACATTATATGTACATTAGTATGACATTTATGTTTCTAATTTTGCCATAAATGTTTCCATGGAAAACATGATAAAAGACGTTTATTAAATTTTGGTTGTGTCATTGCAAACAACAACAACAATAGCATTAGAGTTCAAGTAAGACCTTAATGGGGGTGAGTGAGGAAGGCGGGACAGGCGAAGAAAAGCGTTGGAGAGAAGTCTCTTCAGTCGAAGAAAAGTTCCAGGATTTAAACCCAGGGATTATAATCCAAGTCCGTCCCACGAACTAGGCGCTCGTGGGACGGACTTGGAGAAACATATGGAAAAAAAAAGGCATAGAGAAGCAGTACACGGAAATTTAACGGGGGCTTTTGAAGTGTTCTTTATACTACACTTACACATATTTCCCGACCTTTTTCTGAGGGAGGGGGGGAAGGGGTTGACCTATTACTCTCAGACTATTTGCTAAGTGTATTGAATCTGTGGCTACTTTTTTATTCCAGCTGCTGTCAAGCCGCCCCCAACACACAGCAATGTGGCGGCGCCCCTAAATATCAACTCTATCATCGCCCTGGTGGTGGGTGGCGTGGGCGGCCTGTTGGTGGTGGCAGTGGTAGTCTGTGCGGTGGTGCGCCTGCGGCTGGAGCGGCGGCCAGAGCCGCAGCTGGAGCCTGCCAGCGTAATGGAGGGCGTGAGTGGCGTTGAGATGAGTTCCGGGGAGGATGCCTTCCTTCCAGCTCTCGTTACCACCCTTGATGATCTACCTCCTCCCCCATCATCCCCAGCAGACCCCGACGAGAAGAATCCTGATGTTATTCCCCACTTAGGTGCGTGTAGTTACCTGAATGTACTTACCTATTTGTACTTACCTACAAACGGTTACAGGTGTTGAAACTTTGCTTCTGGTTCCGACTCCCAACTCGCTGCCTGTCAGATTAAATTTACCTTAGCCTCGTGGACCCTTCACGCTGAAGAAATACTTCCTGACACCCCTATGACTCATTTGTCCACAAATTCAGATCGAGCCTCCGTATACCTGTTTCCCGCCATTCAAACAGCCTATTCCTGTTCACTCTATCAATCCAACTGATTTTTCTGACTTCTAATGAAATTAGGTTCAATTCTGTTACCCTCCCCTTAGGTCACAAACCTCGGCGCAAACCTTTGCACTTTCTCTGGTTTTTAATGTTTTTTTTTTTTCAGGTGTGAACTTCATGCTAGTGTTCTTTACTCTAAAATGGTACCGACAGATATTGTATAACAGGTTCTGATAAAACGCTTATCGCAGAGGTCTTTCAGTTCATGGTAGTATGTCTGCCACAGTGCACTACCGTATGTCTGCCACAGTGCACTACCGTATGTCTGCCACAGTGCACTCCCGTATGTCTACCACAGTGCACTACCGTATGTCTGCCACAGTGCACTCCCGTATGTCTGCCACAGTGCACTCCCGTATGTCTGCCACAGTGCACTACCGTATGTCTGCCACAGTGCACTCCCGTATGTCTGCCACAGTGCACTACCGTATGTCTGCCACAATGCACTACCGTATGTCTGCCACAGTGCACTACCGTATGTCTGCCACAGTGCACTCCCGTATGTCTGCCACAGTGCACTACCGTATGTCTGCCACAATGCACTACCGTATGTCTGCCACAATGCACTACCGTATGTCTACCACAGTGCACTCCCGTATGTCTGCCACAATGCACTACCGTATGTTTACCACAGTGCACTACCGTATGTCTATCACAGTGCACTCCCGTATGTCTGCCACAATGCACTACCGTATGTCTGCCACAATGCACTGCCGTATGTCTACCACAGTGCACTCCCGTATGTCTGCCACAATGCACTCCCGTATGTCTACCACAGTGCACTACCGTATGTCTATCACAGTGCACTCCCGTATGTCTGCCACAATGCACTACCGTATGTCTGCCACAATGCACTGCCGTATGTCTACCACAGTGCACTCCCGTATGTCTACCACAGTGCACTCCCGTATGTCTACCACAGTGCACTCCCGTATGTCTGCCACAATGCACTCCCGTATGTCTACCACAATGCACTCCCGTATGTCTACCACAGTGCACTCCCGTATGTCTACCACAGTGCACTCCCGTATGTCTGCCACAATGCACTCCCGTATGTCTACCACAGTGCACTCCCGTATGTCTGCCACAATGCACTACCGTATGTCTGCCACAATGCACTCCCGTATGTCTACCACAGTGCACTCCCGTATGTCTGCCACAATGCACTGCGTATGTCTACCACAGTGCACTCCCGTATGTCTACCACAGTGCACTCCCGTATGTCTACCACAGTGCACTCCCGTATGTCTGCCACAATGCACTCCCGTATGTCTGCCACAATGCACTGCCGTATGTCTACCACAGTGCACTCCCGTATGTCTGCCACAATGCACTCCCGTATGTCTTTCCCTTCGAGGTCTGCAACCTCTACATTTATTATGGGTAGGTAAAGAATGTTTGTTGTTGCAGGGTTCGAGTCACAACTCCTGGACCCACCTCCGGTCCATCTCTGGTCGTATCTCCTCTTAAATTAATGTATGGATCCTGCCTCCACTACAAAACTCTACAGACTATTCTACTTCATGACAACTCTTATGACTGAAGAAGTACTTCATAACATCCCTGTGACTCATCTAAGTTTTCATATTCCAAGTGTTTTCCTTCTTGCTGTGTTCCATCTCTGAAACATCCTCTCCCTATTCACCTTGTCAGTTCTTCTCAGCATTTTATATATCGTTATCACATATCCCCTTTCCCACCTGTCCTCCAGTAACGTCAGGCTGGTTTCCGTTAATTAACCTCTACTCTCCTGTGTATTTATGTGTCAGTGAATACTCACCTATTTGTGGTTGCAGGGGTCGAGACTCAGCTCTTGGCCCCGCCTCTTCACTGACCGCTACTGGGTCCTCTTTCTCCTGCTCCTTGAGCTTTATCATACCTCGTCTTAAAACTATAATAATATAATAATATCTTTATTTACTACCAGTACATGTACAAGGTATACAGTCCTAGCTGCCATCACTGACATACTACTATATACAAAGCCCCTTGTTATGCTGAACATTTCGGGCACATTAGGTCAGTGTCCCAGGATGCGACCCACACCAGTCAACTAACACTCAGATACCCATTTTACTGATGGGGAACATAGACAACAGATGGAAAGAAACACGCCCAATGTTTCTACTCTGGCTGGGAATCGAACCCAGGCCCTCGCCGTGTGAAGCGAGAGTATTAGCCACCAGAGCCCCTAATGTATGGTTCCTGACTCCACTACATCACTGTGGCTGAAGAAATACTTCCTAACATTCATTTGGCTCATCTGAGTCTTCAACTTCCAATTGTGACCCCCTGTTTCTGTGTCCCCTCTCTGGAACATCCTGTCTCTGTCCACCTTATCTGTTCCATGAAGTATTTTTTATGTCGTTATCATGTCACAACTGATCCTCCTGTCCTCCAGTGTCGTCAGACCTATTTCCCTTAACCTTTTCTCTTAGCTCTGGAACTAGCCTTGTTGTCAATCTTTGCACTTTCTTTAATTTCTTGACGTGCTTGACCAGGTGTAGGGGTTCCAAACTGGTGTTGCGTATTCCAGTATGGGCCTGACGTACACAGTGTACAGAGTCTTGAACGATTCCTTACTGAGGTATCGGAACGCTATTCTCAGGTTTGCTAGGTGCCCATACGCCGCAGCAGTTATCTAGTCAATGTGTGCTTTCGGCGACGTGCTCGGTATTATACTCATCCCTAGATCTTTCTCCTTGAGTGAGATTTGCAGTCTTTGGTCACTTAGCCTACACTCTGTCTGCAGTCCTCTTTGCCCTTCACCGATCTTCATGATTTAGCGTTTGGTGGGGTTAAATCTAGGAGCCAGTTGCTGGACCTCGCATCCAGCCTGTCCAGGTCTCTTTGTAGACTTGTCTGGTCCGCATCTGATTTAATTCTCCTCATTAACTTCACATCATCTGCAAACAGGGACACTTCTGAGTCCATCCCTTCCGTCATGTCATTCACATATACCAAGAATAGCACTAGTCCCAGGACTGACCTGCTGTGGGAACACGCTCGTCACGGGCGCCCACTGTGATACCTCGTCACGTACCATGACTCGTTGTTGCCTCCCTGTCAGGTATTCTCTGATCCATTGCAGTGTCATTCCTGTTTTACGTGCCTGATCCTCTAGCTTCTGCACAAATCTTTTGTGAGGAACCATGTCGAAGGCCTTCTTGCAGTCCAAGAAAATGCAATCAACCCACCCCTCCCTCTCGTGTCTTACTTCAGTTACCTTGTGTGTGTGTAGTGGTCGAGGGAGGACGCGTGTTGTCTACTCCACAAACGGTTGGTCAGGAAAAGCCTGATAACTGACACACCAGTAAACGTGAACCAGCACATTCATGGAACTAAATATTAGCGAAAACATGGATATTATATGTGTTAGGTATCACCATTTACCTATTGCTTTCACGGCGAATATCTAATATATATATTTTTTATTGGTGCTGTATAACAATATCTGGTGCTATAAAACGATGTCACTGTGTACATATGGCATAGTGGATTGTGTTAACTATTTTAATTAGATCGGCTGGCCACCGACGCTCACTCACCACACCACCCATCTCTCCCATAAATTCCTTATCATAATCTCTTTTAGTGCATTAATGAATTTGCATCGCGAAATTGCAAGATTACTTCCACTATCTGGTTATTTTCTCTTGTAGATGCATAACAAGGGGCCAGGCTCATCTTAAATGCCTGGAGTCAACATGTTCCTATTCCTATTACTTTCGTGTTGCAATCAACACATCATCAGAAGCTTGCAAAATTGCAGAAAAGAGGAGGATTTCCACGCGAATACGTTCCCAGAGGACCGCGTTCACTGGAGTGAGAGAGGGAGAGAGGAGAAGGTACCAGAGGTGCCCACAGACACAACAGCCAGAGGGATGAATATTGTAGCATATTCATCCCTCTGGCTGTTGTGTCTGTGGGCACTTCTGGCACCTTCTCTCTCCCTCTCTTACTCCAGTGAATGCGGTCCTCTGGGAACGTATTCGCGTGGAAACCCTAATCTTTTCTGCAATTTTGCAAGCTTCTGATGATGTGTTGATTGCAACACGAAAGGTGTTGAAGATATTGGCCTTACCAGCTATGTGTAATTTATATATATAAATATAGGAAACACTTAGCTGATAAATGACAGCAAATCGTCTACACAGCCGCCCCTGCAGACGAGGTCTAGAAGCTGTCGAAACCATCTCAACATGGGCTGTCAAAAAATATAATTTGTAAGTTATAAATTACCCCTAGGGGGTGTTATGTCAGCATATTTCATACACTGGTGGCTGACGATGTACGTACTTGTTTGGACTCAAAAGTCCACACCTTACTGCCGACTATAGGTTGATTACAAACTCCTTGCGACTCAAGAACTGCGCAGTCCCCCGATCTACAAGAAATTCGTAACATACCTTGCTCTTGTAGCGTGAGCTATGGTGTTCTCAACACCTTCGACAGGTATCGGTGACTTGATAGAAGCTGAAGTGTCCTTGGATGTCCACGTCTTCCATTGTCTAGGAAACGCACACTGGTACACTATGTTCCACAAGATTTGTCTTTATTGTTCACAATGTATCACAAGAGAAGCTGATCACACTTCTCTTAAGTGTTTATTGTGTTTTGTGAGACACTTTATTCACACTAACGCACAGATCAGTGTTCTTTGCTGGTTATCCTGGCGTCAGTGTGACTCTCACTAGAGTCAAAGTTAGTCTGGCGACGCCACACCGCCCCAAGCCGTCACTGCCCTAGCACAAAAAAAAAAAAACGCTGACCTAGTACCTTGCATCCTTGTCACCTCCTCGATGAAGCAAAGCAGAATGTTTTTTTTTGCTGTCTTAAGCATAGACAACAATGTACACTATCTTTACTATGGTAATAAAGTGGGAGCAGGATTTTCCTTAATTGTCCTGCTAAAGTAAGAGATGTACTGTCTCTTATAAAAATACACTTTGCAACACCGCTGCAAGGAGCAGAGGTCACTTGACTACGTGGCATAGCATCTGTGATCAATTACTCACTCTAGCAGTAAACAAGACGCTCGCCCCTTCTGAGAGGGCTTGGCCCCTCAGGGCTGAAAGGGCTGAAGGGGGCTGATACCCCCCTCCTGGAGAAAATTTCTCCACAAAAGGCCTAGAGCTATCATTCTACTCCTCCCGTGGTTGCTTTGCATCTTGCATCGCTTGGTTTTTGCGATATTTGCTTAATATATACATACAACACACACACACACACCACACAACAAAACACACACACACACACACACACATACACACACACCCCACCACACACACACACACACACACACACACACACACACAAAAACACACACACACACACACACACCACACATATTATATTATATATATATATATATTATATAATATATATTATATATATATATATATATATATATATATATATATATATATATATATTATATATATATATATTTATATATATTTTATATGTAGTGGTTGGTAGACAGCAACCATCCAGGGGGGTACTACCGTCCTACCAAGTGAGTGTGAAACGAAAGCCTGTAATTGTTTTACATAATGGTAGGATTGCTGGTGTCTCTTGTCTGCCTATAAATATGCAGATTTTCAGATACGTCTTACTACTTCTACTTACACTTAGGTCACACTACACATACATGTACACGTTTTATTTATACACACTCATCTGAGTTTCTTTGATTTTATCTTAATAGTTCTTGGTCTTGTTACTTTTCCTTTTATATCCATGGGGAAGTGGAATAAGAATCTTTCCTCCGTAAACCATGCGTGTTGTAAAAGTTTAACTATAATGCCGGGAACAATGGGCTAGTAACCCCTTACCTGTAAAAAAATTACTAAAAAGATTAATAAGAAGAAAATTGTCAAAGTGGGAAGTCTGAATGTGCGTGGATTTTGTGCGAATGATAAAAAAGAGATGATTATGGTGTTATAGTGCAGCACCTGTTTGGAACCCGCCACTTGATAAAGCACGTCAAGAAACTAGAGAAAGTACAAAAGTTTGCACAAGGTTAGTTCCAGAGCTAAGGGGAATGTCCTATGAAGAAAGATTAAGGGAAATCGGCCTGACGACACTGGAGGACAGGAGGGTCAGGAGACATGATAACGACATATAAATACTGCGTGGAATAGACAAGGTGGACAAGACAGGATGTTCCAGGGAGGGGACACAGAAACAAGAGGCCAAAATTTGGAAGTTGAAGACACAATGAGTCAGAGAGATAGTAGGAAGTATTTCTTCAGTCATAGAGTTGTAAGGCAGTGAATAGCTAAGAAATGACGTAGTGGCAGATGTTCAAGTATATTGAATAGTGTAAGTTACTAAATGCTAGTAAAGAGCTTTTATGAGGATAGTGAGGCTCAGGTTATGGTGTGTAGAAGAGAGGGAGAATACTTCCCAGTAAAAGTAGGTCTTAGACAGGGATGTGTAATGTCACCAAGGTTGTTTAATATATTTATAGATGGGGTTGTAAAAGAAGTAAATGCTAGGGTGTTCGGGAGAGGGGTGGGATTAAATTGTAGGGAATCAAATACAAAATGGGAATTGACACAATTGCTTTTTGCTGATGATACTGTGTTTATGGGAGATTTTAAACATAAGAACATAAGAACATAAGAAAGGAGGAACACTGCAGGAGGCCTGCTGGCCCATACTAGGCAGGTCCTTTACAATTCATCCCACTAACAAAACATTTGCCCTACCCAATTTTCAATGCCACCCAAGAAATAAGCTCTGAAGTGAAAGTCCCACTCAAATCCAACCCATCCCACTCATGTACTTATCCAACCTAGATTTGAAACTACCCAAAGTCCCAGCCTCAATAACCCAACTAGGTAGACTGTTCCACTCATCAACTACCCTATTTCCAAACCAATACTTTCCGATGTCCTTTCTAAATCTAAACTTATCTAATTTAAATCCATTACTGCGCGTTCTCTCTTGGAGAGACATCCTCAAGACCTTATTAATATCCCCTTTATTAATACCATTTCTTCCACATTATACACTTCGATCAGGTCTCCTCTCATTCTTCGTCTAACAAGTGAATGTAACTTAAGATCTTAAATCTTTCTCATAAGGAAGATTTCTGATGCTATGTATTTAATTTAGTACATCCTACGCTGAATGTTTTCTAACGAATTTATGTCCATTTTGTAATACGGAGACCAGAACTAGAGCTGCATAACAAGGTGAGGCCTTACTATGATGTATAAAGCTGCAGTATGACCTCTGGACTTCTGTTGCTTACACTTTCTTGATATAAATCCCAGTAATCTATTTGCCTTATTACGTACGCTTAGGCATTGCTCTTGGTTTAAGGTTGCTGCTCACCATAACCCCAAGTCCTTTTCGTAATCTGTATGGCTAAGTTCTACATCATTTAATTTATAAGTACTAGGGTTATGGGCACTCCCAAGCTTCAGAACCTTGCATTTATCTACATTGAACTGCATCTGCCACTTTTCTGACCAAGAATAGAGTTTGTTTAAATCCTCCTGAAGTTCCCTAACATCTACGTTTGAATCAATTATCCTACCTATCTTTGTGTCATCGGCGAATTTGCTCATATCACTAGTAATTCCCTCATCAAGATCATTGATATATATTATAAATAACAACGGGCCCAAGACTGATCCCTGTGGAACGCCACTTGTTACAGATCCCCACTCGGATTTAACCCCATTTATGGACACTCTCTGCTTCCTGTCAGTGAGCCATGACTCGATCCACGAGAGCACTTTTCCCCAATGCCATGAGCTGCCACTTTCTTTAACAGTCTATGGTGCGGAACTCTATCAAAAGCCTTACTAAAATCTAAGTAAATATATCAAATTCTTTATTGTGGTCAACAGCCTCAAAAGCTTTACTGAAGAAAGTTAATAAATTAGTTAGACAAGACCGGCCTCTTGTGAATCCATGCTGAGTATCATTAATCAAGCTATGCTTATCGAGATGGCTTCTTATAATCTCAGCTATAATTGACTCTAGTAATTTGCCTACAATTGAGGTCAGGCTTATTGGGCGGTAATTTGACGGTAACGACTTGTCCCCTGTTTTAAAAATAGGAGTTACATTAGCCATCTTCCACATATCAGACACTACACCTGTTTGAAGAGATAAATTAAAAATATTAGTTAATGGTTCACAGAGTTCCATTTTGCATTCCTTAAGAACCCTTGAAAAAACCTCATCAGGACCCGGCGACTTATTTTGCTTCAGTCTGTCTATCTGCCTCACAACCATCTCACTAGTGACTGTGATGTTACATAATTAAACTGTGATGTTACATAATTAGACTGTGATGTTACATAATTAAATTGGAAAGGTTAGTGGACGAGTTTGGGAGTGTGTGTAAAGGTAGAAAGTTGAAAGTGAACATAGAAAAGAGTAAGGTGATGAGCGTATGAAATGTTTTAGATAAAGAAAAATTGGATATCAAATTGGGGAGGAGGAGTATGGAAAAAGTGAATGTTTTCAGATGTTTGGCAGTTGACGTGTCGGCGGATGGATTTATGAAGGATGAGGTTAATCATAGAATTGAGGAGGGAAAAAAGGCGAGTGATACATTGAGGTATATGTGGAGACAGGAAACGTTATCCATAGAGGCAAAGAAGGGAATTTATGAAAGTATACTAGTACCAACACTCTTATATGGGTGTGAAACTTGGGTTGTAAATGCTGCAGGGAGGAGGTGGTTGGAGGCAGTGGAGATGTCCTGTGTAAGGGCAATGTGTGGTATAAATATTATGCAGAAAATTAGGAGTGTGGAAATTAGGAGGTGTAGGGTTAATAAAAATATAAGTCAGAGGGCTGAAGAGCAGTTGTTGAGGTGGTTTGGTCATTTAGAGAGAATGGATCAAAGTAGAATGACATGGAGAGCATATAAATCTGTAGGGGAAGGAAGGTGGGATAGGGGTTGTCCTCGAAAGGGTTGGAAGGAAGGGGTAAGGGAGGTTTTGTAGGCGAGGGGCTTGGACTTCAAGCAGGCGTGTGTAAGCGTGTTTGATAGGAGTGAATGAAGACGAATGGTATTTGGGACCTGACGAGCTGTTGAAATGTGAGCAGGTAATATTGAAGAGGGGGAAGTTTAAAAAGGGGGGAGGAATTTGGGTGAATTGGGAAAATTTTTGGAAAAGGGGGGGTGAAAGAGAAGGGGGGGGTTGAGAGGGGGGGAATTTTTTTAAAAAGGTGAGAAGGGGAAAAAGTTTTTGGTTTAAAGGGGGGTTAAAAAAAAGGGGGTTTTGGGGAAATAAAGAAAGGTGGAAAAGAGAGAAAAAGAAGCTTTAAAGGGTTTTTAAAAGGGCAAAAATTTAAAAGAAAAAAGTTTGGATAGTAAAAAAAGGGTAAGAAGTGGTAAAAGGTAAAAAGGGGGCATAAGAGTGGGGGAATGTAAAATTTAATGAAGCAAAAAAAAATTTTTTGGAGTGGTTAACAAGTTAAAAAAGCCTAGGAAAGTAGGATTTGTCATTCCAAATAGAGTATGGAGTTAGTAGATGGGGAGATGGAGGATTAGGTAGATGCTAGAATATCTTGAGGAACTTTTAAATGTCGACGAAGAAAAGAGCGGTAAAATTTAAGCACTGCAGGGGTATACATCTTTTAGAGTGAAGAAGAACAGAAAGTAAGTGTGGGGAGGTACTGAGGCATACAATAGAATAAAGGGGTAAAGCAGCTGGAAACTGATGGGAATCATGACAGAAATGTTAAAAGCAGGGGGGGTATAGTGTTGGATGGGTTGGTATTTTTGTTTAATAAATGTATGAAAGAGGGGAAGGTACCTTGGGATTGGCAGAGAGCATGTATAGTTCCTTTAAATAAAGGGAAGGGGGACAAAAGAGATTGTAAAAATTATAGAAGAATAAGATTACTGAGTATACCAGGAAAAGTGTACGGTAGGGTTATAATTGAAAGAATTAGAGGTAAGACAGAATTTAGGATTGCGGATGAGCAAGGAAGTTTCAGAGTGGGTAGGGGATGTGCAAATCAAGTGTTTCCATTGAAGCATGTATGTGAACAGTATTTAGATAAAGGTAGGGAAGTTTTTATTGCATTTATGGATTTAGAAAAGGCATATGATAGAGTGGATAGGGGAGCAATGTGGCAGATGTTGCAAGTATATTGAATAGGTGGTAAGTTACTAAATGCTGTAAAGAGCTTTTATGAGGCTAGTGAGGCTCAGGTTATGGTGTGTAGAAGAGAGGGAGAATACTTCCCAGTAAAAGTAGGTCTTAAACAGGGATGTGTAATGTCACCAAGGTTGTTTAATATATTTATAGATGGGGTTGTAAAAGAAGTAAATGCTAGGGTGTTCGGGAGAGGGGTGGGATTAAATTATAGGGAATCAAATACAAAATGGGAATTGACACAATTGCTTTTTGCTGATGATACTGTGCTTATGGGAGATTTTAAAGTAAAATTGGAAAGGTTAGTGGACGAGTTTGGGAGTGTGTGTAAAGGTAGAAAGTTGAAAGTGAACATAGAAAAGAGTAAGGTGATGAGCGTATGAAATGTTTTAGATAAAGAAAAATTGGATATCAAATTGGGGAGGAGGAGTATGGAAAAAGTGAATGTTTTCAGATGTTTGGCAGTTGACGTGTCGGCTGATGGATTTATGAAGGATGAGGTTAATCATAGAATTGAGGAGGGAAAAAAGGCGAGTGATACATTGAGGTATATGTGAAGACAGGAAACGTTATCCATAGAGGCAAAGAAGGGAATTTATGAAAGTATACTAGTACCAACACTCTTATATGGGTGTGAAACTTGGGTTGTAAATGCTGCAGGGAGGAGGTGGTTGGAGGCAGTGGAGATGTCCTGTGTAAGGGCAATGTGTGGTATAAATATTATGCAGAAAATTAGGAGTGTGGAAATTAGGAGGTGTAGGGTTAATAAAAATATAAGTCAGAGGGCTGAAGAGCAGTTGTTGAGGTGGTTTGGTCATTTAGAGAGAATGGATCAAAGTAGAATGACATGGAGAGCATATAAATCTGTAGGGGAAGGAAGGTGGGATAGGGGTTGTCCTCGAAAGGGTTGGAAGGAAGGGGTAAGGGAGGTTTTGTAGGCGAGGGGCTTGGACTTCAAGCAGGCGTGTGTAAGCGTGTTTGATAGGAGTGAATGAAGACGAATGGTATTTGGGACCTGACGAGCTGTTGAAATGTGAGCAGGGTAATATTTAGTGAAGGAATTCAGGGAAACCAGTTATTTTTATATAGCTGGACTTGAGTCCTGGAAATGGAAAGTACAATGCCTGCACTCTAAAGGAGGGGTTTGGGATATTAGTGGTTGTTGTGTATCTTTATACTTATATGCTTCTAAACTGTTGTATTCTGAGCACCTCTGCAAAAACAAGCTGATTAATGTGTGGAGTGATGTGAAAGTGTTATGATGTGTAGTATTTTTTTTTTTTGAGATTTTTTCTTTTAGGACCTCCTGCCTGGTGTGGGACGGCCGACTTGTTAATATATAATGTAATTTTTTTATATTTTTAATTATATATATATATTTATATATTGTAGCGATATATATATATATATATATATATATATATATATAATATATATATATATATATATATATATATATATATATATATATATATATATATATATATTTATATATATATACAAGGAATTCGCAAGAGCAGGCGAAATATACACAAACACTGATCTCTGGCTGAAGGAGACTCGAACCTACGAACCTTGGAGCAAAGTATGCAGTGCTATACCAATCTCACCACACTGCTCTTGTGAATTCCTTGCATTGCTAAAATCTCTAGTAAGGCTGATGCATGCAGGGGATGAGAAAGTAGGTAAGTTTTGGGATTGACAGGCACCTGGTGAGTAGGTAGAAGGCATAGTGTGTGTGTCAATGTCTTTCATCCTGCTTTCCATTGTCCGGGGGTCTGAGACTTTTTAATCTAGGATCAGATCAATTACATTGGACCCAGGAGGAGCACCAAGGAGACTGCTATTGGCTGGATCAATGGCTCGTGCTCCTGGTAAAATGGTGCTAATATTCTGGATCATCTGATGATTGGTAGAAACTATTTCACATGTGGTGGTGTTTAATGAAAGGCCCAGGCTTTCTCCCATGTCTTTAATTTTACTGATGTCCTCTAGGAGAGATTCTGCTGTACCAGCTAGGGTTCCATCATCCAGGAACCAGATATTGAGCTCGCTGGAGAGTGCTTCTATGACTTCCTTGATGACCAAACAGAATTGAAAAAGGGCGAGAGGGTCCCCCTGTTGAACGCCCTCACATGAGTCAATTTCATGGTCCCCAAACAATAGTTTGGAAGTCACACTATAACACGTTTCTATGAAGGGATAAAGGGAAGGGAAGTTTCTATAAACTGCTTGGAGAGCAGCATCCCTTCTGACTGAGTTAAAAGCGTTGGCAAAGTTCAATTTGACCAAGGCTTTTTCATCAGACATGTTGTTGATATACACTAGTGCTGCATGGGCAGCTGCTTCACAGCCCTGTTGAACGCCAAAAACCGAGCTGAGTTGGTTTCAGCATTGCAGCAGCCTCTTGATTCACCCTTCTTACTGCAGCCTTGGCGACTAGGCGCCGAAGGGTGTTACCCATTGCAATGGGCCTAATTCTGCCATCCTTTTTCCGACCTGTGCCAGCCAGGCACAGGTTGGAAAATTTGGTGAGTTCAGACAGCAGCCTCTCTGGAACATCACCAAGTGCTGGATTGAGTATCTGTTATAAGTGTTGAGGCCTTAAACCGGTGAAACCTCCTGCTGAGCCCTGTGGAAATGACATAGCAGCTTTATACACATCGGCATCCTGTAAAGTTAGATGTTCTTCGCCTGCTGCAATATCAGGGAGGTCAATGTTGGTACTGGGAGCCCTGGGTGAATGTTTGTCCTTCAAAGCTTGCGCCGTGCTTACATCCTTGGGAGTGATGGTATCCTCACTGGTTATATGCCTCAGTGCTCCAATAGTATTACCCTCTACTATTTTTTTGCTAATTTGGGCTCTGATTTTTGAGAAGTCGGGTGTCCTGTTGTTGACATTTGCCTGGTGGGTGTTTGGCGCCCTAGGGATGAAACGGACGAGGTTGTTATCCCTTGGGAATGCATTTATTGCCCTAATAACATGCGTTGCTAGTGACTTGTCCCTCCTTGGTGGGACAGCCAAACAGGCATTGCCAAAAAGCAGCAGGTTGTGCCAGGATCTGTTGTTTGAAGGAGCATCGTTGACTTTCTTCAGAAGGTTAGTGAATTTGCTAGCAGCTTGAGGGCGAGCTGCTTTGGGGATGTGTGTCAGAGTCCTGGTGGATGTTAATTTGATTGCAGATTTGAGGTCCTCTGTAGAGGTGAAGTCACAGTAGCTGTCAGCCCTGTCTGCTGGTGGAGGCTGTTGGTTGTTCTCATTTGGAGCTCTCCTGGATCCTAGACATCCATTATGTGCACGGATGTTGCCAGTTGAGGGATTTAGCGCACATTCCCTGTAGCACACCCGGCAGATGCCTCGTCAACGACAGATTTGGCTCTGTCGTGAAGATTCCTGGGAACCCGCGACTACTTGAGACATTGCTGATATCGTGAGGGTGGGAGGGCGCCAGATGTGGGGTGACGGGCGAAGGACAGCATGGATGCATGGGGAATGAGGGTGGGGAGTAGCGAGCGGCGGAACTTGTAATTGGTGGGGCACTAAACGGCAATACCCTTGGTCAGGAAGTCAGTGTTCCTAGGCTGGGATGAGGGGAGGGGATCAGGGAGGGGGGGAGGGAGTGGCCCTGTGTGTTCGCTCAAGATGCACATCACTGACTAACTTTTGCTAATTGTTATACACTTACTGTTCCATATAGAAAAAAACCCTCGCCATTTGGCACACTAATCACCATGCTCACACTATTAACCGAGGAGTTCTGTTCACCACCCAATGACCGTGTCGTGGGCGGTCACTTCCTCCCCCAACCCACGACCCCGGTCGGTCACAGATGTAAACAAAACCTCCTCCACACCTCCACTGCCAGGATCCCCTCACCACCGCTACTTCCCAAATCCCAAAATGCACACTGCACTTTCACTGATACAGAAGCAACGGTCTGTTGCAGAGGATTGTCACAACTCTGTGATCTCCGGTGGATACTCACGATGATGTCTGCCGAAACTGGCCCGCGTAAACCATGTTGGTTCTTGGTTTACGCACAGTATGTATGGAGCCCCGTAAGAAAACACCATAAGTGTCCGGGGCCCAAGACTGTTCAACAGCCTCCCATCAAGCATTAGGGGAATTGCCAGTAAACCCCTGGCTGCCTTCAAGAGAGAGCTGGACAGATACCTAAAGTCAGTGCCGGAGCAGCCGGGCTGTGGCTCGTACGTTGGACTCCGTGCGGCCAGTAGTAACAGCCTAATTGATCAGGCCCTGATCCATCGGGAAGCCTGGTCATGGACCGGGCCGCGGGGGCGTTGATCCTCGGAATAACCTCCAGGTAACCAGGTAGCACACACACATCACACAACACACACACTTACACACACACACACACATATTAATAAATAGTATATACATATATATATATTATATAATA
>NC_069418.1:40691238-40698738 GCF_026875155.1 Cherax quadricarinatus | reverse complement strand
TTCCTTGAGTGAGGTTTGTAGTCTCTGGCCCCCTAGACTGTATTCCGTCTGCAGTCCTCTTTGCCCTTCCCCAATCTTCATGACTTGGCACTTGGTGGGGTTGAACTCCAGGAGCCAATTGCTGGACCAGGTCTGCAGCCTGTCCAGATCCCTTTGTAGTTCTGCCTGGTCTTCGATCGAATTAATTCTTCTCATCTGCAAACAGGGACACTTTGGAGTCTATTCCTTCCGTCATGTCGTTCACAAATACCAGAAACAGCACTAGTCCTAGGACTGACCACTGTGGGACCCCGCTTGTCACAGGTGCCCACACTGACACCTCGCCACGTACCATGACTCGCTGCTGTCTTCCTGACAAGTATTCCCTGACCCATTGTAGGGCCTTCCCTGTTATCCCTGCTTGGTCATCCAGTTTTTGCACTAATCTCCTGTGTGGACCTGTGTCAAACGCCTTCTTGAAGTCCAAGAAAATGCAATCCACCCTCCCCTCTCTCTCTCTCTCTCTCTCTCTTGTGTGTGTGTGTGTGTGTGTGTGTGTGTGTGTAATCACCTAATTGCGGTTGCAGGGATCGAGACTCAGCTCCTGGTCCCGCCTCTTCACTGATCGCTACTAGGTCCTCTCCCTCTCTGCTTCCTGAGTTTTGTCATACCTCTTCTTAAAACTATGTATGGTTCCTACCTCCACTACTTCACTTGCTAGGCCATTCCACTTCCTGACGACTCTGTGACTGAAGAAAGTCCCTGTGACTCGTCTGAGTCTTCAGCTTTCAGTTGTGACCCCTTGTTTCTGTGTCCCCTCTCTGGAACATCCTATCTCTGTCCACCTTGTCTATTCCCAGCAGTATCTTGTATGTCGTTATCATGTCTCCCTTGACCCTTCTGTCCTCCAGTGTCGTCAGTCCGATTTCCCTCAACCTTTCCTCGTACGACATTCCCCTGAGCTCTGGGACTAACTTCTTGACGTGGTTGACCAGGTGTGGGTTCCAGACTGGTGCTGCATACTCCAGTATGGGCCTAACATACACAGTGTACTGTGTCTTGAACGATTCCTTATTAAGGTATCGGAACGCTATTCTCAGGCTTGCCAGGCGCCCGTATGCTGCAGCAATTATTTGGTTGATGTGTGCCTCCGGTGACGTGCTCAGTGTTATGGTCACCCCAAGGTCTTTCTCCCTGAGCGAGGTCTGTAGTGTTTGTCCACCTAGCCTATACTCTGTCTGCGGTCTTCTTTGCCCCTCCCCAATCTTCATGACTGCATTTGGCAGGGGTGAACTCGAGAAGCCAGTTTCTGGACCACATGTCCAGCCTGTCCGGGTCTCTTTGCAGTCCTGCCTCATCCTCATCCGATTTAATTCTTCTCATCAACTTCACACCATCTGCGAATAGGGACACTTCAGAGTCTATTCCTTCCATCATGTCGTTCGCATATATCAAAAATAGCACTGGTCCTAGAACTGACCCCTGTGGGACCCCGCTCGTCACAGGCGCCCACTGTGATACCTCTTCACGTACAATGACTCGTTGCTGCCTCCCTGTCAGGTATTCCCTGATCCATTGCAGTGCCCTTCCTGTTATATGCGCCTGATCCTCCAGCTTCTGCACTAATCTTTTGTGAGGAACTGTGTCAAAGGCCTTCCTGCAGTCTAGGAAAACGCAATCAACCCACCCCTCTCTCTCGTGTCTTACTTCTGTTACCTTGTCATAAAACTCCAGGAGGTTTGTGACACAGGATTTGCCTTCCATGAACCCATGCTGGTTTTCATTTATAATCTTGTTCCGTTCCAGGTGTGTGTATGTGTGTGTGCGTGTGTGTGTGTGTGTGTGTGTGTGTGTGTGTGTCGTGCCAAATAGGTAAAATGTGCGAATAAGGCAAGCGAAAGTTTGTATAAGCATTACTTTCGCAAAAATCATTCTGAACCTAACGAAAAAAAATATTTCATTGTGTTTGTTTATTATTAAATTATTGTAAACTTATCTAAAATTGATTTAGTTGGTTTATGGTAAATTTATTGTTTTTGTCATAACAAGGTTAGGTAACTTTTGTAATGTTCTTTTGGAACAAAATTGTTAATTTTTACATTAACATAAATGAAAAAACATATCTTATATATATATATATATATATATATATATATATATATATATATATATATATATATATATATATATATATATATATATATATATATATATATATATATATATATATATATATATATATATATATATAATAAATGCAGAATTTACTAACAAATCTACAATTACTAAAAACCTGTACTTTCTCTTATGACAGATATATTAGACTCCTGGCAAGCAGAAGGCGTCAATATTATCAGCTCGGCGTCTCTAGCGACGGCTTATGCTACTCTTCCCAGAGCCTCTCACCTCTACAGTAAAGCTGCAGACTATGAGGTAAGAGTGTGTGTGTGAGAGAGAGAGAGAGAGAGAGAGAGAGTTCTTTGATGTTGGGGACATGGGAGAGTTGAAGCTCAGGGGTTTAGACGCGCTGGCCTCAATACATGATGACAAGAGAACATTTACATATGCCCGCACTACACACCACCCGCTTCCTGCCTTTATTAACAAGATAATATTGTTACCTGGGCTAAATTATTGCATATGGAACTGAAATAATGACAAATTTCCAGTAGTTAAGTCATGACGAATACAGGAAAATGTGAATGTCATATGTGAGTTGGAAAGTGTCTGTTGATATAGGATGTCCCTTACTAACTCTCATTTCGTAGCTACCACTCGTTTCCTGTGGATGTTGGTTTGAATAAATCCTTATTCTTTGGCGAGTGTTTATCTGATAAATGAATATTATGTTTTGAAACTAATATATAAAGAGTAGACTATCGCCTTACTGAATCTTTAGTTAACACTCATTGAAGAAATATGTATGAATAAATAAGCCTAAAAAAATCCCCGTCTCATTAACAACAAATTTTGGATAAGTACCCATAAACTTTAACAATACTGATAAAGACTGATAAGCAATCTTACTGCAGAATATTGTTATGTTAACAAATAATATAACAAGTGAAGAGAACAGTTACTAGACAGGCACGTTATGTCACGTTGCAACACTTCTTTTCTTCACCAAGACATTTCTGTACGATTTTAAAACTAAGCAGTAGATATTTTACCGTTGTGAAGTTAGTGGAGCTATATTATGACACTGACATTAAGACGAAATTATCTGGACCTTCTACTCTCAGCTTTCTGAGTTCTGTCAACATTTTCGGAGCCGGAATTCACTAGAAGAAAATTAAAAAATACATTTTAGACTATATAAATCATTGATTTAACTTAAACACCTATGTAGAAGATCTTGAGATTATGTTTGGAAATTTTTCCCTAATAAGTAATCACTATCTGTCACCTTGTGCCCCTTATTAAGGAGCATTAAACAGGTGCGTGTTTAATGACACGATAGCAAACATACCATACCACGGGCGGGGATAGTTTTGTGATTCGCTGATTGCTAGTTCTATCCCCGCCCGTGGTATGGTTTATTTTACAATTGTTGTTTATGCTGTCTGTGCAGTACATACTCCAATGT
Organism: Cherax quadricarinatus; assembly: GCF_026875155.1. NCBI lineage: Eukaryota > Metazoa > Arthropoda > Malacostraca > Decapoda > Parastacidae > Cherax > Cherax quadricarinatus. The sequence continues at coordinate 40,695,173 of NC_069418.1, read as the reverse complement.
GATAGTATTGTTACACACGTTACTCATGTTCACCTGGCAGCAAATGAAAAACCTGGATGTCTAAATGCTCTCATGCTGCCCGCATGTAATTAACAGTATATAGGAACATGCTTGTTCATAGTCAGTTTAGTGTTGCACTTTGGGACACATGACCTCAGGACTCTAGCCGAAATAAACCACACTCTTTTTTTTAGTTATCCTAGGTAAATAACATCCCTGAGTATCATCCTTAAGCTAGACACTACAGTGAAACGGGTCAAATATAGAATATAGATAATAAAATAATTTATATTTGAGGCTCAGATTATGAATATGATAAGACTGCAAGTCTAACTTTGTTTACAAAAGAATTTTCCGTCATATTCTTTTACAGATGGAATTATAGGAAGCATTTAGACATTAATAAGGCCGTCCTTGCATGTGCCGTTGCACCTTCTGCACTGTTCCTTCTGTTCATTATACATAATTCTCATATTTTTCATGAAAATTGGTTAATTTTATCCCACAGTTCCACTTGTTACTGGTTTCCTAATGCTCAGGGCAATTTTTAGCCTTCATGGCTTTCCAGAATTCAGTTTTGGGAGACGCCCCTGTCAGGATGATAAATTTCTTTAGTTGCCCTTTGTCTTATGAAGTTCTTTTTATCTTTCTCTCGGAAAAAAATATATATATATAGCATTCCTATATTTAAATGACATCTCTCCTTGGAATCATTGTTTTGTAAGAACAATTTTGAGTGACAACTCATTTTAAAAGTGATTTTATGTGGATTTCAAAAGCATATATAGTTCAACTAAAATTGGTCAACGTTAATACAAAAAGTTACCCAGTTGAAAGTGATCCTATTATTCACCAGCATCACAGACACAGTGGGGGAATTTTTGTTCCCCCACACCAATCAGTCGACAAGGCGAGTGTGGGGGAGTGTGTGTCCCCCCACACCTGTCTTCTGACAAGGTGGATGTGAAGGCATGAGTTTCCCACAACCGCTCCCTGAAAAGGTGCATGTTGGGTATGAGGCAATGAGTTCGTTACCTCTACCTCCTGACAAGGTGTGTGTGAGTTCGTGAACCTCTAATACATACCTCCTTAAAAGGAGAGTGCAGGGGCTTAGTTCTCCCCTTCCCACCTGCTGATAAGGCAGGCGCAGTGGCAGGAGTCCCCTCCACCCACCTGCTGACAGGGCAGGCACAGTTGCAGGTGTCTGTCACACCTGCGTTCTGACAAACCAGGTACAGTGATATTAATCTTCAACTCTCACTTGTTATAGTATGAGTGTGGGCGATGTGACCCCCCCGCCCAACACCCTCAGACAATGTAGATGCAGCTTATCCCCCTCACACCATTTCTGAGAAGTACCTGACCACTGCATCATAAAATGGTGGGTATGATGGAGAAGAATAGTTCAGCATTAAAGCCAATGCGAGAACTATAAATGAAAGAAATTTTTCACTGATTGTTTTACGTAATAAATACTTACAGTGCTCGTCAGGGCATTATGCCGCCCCTCCCCCCCCCACAAATACCAAAACCAAAACACATACCTTGAAAGATTATAATATATAAATTTGCACACTTACTGAGGTCTTAATACTTGGTACTGCGTCCTTTAAGCTTGATCACGTCCCTCAGCCAAGAAGGAAGTCTCTCACACAAATTCTTGAAGGTTTCAGGAGGTATTTATTCCATGCCTCATGTAGAGCAGCCTCCAGCCGCGGGATGGACCTGATATCCTTGCCCAGTAAACTTCGTTTCAATATTTACTACAAGTTCTCCATAGGGTTTAGGTCTGGGGAATTGCCTGGCCAGTCATTAAAGAATCTCACTTCACATTCCTTGCCAATGAACTACAGATTTGGCTGAATGACAGTGCACCATCCTACATAAAAACCGTAGCCCCACACTTGTCAAAGTGTGGGGCTATGGTTATTATACTGGTTCATATAGTGGTTATTATACTGGTTCATATAGTGGTTATTATACTGGTTCATATAGTGGTTTTTGGGACACACAATGAGTTCACCAACAATCCGAGCACTGAAATACCCCCAAATCATTAGCGAGTCTGGGTGTTTGGTGGTCCCACAGGCGTAGCGTGGGTCTAGCGGGTCACTACACCTCTGGGCCAGTACACATGTCCCTCAGGGTTACAGGTGACGGCGGAGGTTGCTTCATCACTCCAGAGTACTTCAGACCACTGTTGAGGATTCCAGTGAAGATATTTCTTTGCATAATCAAGCCTTCATTTTTTCTGTGGCTTGGAGAGGATCAGTTTCATTAACCTGGCGGTGACTACTGTAGCATAGTTCTGACGCACGTCTGCTAACAGTTCTTACCGAAACCACTAGAGAGATGTGGGTTCTTTTCTTTTAATTCTCTACCAGTTATCTTAGGTGTACTCTTTAACTGCTTCATTAACACAGTTAAGGTAGGAACAGATGTCTTCTTCGAGGGGCCAGGCTAAGGTTTGGCAGACGGTAACTCGACACCGCCACCAGCCTTGAAACGCTGCACCCAGTTCCTCACTGAACACTCACACACATCGACATTCTCCACTTTTTCTTTCATCTGGTGCCCAGCTTTGTGAAGCCCTATGACTTGAGCTATAGTTTCAGGTGTTAAAGACTTCCCTTTACCCATAATCAAAGATGTATAGCCACAAAACCAAAGGGAACACCGGAAAAAAGATGGAGTAAATGAGAGAAAAAAGTGCAACACTTTCTCTCACCACTGCGGCCACGTGAGCAATGAGGAGACAGTGGAGTGTGGCGGCAGGTCGTGACATCATGCTAACGGCTACTACCCGGCATAATGCACTGACAAAAAAGACTCCCCCCCCCCTGTATGGTAGGCCATTAATTTTTGTCACGGCATTATGCAGGGTCGCTCACCCGGCATAATGCCGTGAAGAACGCTGTATGTATCAAGAAGTGACAATGCCTGGATATTCTGAATGCTATTCAAACGTGTATATGCTATATTATATATATATAATTTTGATATCCATATATATATATTTATAAAATATTTTATATATATATATATTATATATATATATATATAATATATATTATATATTATAAATATATTTATTATATTTATATATTATATATATATATATATATATAATTTTGATAACCATATATATATATATATATAAAATATATATACATTTCACCTCTACAGAGGACCTCAAATCTGCAGTCAAATTAACATCCACCAGGACTCTGACACTTATCCCCAAAGCAGCTCGCCCTCAAGCTGATGGCAAATTCACTGACCTTCTGAAGAAAGTTAACGATGCTCCTTCAAACAACAGATCCTGGCACAACCTGCTGCTTTTTGGCAATGTCTGTTTGGCTGTCCCACCAAGGAGGGACAAGTCACTAGCAACACACTGTTATTAGGGCAATAAATGCATCCCCAAGGAGTGACAACCTCGTCCGTTTCATCCCTAGAGCGACAAACACCAGCCGGGCAAATACCAACAACAGGACACATAACGCATCAAAAATCAGAGCCCAAATTAGCGAAAAAATAGAAGAGGGTAATACTATTGGAGCATTGAGGCTTATAACCAATGAGGATACCATCGCTCCCAAGGATGTCAGCACCGCGCAAGCTCTGAAGGACAAACATCCACCCAGGGCTCCCAGTACCAACACTGACCTCCCTGACATTGCAGACAGGTGAAGAACATCTAACCTTACAGGATGCTGATGTGTACAAAGCTGCTATGTCATTATCACAGGGCTCAGCAGGAGGTTTCACCAGTTTAAGGCCACAACACTTAAAACAAATACTCAGTCCAGCACTTGGTGATGTTTCAGAGAGGCTGCTGTCTGAACTCACCAAATTTTCCAACCTGTGCCTGGCTGGCAGTGTCCAAGAGGCCATCAGACCCCTTTTCTTTGGTGCCTCATTGTGTGCCTCAG
>NC_069418.1:40663738-40683738 GCF_026875155.1 Cherax quadricarinatus | reverse complement strand
CACTTATATATATATATGTATATATATATATATATATATATATATATATTTATATATATATATATATATATATATATATATATATATATATATAATATATATATATATATATTTCTCTAACTAGAAATAGTTAGAGGAATGATTTTTGTGAGGAAAGAATGAATATCGTTGTATAGAATATGGAAGTGTGACTTATCAATGTTGCTATATTGTGGATTTTGGAAATTCCAATTGCAGGAAAAATGAGGAGATTTATTGTTCAATATTGGCCGCCGCAATTCGGCGGCTGTATGTGATAGGGAAAGGAGCATAGACTGTGGAGGGGGAGTAATGACTAGGGAGAGGAAACTAAAGGGAGGGTTTCTCTGTGTTTATTTCAAAAATTTTCATAGTGCTAGAAACAAGAAGGATGAGTTGAGATTAGTTGCATGTGCAGGTTATGTTGCAATATTTGCAATAACCAAGATATGGATTAATTTGATGAGACGAGCCTGACAAATGTTACATTCAGGGAGTGAAGCTGTTCCGTGTCAGTAAAAATATCGGAATCGGAGGTGAGGTACTACATTATGCCTGAGAAAACTTGAACTACTGGATAAATGTGATAATAAAGACTGAAGGAGCACAAGCATAAACTGTTTGGGTGGAATTGTTAGTGAAACATTCAAATTCTATTTTAGAAGTGATATACCGGTCCATATTTTCGTTGAGCATAATAAAACGGGCTACAGAGAACACTTATCATGTGTCGACTGGGATAACGAAGATAACTATTATTTGTAATAGATTTCTGAACACTATACATGCTGCCGAAAGAATATTTTTTTCTTATAGAGAAATAAGATCACGTAAGTGTGATTTGAAATCAATGAACAGGAGACTCAAACATCTTTTAGGAATTTCTAGGCGTATCAAAATAAGTGAGGGTTATCTCATGAATCAGTATATTCACGTTAGAGTTTAAAAAAAGGGCTTGAACGAGACTATGAAGTTAAGGTTACGAAAGATTCAAAAAGAAATCCGAAAGTTTTTTCCAGGTATATAGAACAAAGGTTACAGGAAAGTTAGATCAACTAAAAAATTAATATGAACATCTTACTGACAAGAAGAACGAAATGTGCTGGATTTTTTAAATTATTTCGTTTTGGTCTTCATTTAAGAAGATATCCCAACAATTAATTAGACAGGTCTACATCAATTTCTTTGCTCAAATTTTTGTATCACATACAGTTTTTTGACTACAAAGTAGTTACCAGTATTACTTCTCATGTAAGAGTTCTTAACCTGTAGGTGTCGATGGGGAAACTTGTTGTGAAGGAGTGATGTATCTGTTACACGACACCTGATGTCATGTTGATGTCATGTTTGAGTACTGTAATCACCTGTATTGCATTTAATACAGGTGTTTACAGAATTTTTGCTTTGTTTCAGGGGTAGAGATGTGGTATCTGTGACGATGGCTACACAGGTGTGTTAACTATACTTACAGTTTATATTTGAGATGAACTAATCATTAAGAAACACAAGAGAAATATTTCACTCTCTTAATAAAAGCTTATTATGTGTACTTTGAAGTGAAAGTTGGAGACCAGGACAAATCATGGTCTCTCCATAAAATCTGTTCTAATTGTTTGGAAAACCTTAGGCAGCGGGCGAAAGGTGCGAAAAAAATATAATTTCATATTGATATTCACCAATCTGGATTGAACCAAAAACATCAGTGATGTTTACTACTTTCTCTCCTGCAATGAAGTATTCAACACAAAAATATTTACCCTAAGACCTGATGCATCAGGTATTTCAGTGTCAAGTGGACTGAGTAGATCTACAGTGTCCAGTGTAATTGTCTGTAATCCACAACTCAAGATATTTCAAAGATGAGTAAAAAGGATTCGGTTTAAATTTTAGGTTTAATTACTGTCATATAATTTAATTGGCTCCTGGCACATCATTTCTGCTGGTTAGGTAGGACCTGGACGTTAGATCTTACCTCTGGTTTTACCTCAAAAAGTGGCTTTGGTTTACTGACAACAAAGTATACTGTTTTATAAAAATGTTTTGGTGTGTTCGTACATTGCTGTTCGAGTGGAATCTTTCAATCGATTCTTAAAAAAGTATCTTAGGCAGTTCTCTAAACAATGAGTACAAATTTACTTTATTTCTGTGGGACATTCTGTGTTTCTGTAGGTCATTCTGTGTTCCTGTGGGACATTCTGTGTTCCCGTGGGTCATTCTGTGTTCCTCTGGGTCATTCTGTGTTCCTCTGGGTCATTCTGTGTTCCTGAGGGTCATTCTGTGTTCCTGTGGGTCATTTTGTGTTCCTATGGGACTATGGGACATTCTGTGTTCCTGAGTGTCATTCTGTGTTCTTGAGGGTCATTCTGTGTTCCTGTGGGTCATTCTGTGTTCCTGTGGGTCATTCTGTGTTCCTGTGGGTCATTCTGTGTTCCTGTGGGTCATTCTGTGTTCCTGAGGGTCATTCTGTGTTCCTGTGGGTCATTATGTGTTCCTGAGTGTCATTCTGTGTTCCTGTGGGTCATTCTGTGTTCCTGTGGGTCATTTTGTGTTCCTATGGGACATTCTGTGTTCCTGAGTGTTATTCTGTGTTCCTGAGGGTCATTCTGTGTTTCTGTGGGACATTCTGTGTTTCTGTAGGTTATTCTGTGTTCCTGTGGGTCATTCTGTGTTCCTGTGGGTCTTTCTGTGTTCCTGTGGGTCATTCTGTGTTCTTGTGGGTCATTCTGTGTTCCTGAGGGTCATTGTGTTCCTGTGGGTCATTCTGTGTTCCTGTGGGTCATTCTGTGTTCCTGTGGGTCATTCGTGTTCCTGAGGGTCATTCTGTGTTCCTGAGGGTCATTGTGTTCCTGAGGGACATTCTGTGTTCCTGAGGGACATTCTGTGTTCCTGAGGGTCATTCTGTGTTCCTGTGGGTCATTCTATGTTCCTGAGGGTCATTCTGTGTTCCTGAGGGACATTCTGTGTTCCTGTGGGTCATTCTGTGTTCCTGTGGGTCATTCTGTGTTCCTGAGGGTCATTCTGTGTTCCTGTGGGGCATTCTGTGTTCCTGTGGGTCATTCTGTGTTCCTGAGGGACATTCTGTGTTCCTGAGGGTCATTCTGTGTTCCTGAGAGTCATTCTGTGTTCCTGTGGGTCATTCTGTGTTCCTGAGGGTCATTCTGTGTTCCTGTGGGTCATTCTGTGTTCCTGAGGGTCATTCTGTGCATCAGAAGGAGAGTTTTGAAAGTCTGGAACAGGTCAACTAGATTAAGTACAAAAACCAGAAAGACTTGTAGGAACTTGAAGCTACTTTGAATGTTCCGGGTAACAATGTGATGGATACACATGGATCGGAGGGATACACAAGGATGTGATGGGAACACGAGATGATATGGGATACACAAGGATGTAGGGATTGTGCACAAGGATGGGTGGGATACACAAGGATTGATGGGATACACGAGGATGGGTATGTGGTTACACGAGATGAGATTGGGATACACAAGGATGAGATGGGATCATCAAGGAAGGGATGGGATACAAAGGATGGGTGGAAACACGAAGAAGATATGGATACACAAGGATTGATGGGATACAAGGTATGGATGGGTTACAAGGATGGGACGGGATACACAAGATGGGATGGATACACAAGGATGGGATGGGATACACGAGGATGAAATGGGATACACAAGAATAGGATGGGATACACGAGGATAGGATGGGATGCACGAGGATGGGATGGGATACACAAGGATGAGATGGGATACACAAGGATGAGATGAGATACACAAGGATGGGATGGGAACGCGAGGATGAGATGGGATACACAACGATGGGACGTGATACACAAGGATAGGATGGGATACACGAGGATGGGATGGGATACATAAGGATGGGATGGGATGGGATACAGAAGGATGTGATGGAATACACTAGGGTGAGATGGGATACACAAGGATGGGATGGGATACAGAAGGATAGGACGTGATACACAAGGATAGGATAGGATACACGAGATGGATGGGATACACAAGGATGGGATGGGATACAGAAGGATGTGATGGAATACACGAGGGTGAGATGGGATACACAAGGATGGGATGGGATACACAAGGATGGGATGGGATACACAAGGATAGGATGGGATACACAAGGACGGGATGGGATACGCAAGGATAGATGGGATACACAAGGATGGGATGGAATACATAAGGATGGGATGGGATACACAAGGATGGGATGGGATACACAAGGATGGGATAGGATACACAAGGATGGGATGGGATACGCAAGGATGGGATGGGATACACAAGGATGGGATGGGATACACGAGGATGAGATGGGATACACAAGGATAGGATGGGATACACGAGGATAGGATGGGATACATGAGGATGGGATGGGATACACGAGGATGAGATGGGATACACAAGGATGGATCGGATACACATGGATGGGATACACAAAGATGGGATGGGATACACGAGGATGATATGGGATACACAAGGATAGGATGGGATACACGAGGATAGGATGGGATACATGAGGATGGGATGGGATACACGAGGATGAGATGGGATACACAAGGATGAGATGGGATACACATGGATGGGATGGGATACACATGGATGGGATGGGATACACAAGGATGGGATGGGATACACAAGGATAGGATGGATACACAAGGATGGGATGGGATACACAAGGATGGGATAGGATACACAAGGATGGGATGGGATACGCAAGGATGGGATGGGATACACAAAGATGGGATGGGATACACGAGGATGATATGGGATACACAAGGATAGGATGGGATACAGGAGGATAGGATGGGATACATGAGGATGGGATGGGATACACGAGGATGAGATGGGATACACAAGGATGAGATGGGATACACATGGATGGGATGGGATTCACATGGATGGGATGGGATACACAAGGATGGGATGGGATACACAAGGATAGGATGGGATACACAAGGATGGGATGGAATACACAAGGATGGGATGGAATACACAAGGATGAGATCGGATACACAAGGATAGGATGGGACATCATACTGGTAAGTAACCAGTATGTTTAGCAGTAATATATCCCTGTCGAAGGGGAGTTTACATGTTTTAAACCTGGGTCACCCGGGAGTCTAAGTCATCATGACTGACATGTGATTAGTATCAAAGAAGAGCCATTAATTTTCATTTTCCACATCCTATTACACCACCAATAATTATACCTCACGTGTTGACAATATGACACCTTTCAGTTTTAAACTTTAAGTTTCATGACATGTTAAAACTTGCAGATAAGATTCTTCGTAAACAGTGTGCCTCCACCTTTTTGATGAATGAACTTAATATTTTCTATAAGCTTTTTTGTCAGCATTATTTATAGTCTGAATGCACCCGACATGCTGCACCTCACATTTTTGTCCATTAAATTTTATCAAGGTTTCATACAAGCTTAGTCTTAACAGGAAATTTAAATTTACAGTAGGTAGGAAGTCTACCATTGAGATTAACAGTGAAATTTACAGTGTGTAGGAAGTCAGTCATTGAGCTAGGGTTAAAAGGAGTGTTTTTCCAAAGCATGTTCTTGAGATCTTTGAAGATGTGCAGCCTTGAGTATTTAAATAATGATATTAGTAAGATATTTAACACTGATATTTTTGCACTAGAAACCTTAGTAAGTTCGTCCCGTAGAAATTTACAGTGTTTCCTTTCAAGTTTAGAGGCCTTTTAATTATGCCAAAGATTAGCTTTTCATTTCTTTAGAGTTTAGAGAAAACGTAGCCAAATTAATTCAGTGTTTGTCACTTCCACTTTTAGATCTTACCTAATGCGACAGTTTAAATAATTTCTGACATCGCCACTCCATCACCCTAGATGTTAACCCTATCGGTATGGGATAAGTTACAGTCTTGTATGTGGCATTTGGAAGCCCTTTCTGTATCATTCAGGATGAACCAGGTCTCTGTTATATAATATCTATGCGGCTTACACATGAATTAATCTTAGCTCAACCATCTTAATTCTAGTGTTTACTAGTATAATAGACCTTAAGGGAGCTGGTCATTCGCTGCCTTCTATTGTCACTCTTTGTTTACCAATTCTTTTGTTTTTTATTAATAACTGTATGATGAACATTGCCTTTGGAATTTTTTGCTGCTTTCATCTCACATGTTGCTACCTATTTGTTTCCTACACACAACCATAATTCTATCATTTATCAGTTTATAATTCTAGTCAACTCAACAACGGCCTTATCTACAGAGCTGGCTAATGCTACCACTCCTGCCCCAGAGATATGTACCCCATCCCTTGCATACATACCTGTCGAAGGGGTTCTTGAAAGGAGATATCGAGGGTTGAAGATAGACACACTTGTTGGATGGTAATGCTATATTGTCAGACTGTGGTAATGGGAGATGGAGCCCAGCCTTGCCGTGTTCTAGCCTGGATGTCTATGCACCGACTGAGGCCGAGGTAGCCTGTCCCGCTCACTCATGGAGCATCCCGTGATGTCACACAGTCACAGGCCTAGGGATCTTCTATGTAAACACATGGATGGTACTATGATATGCTATACAACACATAAGGGGATTCATGTTACGTATGTCGTCTCGACATACACTACTATCCTATAGGCTGAACAGGCATGTGGTTCTGGGCTGATTCTATACAATAACAAATTCATATATAACTTAGAACTAATGGATGATATCATAATGGATGTTAACAAAATGAGTTTTACGTAAAGGGTGTTAACGTAATCACTTTTAACGTAATGAGTTTTAACGTAATGCATTACAAACTATAAGAACAAATCATTGTACAATATGGATGGAATTGATCGATTGATCTGTATTCATGCACTCTACGGATTCTGAGGAAGAATAAATATATATATATATACAAGGTGAAATTAACAGCAAAGGCATCTGGTGCGCACTCAGATCATTACTGTCAAATTCTCAGAATACGGAGAGAACGTGAATACGAAAAAAAAAAAATTCTGAAAAACTAATCAATTAATAACAAACAGTTGACAATTTACTTAATCTCGGACATCTAGTTATACAGACTATGTACCTTCAAACCCAATTCTGCAAGGGTGAGGTTTACATATGCAGAATGGTTATCATCTCTGGGAGGATCGAATTCCTCTGCAATGGCTAACACATGCCTTGATGAGGGAGATCTGAACGAGTTTTTCTAAAAAAAGATACTTGTGGGTTTCTCATTACTTGTCGATTTACGCAGGGGTAACGGACATTCGGGGTTGTTTATCTAAATGAGTTTTTGAGGTAGAGGGTTTACAGAGTCAAGGGGATTTTCAGCATCTGTCAATTAGTTGGGTAGCAATATCACCCAAAATTATGCTACAAATTTTCTTTATGATCAAAATGCGATTTTTGTACTTCCCAGTATAATTTTTTAAAAACCTTTTCCCTTATTCCAGAGATATGTTTTACACTCGAAAAGGGGCCAACAAACTTTTGATCGAGCTTAGGCATTGCAGATGTTTTTTTGGGAAATTTTGGTAAAGAAATTACTCTCGAACCTACATTAATTTTGATGGTTAGCGAGGTATTATTTAAATCTATTTAAATTCTGCTTTGATTTAGAGTTTTTTCACGGTTTCTTCAAAAAAAACTTTGGCCATGCGGTACGGGGTTGCTAAAAAATTCTTTCAGGGTTGTAATTAGGTTTCGGAGTGGAATATAAAAAATCATAGGGTAAATGTTTGTCTAAAACCATAAAATGCAAAATGGGGAGTACCCCCCTATGGAAGCATTGTAAGCAAAAATTTTTGGCACTTTGAACTCTGGTTGTTCACCCCAAGTTTCACTATTGGGGTTGATATTTTTTGGCTTCAAAAAAAATTAAATTTTCCCTGCCCTTTTGGTTCGTTGGGTTTAAAACCCCCATTGTGGAGGATGATGAGGAAAAAAGGTTTGGGATTTAGAGATCTTTATAAAGTACACAAATTTTCAAGAATTTTAAATTACAAAATTCACCCCCATTATCTTTCAAAGGACTTGGGGTTTGGTATGCCTGCAGATAATGCGTTTTTTTTAAACATTTAGTACTGTATAGCAGTCTTTTTAAATTTGGAAACAAAACTCACAATATTTTGGTGAAATGGCTACCAAAAACACACGGATGTTTGTTCCCTTGGGGGGAAGGGGTTTAAAAAATTGGTTAAAAAGTAAAGGGGGCAACTTTTTCCCCACGGTTCGTTAGGGGTTTTGGGGTTTACACTTGGTTTGGTTTTAGGGACCATTGACTTTTCCCTTTTTATGTTAAATTTAAAAACCCATAAATTTCTTAAATATTTCTGAAATGTCAGTTCCCAAATATGGGGCCCAAAAAAGTATTTAAATTCGGGCTTGTTTCACAAAAATCGTCCATCCCAGGGTTTTGAAAACACCTGGTCCCAATCATAAACTTGTGTAGAGCTACGTTAAATAGTTACTGGGAATTACTAATGGTCACTTTCTACTTGGTTCCCCAACTGGGCCCTTTTCCCGATCCCGTTTTTCCTGGTTTCATTAAAAAAGTCATTTAATGGGTGGGGGTTGGCTTCCAGTCGAAAAAGATTTTCCGGGCAGGAATGGGAATCACCCCAGACCACAAGGGATTGTTTTTGGGGAACATTTTTGACACCCTCGACAGTAAATGGGAATCTGCATAACTCCCATTTAATGGGGTCCGATAAAGCATTTTGCGACAAACTTTTGACTTCCCGGTAAATGTTCAAAAGTGGGATTGAACTCGGATAGTCAAGGTCCATCTGGCAAAATTTCCCAAATTTGGTTGTTTGTTCGGGAAAATAAGGTTTAGTGGTGCATGGTCTGTAAAGGGACTTAAAAAGGGTATTGGAAAATAATGTTCGGAATTTGGTTTTAAAGACCATACTATTGAAAAAGCTTCTTGCTCCGTTACGGTATTTTACTTTCGGGCTTCGTGGGGAAACCGGCTGAAAATAATGCAACCCCTTTGGGGGGTTTGTTAACTGCTTTTCAGGCTTTTCTAAAAAAAGGGCTTTAGTTTTTTTTAGATTTTGGGAAATGCTCTTTCTTGAGGGAAAGGGTCGAAGCAAAAGGGGCATTTTTCTTAAGCAATTCAGTTAGGGAAAGCTGCCATTAAGAGAAAATTTCAATGAAAGATTGAAAGAAACTGTAGGCCCAAAAAGGGAAAATCTTACGGGAAATCACAGTTTTGGGAGTTGGAAAATTTTTACTCCCGTTACTTTACTTTGACCCAGTCGAAATCCCCTCTAGGAGTGACAAACGGGGACCAAAAATTTAAATTTCTGATCTGAAAAATTGATTTTTCGACATTTTGATTTTTAAAATTTGGCTTCTTCAAGCTTCCCAAAATTTACTATTCAATTTCTTTTCAATGTGAAATCCACATTTTTGGACGGGAAACGATTACGTCGTCTAAGTACACCTTTTAAGTGCTTTACCTAAAAGACCTCTAAAGATTTGGTAAATGAGTCTGAAAACCCATGATAGGAAAAAGATCGAATTTCCAAAAACCTTTAAAGGGAAAAGTGAAAATTGCCCCTGTGGGATTTGAGAATGAAAATTTTTAAAATTTCTTGGCTGTCCCCGTGAAGGGGGACTTGCCAAAACCCTTGTAAAAAAATTTACAGGGTTTTTTATCCTGATTTGTTTTCTCGATTTGTGAAAAAGATCACCTAGTACGGGAAGTGGGAAGCAATCGGGAAGGGTTTTTCGCTTTTAAATTTCCCAAAAAGTAAATTTCCCCGGGCCCCAAAAAGTGCCATCCTTCTTAGGAAATGGGATCAAGGGTGCATGGGGGGGGAAAATTGAAAGGTGCATAATTTCCTTTAATTGAGAATTGTTTTGATCAGTTCTTTGCGACAGCAATTTGGGGAAAATGGGGTTTTTCTGTTCCGCAGGTAATAAAAAGGGTCTAGAAAAAAAAAAACAGGTTCAAGGGGAATTTACAAATGGGACAATAAGTTCGTTTTACCATCTTCTCCCCGGGTAAGGAAAGGGGCTTTACGACGTTTGTTAAAAACAGGGTCAAAAAACGCAAATTGTTGGGAAGTCAGTGGGAGCTAAGTCTTTTCCTCAACTGGTTGGAATGGATTAAATCCATTGGGGGGAAAGAGGTCCCCCCTGTTAAAATAGCCCCGACCCATGGTCGGGTGCCCACGTCATCCTGTATTTGGGAACGGGGTAAGGATGTAAAATAGGTCAACAAATTTTGGAAATTTGTCTGAGACGAACATGGGGCCCAAAAGTGTTAAAAAGGGAAAAATAAAGGGATTTACTGCCCTTTACAACTTTGAAAGGGAAGGAAAAACAAAAAAAAACCCTTGCCCCTTGCGGGAAATTATGTAAACTAGGACGTTATCCCATCTGAACATTGGGAAAACAACAAAGACACTCTGTGAGGCATAGCTGAAACAGAAAAGTTTTTCTCCGGGACGGCAGTGACATCAAAAAGAGATGGTTTATAGTTTAAAGGAAATCTTTTTTCTGAAAAGGCACCCCCTGTGGAAAAAACTACTACTAAACTAGCAGTCATTGCAGGGATGGGGCTTTTGCAAACAAGGCAGTTGATTTGCCCGGGGACCCCTTGAGGAAAAGGAACACTATTTTGAAAGGGGGTTCTAAAAAGGGGGTAAGGTTTGGGCCAAACCCCCACAAAATGGGGGAAGGTTTGAATTTTTTGGGAAGGGGTTTTACCCAAGGGGCCCCTGAACGCTTTTTGGGTTACTTGGTAACTGGGAAGGAATTTTTTCCCTTGGTTAAGGGGATTAAGTATATTTCGCCCCATAATCTTTAAAAATAAAAAATTCCCCAAAAGGGGAGTGACAAATTAATTTCATCCTCTTTACCCCCCACCCCCCCAATTTCCGGTCCCCCCCCCCCCCCCCCCCCCCCCCCAAGTTTTAACCCCCGGGAAATTTAATTTGGGTTCCAAAAAAAAAACACAAAAGCCTCGCCCGGGAAGTAAAAATTGGCCCGGACTAAAAGGGGGAACACACCCATAAAGGGCCCTTAAGGGTTTAAACAAACCTCGCAAATCCCCTCCGCTAACCAATTTTTTCCCCCCGGGAACCCCCCACAATCGTTTCGTTGGGGAGTTTTTCCCAACCCAAAAAAGGTGGGTTGTCCAGAGAAGGAAATTTTCTCCCTTCACCCCCAAATTCCTCTACCCCAGAGCGTGTAAACCCAGCATCAACAGCAGGGTTGTCATTCTGGGAAATTTTGAAGGGAAAGGTGTATTTTTAAATCACCTCTGTCACGACGGGACGGAGTAAAATTGGGGCCCCGCCCCCCGGGATTCCCCCAAATTGGGAAAGGAATTGGGGCCTTTTTTTGGGTTTTGTTTGTGAACCACGACGTCTTTTTTCCTTTTCCTGGCCCCGTTGTTGGAAGGGCCCCAGGGAAAAGTTTCTAGAGTACTGTGGGTTTGGGGCAGGGGAGCATTGAAAACTCAAAATGTTTTCATATCCATGAAAAAGTACAGTGGGGAAGATCTGACTGGTACTCACATCGTAGGGACGCCTCTTGGGGTTTGCCCTATCGGCAATTTTAAATTTCAAAATGGCCCCGGGAACCACAATTGTAGCAAGTTCTTTGACTGTGGGTACTGTACATGTACGGGTGCTACGGGAATGATGGGGTCTTAACACTAGCTTTGGATGATGGACACGAGTGATTAAAGGGTTTGGGGTTTTGGTAGTAGCAAAAATAGAGGAAAATACAGGAGTGGAAAAAAGGGTTGGTGTTTGATTTCGATAAGGGAAGGTTCCCCCGGGACACAAAATTTCGAAAATGGGGTAGGCTGCGACGGTCCCCCTGTAGCATTTTAGAGGACTTGAATTGTACACATACATTGATGTCGGTGGCATTAGGGTTTTTTAATAACTCCGAATGCGGGTAATTTGGGGAAAAACCCCTTTAAGGGTTTGGGTTTTTCGTTATTTTTTTAAGGGGACTTGGAATTTTGGGCCCGCTTTAAGAAAGAGGGGCATAAGGGGTTTTTAAGAGAAGGGCAAAATCAAACTTAAAGGAAATCTTCAGGCCCCGAAGGGCTGTGCCCAAATAATTCTTTTAGAACAACAAAAAAGGGTCGGTTTCTCGGGCCCGTTGAAATAGTTGGGAATTAATGTTTAATTTAAACTTTTTCCCCCTTAAATTTTAAAGTCCTTTTATTCGAATTAAGTTAAACACATGTGGGCGGTGGAGAACCCGGGGCCCAGACTGTCCTTTCCGATAATTTGCACAAATTGCTGTAGACAACCATTGATTGCCCATCCCCTTTTTAGAAGAATATACACGTCATCTGAACCCTTCCTTTCCTATTGCTGTTTTTTTACTTAACTAAAGCAGCAGGGTTTATTTTCCTGCCCCTTCCCCAAAGCTGCTTCCACAGCATGAGGCAAATTTAAAGGTCTTGTTCCCATTTTCTTTTTATGATATTATTCAGCCCGTTGATTAAAGTTAAACCCAAAGCAGCTCCAGAGAAAATTTTTCCTCTAGCTTTTAATCTAAAATTAAAAGAAAGTTCAATTATAAATTTTTAATTGTGAGTCCGCTCACAGGTTAAAATTTAATGAAGCAGGGAAAAACTGAAGGTATTTTTAGCCCCCACTGAAAAAACCGTAGTACACTTTCCCTGGGGAAAAGAGAAAGCGATTAAAATACCGTCAGATTCCCTTTTAAACCCTTTTTAGTTTTATGTTTTTCCCTTTATGAAAACCAAATTCCCCCCCTGTTACTTTCTGCCAACTTGTCCCCCACTGCTGGTAATTTCTTTCCCCTTCCCCTAAAAACAAAAAACCTCAGGCGAATTTCTTGGTTTTAGATGCCTTTTTTCTGTTTGAATCCTTGGGAAAAATTTTTAAAGCCAACCCGCTGAAACAAGTTATTGGGGCTTATATGTCTATAACACTAATCCCCCCAAGGCAACACCCGGACAGGGGCAAAACCCCACGTAACCTGACTGTTTTCTGGGATAAAATATTTTGTGAGAAAGGGAATATTCAGGATTTTTGTAGGGAGTATTCAGGAGACTTCGGGCAGATCTTCAGAGTTTCTTCGTAAACAATATTCTGAATAAATTTTTCCCACATTAAAAAATAGCCCAGCTGACCGATATTTTTAAGAACGTTCTCAGACATACAGTTTCGTAAGGTGGCAGTGACGAATATGGGGCTCTTTTTTACTACTAAGGGGTTTTGTACACATTTTAAATTGTTAATGGGAAAAGCCACCCAAAGAATTAAAAAATTATCTAGTAACCATCCTGTTTTTAATGTAAATTGTGAAAAATGCATTCTCTTTTAATGAAAAATTTGTCAAAATAATTTTAAAAAAAATATAGGAAAAATAATTTGGTACAGGTTTTCAGCCGACCAAATTTGGAAACGTCCCCGCCTTAGTTTTCAGTGATTAGGTGCCCGGGTTTTTGGGGCCCCTTTTCTCTTGTCTATATTAATTTTGCTTTCTGGAAAACCCTTTGGGAAGGTTAAATACCCCCATGGAGGGGAAACGTTTTGGGTTAAAATTGTATGGGGTCTAAACCTGACTTTTTCTCCCCCCTTCCCCCCCCCTTCCCCTTGTCTCTTTCTGCGGGACTCTGTTTTCAAACAATCTTGTCTCTCCCTTTAAATGGCTGGACAGAAAATCCCTACCTGGGGGAAAAAAACTTTTCCCTTAGCCTAGATGTGGTGGGCTTGTTTTTCAAAACCATACCAAAGAGCGTGATTTTAAAACCCCCGGTCAGAGAGTCTAAAACTCCCGACAGTCTCTGGGCCGCGGGTTCAATTTTTGCCCGTGGTTAATTGGGTTTTTTGCAATCGTTTTTCATTTTTGATTTCGTGGGTCCTGTTTTGCAAATTTTAAAAAAAAACCTTTTGAAAATTCAAAAAGCTCAGAAATTTAAAAAAGGGTTTACAAAAAATTTTGGAAAAATTTTAAAAAATTTTTTAATTAATAAAAACTTTGGGAAAAAAAAGTTAAAATTTCTTAGGGGGAAAAAAAAAAAAAATTTAAAAGAAATTTTAAAAAGGGTAGAATTTTAAAACTGTGTTGGGCAATTCCTTGGGCTACCTACCAAAATCATCATAGAAATGTCAGGTGTTGTGAGGTAACCCCGGGGGTGTTTGTCTTGTTCTTATTTTACCCTCTTTTTTATTTTTATTTTTTTTAAAATCCCTTGGGTAATGTGAGAAATCGCCGGGGCTCTTGGAATTTTGATTTTTTTTTTCCAAAGAGGTTTTCTCTTTATTGGTACCCTGTTTACTTTGATTTTAATTTCTATATTGGGGCCCTGCCCAATAGGTAAAAATTTGGGCAAAATTTGCAAGAATCATTTTTTTTAAAATTTTTTTTATACGTTTAAAATAATTTTTTTTAATTTAAAGTTAAAGTTTAAAAATTTATAAATTTTTTTCCCCAAAAAACCCCTTTTATAAAAAGCGCAAATTTTTAAAATTTTGCCCAATCAGTGAATATATTTTAGATAAATTTCTTTTAAAAATTAAAACCCGGAAATGAAATATTTTGTTCCGGGTTTGGTTCAGAAGGATTTTTGGGGAAATTTTTCATTTCTCAGTTTTTTGCTTGCCTTTTTTAAGGAAAAACACAAGTTTTACCCCATGCAGCAAAGGGCACACACAACAGACACCCCACACACACACACATACACACCCCATACACGCACACAATTTTGTGGAGAGAGTAGGGATTTACTGGAAATTTTCAGGTGGGACTAAAAATTTTAGCCTGCACGACAGAGACTTTTTAACGGAACTTTCAAACCCCAAAAACCTACCCCCCCCAACCATCCCCCCCTCACACACACACATACCCCAACCTCAAAGGGGAGACACTCATTGAAACTTTGACCCTAGTAGGGAATTTCCCCTTTTTATAAACCCCGAATTACTGGTTTTGTATTAGGGAGGAAACTCCCCCCACAACCCCCCCTACACAGAAACACAAAATATAAAACAAAACCCTGCCTTTGGAAAAAT
Source organism: Cherax quadricarinatus (assembly GCF_026875155.1). NCBI lineage: Eukaryota > Metazoa > Arthropoda > Malacostraca > Decapoda > Parastacidae > Cherax > Cherax quadricarinatus. The sequence goes on along the minus strand of NC_069418.1, from coordinate 40,668,705 downwards.
AGGGTAGCTAATTAACTAGGCGAATACAAACAAACACCCCCCACACACCCACACAAAACACACAACACACACACACATAAAAAAACAAACCACACCACACCCGAAAGATGCAGACGTTTTGAAGGGTTTAAAGGAAGAATCGAATCGGCGGGATCAGTCAGGAAATACAAAGAGACCTGGACAGGGTAAAGCCTTTGGGCCAGAAACTGGGGTCCCTTTAATTTAAAACCCGCCAAATGCAAAATTTATGAAGATTTGGGAAAAGGGGAAAAAAGAACCCCAGACACAATATAGTTTTTGGGTGGCCCAAAGGGCGGGAAACCTCACTCAAAAGGGAAAAAAATCGGGGGTGAAATATAACACCCGGGATATCTCCTGAGGCGCCCCATCAATTTAGTAAAATGCTTTCAGCATACGGGGGGCCTGGCAAACCCTTTTGGTTTGCGTTCCTTTTCCTCAGTAAGGGTTTTGTTTAAGACTTGTTTCACCATCTAAGTCAGGCCATTTCTGGAGTATTTCAGCACCCGTTTGGAAACCACACTTTGTCAAGCACGTCAAAAAAATTAGAAAAAAAAGTGAAAGGTTTGCAACAAGCCCAGTCCCAGGCCCACCCGGGGGTTGTCCTATGAAAAAAGGGGGAGGGAAATCGGGCCCGCGACATGGAGGGCCCGGGAGGGTCAGGGGGGGGCTGATAACCGGGCATTTAAAATTTTTGCGCGGAATAGACGAGGTGGACAAAGACGGGTTTTTCCCCGAGGAAAGGGGGCCAGGGCCCCAAGAGGGGCACAAATTTGGAAGTGAAGAAATCAGATGAATCCAAAAGGGATGTTAGGAGTATTTTTCAGTCATGAGTTTTTCAGGGCCCGGAATAGCCTAAAAGTGATGGTTGGAAAGGCCCGGAAAAACCCTCTAGTTTTAAGGGGAGGGTTTTATAGGTCATGGGGGGGGGAGAGAGAGGACCTAGTTCAAAACAGCGAAGAGGCGGGGCCCCCGGGGCTGTGGGCTCGACCCCTGCAACCCCAAATAGGGAGTACAAAAAAGGTGACTAAAAACACACCCCACACACCACACACACAACACACCACATGCACACACACACACATGCACACACACACACACACACACACACATCACACAACACACACACACACATGCACACACACACACACACACAACACATGCACATACACATACACCATACACACACTCACACACACACACACACACACACACACACACACACACACACACACACACACACACACACACACACACACACATGCACACTCAGATGAATCTCAGATGAATCAAAGGGATGTTAGGAAGTATTTCTTCAGTCATAGAGTAGTCAGGCCATGGAATAGCCTAGGAAGTGATGTGGTGGAGGCAGGAACCATACATAGTTTTAAGGCGAGGTATGATAGAGCTCATGGGGCAGGGAGAGAGAGGACCTAGTAGCAATCAGCGATGAGGCGGGGCCAGGAGCTGTGAATCGACCCCTGCAACCACAAATAGGTGAGTACACACACCCGCAAGGCCCCCATTATCGGTCACGGTCACTTTACCCTTGGCCCTCTTTCCCCTCCCTCCCCTTCTAATCAAATACACACACACACCTCCCCCGCTTTTAAGGGTCACTCATCCTTCTCTCCACTCCCCCTCCCCCCTCCCCCCTTAATCCCATTCCTCTCTCTCCCACACATGCAGACAAACATACACAAGCACACATATACAAGCACATATACACTTTACATAAACACGTACTCCCCCCTTTCCCCTAACCACCTCTCCCCTCCCCTAACCACCTCTCCCCCTCACCCTAGCCACCTACCCCTCCCCAAACCATCTAACCCCTCCCCTAAACCATCTAACCCCCAACTACCTCTCCCCCTCCAATAACCATCCCCACTCCCCCATAACCATCCATCCCCACTCTCCCTAACCATCTATTCCCCTCCCCCTCACCACCTCTCCCCCTTCCTTCTGTGGAGCAATGGGGGAACCTAGAACTAGGATGAGAACAAGGCCGAATCTGGGAGGGAGGACTGGGAGGCAGAGCTCAAAAAAAGGGAGGAAGACTGGGGAAGGAGGCTAGATGAGCTGGCAAGGAAGATAGAGGAGAGGTTAGCAGCAGAATGCAGAAGGTGGAAGCAACATGCCACAGCAGCAGAAAATAAGATACAGATATTAGAAGAGGAGCTAAGACATCTGAAACAGCAAAGAGACAAAGATATTACAGAAGTAGCATCAGCAATGGCTACATCAGACACAGACAACAGGTCTGAAGGGAGCATGAAAACTAAACTGTATGCAGAGGTCCTGTCAAATCTACATGGGGCCAAAACAAAGACAGGGAGCACACCAGGACAGAATGAGAGGTTGGAAGACATTGAAGGAACTAGGACATGTGCAGGGACATTACCAGACACCTGTGGGGGCCAGGAACATGTGAGCAGGAAGGACAAACCAATGAGCATAGGGGCCATAGCTAGGGAAGGGACTGAAGGAAGGAACACTCAATGGGAAGGAACTAAAACACATCAGAGGATGCAATGGGAGTCACAGTGGGAGGTGGAAAGGGAGAGATCAGTTTTTGTCTATGGGCTAGACGAAGCTGAAGGGGAAACTTATGATGAAAGAAAGCAGGAGGAGAAAAAAACGATTGAATGCATCATGAAGGTGATAGGCGAGGGAGACATGACCCAGGTGGCAAATTTTCAGAGAATCAGGTGGTACACAAAGAAAAGGAATCGGCCTCTCAAAGTAATTTTCAAGGCAGAATCAACCCAAACCATGATCCTGCAGGAGAAAGCATGGCTGAGAGGCAAACAGGAGTTCATGAGTGTGTACCTCGATCGAGACAGAACACAGGAGGAAAGGAAGATGATGAAAGAGAGAGTTCAAAAACGAAAGGAGAAATGGGAGGAAATGAAAAAAGAGAGCAGAATAACCAAGGAACAAGTGGAAGGACAAGCACACCCCCTAGAAACACCTGCAGAAGGACTCCAGCCACGACACCCCCAAGGCAACGAACAATCCAAACCAACCATCACACACCGATCCCTCTGTTCCCACCCCCCACACCACAGTTACATTATTTGAACTGAAGTTGAAGGTTTGGTACACAAATGTGGATGGATTAACGAATAAACATGAGGAATGGCAAGAAAAAATCAATGAGAAGTCCCCAGACATCATAGCAGTTACAGAAACAAAACTCACAGAAACAATAACACATGCAATCTTCCCACCAGGATACCAGATCATGAGGAAAGATAGAAGGGGCAGAGGGCAAGGTGGGGTTGCTCTGCTCGTAAAAAACAGATGGAAATTCGAGAAAATGGAAGGCATAGACGTGACGGGAGAAAGAGACTACATAGTAGGTACACTTCAGTCTGGGGAGCACAAGGTGGTCATTGCAGTGATGAATAATCCACCACAGAACTACAGGGGGCCAAGAGAGGAATATGAAGAGAGCAACAGAGCAATGGTGGACACACTTGCTGAGGTGGCAAGAAGAGCTCACTCCAGTAGAGCAAAGTTGCTGGTTATGGGGGATTTCAACCACAGGGAGATTGACGGGAAAACCTGGAGCCACATGGGGGTCCCGAAACATGGACACCCAAAATGTTGGACATGGTGCTGGAAAACCTCATGCACCAACATGTTAAGGACACTACCAGAGTGAGAGGGGAGGATGAACCAGCAAGATTGGAGATTGTCTTCACCCTGGGTAGTTCAGACATTGAGGACATCACGTATGAGAGTCCCCTAGGAGCTAGCGACCACGTGGTTCTGTGCTTTGAATACATAGTAGAGCTGCAAGTGGAGAGAGTAACAGGAGTTGAATGGGAAAAGCCTGACTATAAAAGAGAGGACTACATAGGGTTGAGGAACTTCCTGCAGGAGGTTCCGTGTGACAGAAAACTGGCAGGAAAGCCAGTAAACGATATGATGGAATATGTAACAACAAAATGCAAGGAGGCAGTGGAAAGGTTTATTCCCAAGGGCAACAGAAACAATGGGAAGACCAGAACGAGCCCCTGGTTTACCGACAGTGTGAGGAGGCAAAAACAAAGTGCAATAGAGAATGGAAAAAGTACAGAAGGCAGAGAACACACGAAAATAGGGAGATCAGTCGCAGAGCCAGGAACGAGTATGCACAGGTAAGGAGGGAGGCCCAGCGACAGTATGAAAATGACATAGCATCGAAAATCAAGACTGACCCGAAACTGTTGTATAGCCACATCAGGAGGAAGACAGCAGTCAAAGACTAGGTGATCAGATTGAGGACAGAAGGTGAAGAACTCACAAGAAATGATCAGGAGGAAGTTTTTACAGTAGAGACAGGAAGGGCTGTGGGAAGACAGCACAGAAGGGAACATCAAGAGGGAATATACCAACAAGTGTTGGATGACATACGAACAACCGAGGAGGAGGTGCAGGAGCTGCTAAGTGACCTTGATACCTCAAAGGCGATGGGACCAGACAACATCTCCCCATGGGTCCTTAGAGAAGGAGCAGAGATACTGTGCATGCCCACAACCACAATCTTCAACACTTCCCTTGAAAATGGGCAACTACCTGAGAAATGGAAGACAGCCAATGTAGTCCCCATATTTAAGAAAGGAAACAGAAATGATGCACTAAACTACAGACCTCTGTCTCTCACATGTATTGTGTGCAAAGTCATGGAGAAGATTATCAGGAGGAGAGTGATGAAACACCTGGAACGGAACATGATTATAAATGAAAACCAGCATGGGTTCATGGAAGGCAAATCATGTGTCACAAACCTTCTGGAGTTTTAAGACAAGGTAACAGAAGTAAAACACGAGAGAGAGGGGTGGTTTGAATGCGTTTTCCTAGACTGCCTTTGACACATTTCCTCACAAGAGATTAGTGCAGAAGCTGGAGGATCAGGCGCATATAACAGGAAGGGCACTGCAATGGATCAGGGAATACCT
>NC_069418.1:40636599-40655738 GCF_026875155.1 Cherax quadricarinatus | reverse complement strand
TACAGGGGAAAATTGACGAGCAATTCACCTTAGTAGGTTGCAAGATTAAATTCCCAGTAATAAATAAAGATCGGGGCGTTGATGGAAATAGTATTAAAACGAATACCTTCATTTTTGACTTTTTATTCAGATGGGAAAAATCACGTTTGGGTGATAATGCAATTTTGTCAAGGCAAGGAGATCGAATGAGACTGTTTTTTGTAGATAAATGCTCAGAGAACCGACAAGTTATAAATTAGACGCATGTAAAAACACTTGGGTGTCTTCATTGAGGAAACATTGCATTTGTGTCTAATTTGTCAACTTGTCAGTTCCCTGAACCATTCTTTCACTACATCCTGTATGACACCAGCAACATTCTTGGGAAATCTCAATATCAGGGAATTCTTCACTTGCCTAACCCTTGGGCACGACCTACTTCCACATTCGTTCAAATGTGATACCACAACGACTGCTGCACCTCACCTGTCTACAGTAACATAAGCCACTTTTTCGCATATATGCTGTATTATTTAAAGATTGATGGACTGATCACATCGACTCAAGGCAGGGGGACTGATTCCCTCAACTCCTCCTGCTCTTCACCATTCTCCTTTGTATGAAGTGATGTTTCGAAATGTTTCCTCAATAACATACCCGATTTATTGCATATGTGTTTAATTTATAAAGACTGTTTTTTGAAAACGCCGGATTACAGTGTCTTGTAATACTTAACCACCAGAATCATTATTTGCCGCATTGTGAATGGCTAGAACCAGGCTTCAAGATTATTTGGGATCACAGTCAAACTTGAGAACTGTGTCAAGTGACTCACAAAAACAGAGACAAGGTCTATGAACTGTCGAATGTTTGTCAGAAGGCGAAGAGCCTAGGGTTCTGACACAGCTGACGAGTGTATTTAAGGGATATTTACATTAGCACTAATGACAGGTGACTGGGACATGGTTTCAGTAATTAAATGCATAATGAAAACAAAGAATCTAAAAATGAGACAAAACAAGAGAAATTAGATATAGAAAAATAAATGACACTGGACTAACTCCGCTGCAAATATAAAATTACAGAAACACAATGAATAAGAGAGAAACTCACTGAACACAGCTTAATTAAGGGCAATTTGAAATAAAAATGTGAAAGTAATTAATGTAAATTGAAAAAAACTTACAGTGGTGACCAGTTTTTCTGCTATTAAATACAAAAAAAAATCGAAACAGTAAAAATAATGTAAATCTTGGAAAAAACTTTGAAGTACAAATATATGTAAAATGCAAATACATGTGAAATATAAATATATGTGAAATGCAAATATATGTGAAAAGAAACTCATTTATAGAGATATATCTAAAGATAAAAGCCAAAACATGTAAAATGTGCAGATATGGAACATAGAATCACATAAAAAGCTAGAAAATATTAATAAAAATGGAATTAATGCAATAAACTGCTAGAAAATATCACACGGGAATTGAATTAATTATAAATTACTGGAATATGAATAAAAAGCAATTAAGAAATGTGCAAAAAATACACACATGAATAAATGATAAAGCATTTCTCAAAATGTAGCATAAAAAATGAAGGTAAAGACCGACACAGGTATCTACCTTCAATAATAATAAATAAATAAATAATTGAAATAAGTCACTTTGTCTGACTTTTTTGGTTATCATAGGTTCTCTACACATATATTGTTATGTATGATTATCTTTGTAGCTGTTTTTGTGTATACCTGAATAACCTTACTTACTTATTTACTTACTTACTTATTTACTTACTTACTTACTGATGCGAAGGCATAAGGATCTAAGAAAAATTATACAAAAAAAAATACAGGGAAGAAAATATGTAGGAAAATGCAGATAATAATAGGTGTTAAGAGGCTGACTCTTACTTAACACAGTTAAAACGAACAAATTACTCAAAAAATGAACAAAATATTTATGAAACTGAACAAAATGCAGGAGTAAACTTGTTCAAAGTAAAAACGCAATAACGAGGGAAAAATTACATACTCACGTACAGGAGAACAATAAAGCAATGTTAAGTAATAAGACTGGTAAATAAGTCTTGCCTTCACAAGCACAAACCTTGCAATAAAACAGGTAATTTGTAATAAAATCTCTAAAATAAAACTTTAGTCATAACACAGCATAAATAAACATATAAAGCTGGGCATAAAAGAAGAATTACACACAGAAATCTAGGATAGAACACAATAAAATGTATGAAAATTCTCTGAAAATATTTTAACAAACAAAAAAATTGAAATAAAACAGAGTAAGATAAAAATATTGAGCAAGTGACACGAAGATGGAATAATAAACATAATATTAAACTGGAGGTGTTGACACGAAGATACAATGTTAAACATAATACTAAACTGGAAGTGTTGACACGAAGATACAATGTTAAACATAATACTAAACTGGAAGTGTTGATACGAAGATACAATGTTAAAACATAATACAAAAGGGTAAGTTTTTGAAACGAAGATACAATTTTAAAACCATAATACAAAAATGGAAGTTTTGTTTCGAAGATACAATTTTTAAAAAAATAAAACTACCTGGAGGTTTTGGGACACGAAGATACAATGTTAAACAAAAATACTACATGGAAGTGTTGCCCAACAAAGTTTAAAATTTTTTAAACATAATACTACACTGGAAGTTTTGGGACACGAAAAATACAATGTTAAACATAAAAATCCCACGGGAAAAGTGTTGACACGAAGATACAATTTTAAAAAACAAATACTACACGGGAAAAGTTTTGACACGAAGATACAAGGAAAAACAAAATCTCCCTTTTGAAGTGTTGAAAACAAAGGAAAACAATGTTAAACATAATACTACACGGGGAAGTGTTGACACGAAGATAAAATGTTAAAAATAATACTACAGGGAAAGTGTTGACACAAAGATACAATTTTTTAAACAAAATTTAACTTACTGGAAGTTTTTGACACAAAGAACAATTTAAAAATTAATATTTAACGGGAAAATTTTTGCCCCCGAAGAAAAATTGTTAAACTTTAATTTACTACACTGGAATGTTGCCCACGAAGTACAATTTAAACTTTTAACTATACTGGAAGGGGTTAAACACGAAATACAAGGGTTAAAATAATTTTTTACTGGAAGTTTTAAACACAAAGTTTACAATGAAAAACCATAATACTATACGGGAAAAGTTTTTGACCCGAAGAAACAATGTTAAACAAATACTACACTGGAAGTTTTGGGACACGAAAAATAAAATTTTAAAACAAATACTCCCACGGGAAAGTTTTTGAAAAACGAAGATAAAAATGTTAAACTTAATACAACTGGAAGTGTTGACAAAAAAACAATGTTAAACTAATACTACACGGGAAGTGTTGACACAAAGATACAATTTTTAAACATAAAAATACACGGGAAAAGTGTTGACACGAAGTTTACAATTTTAAACAAATACTACACTGGAAGGGGTTGGGACACGAAGATACTTTGTTAAACATAATATTTACCGGAATTTGTTGAACGAAGAAAACAATTTTTAAACATAATACAAACCACTGGAAGTTTTGGGACAAAAGATACAAGGGTTAAAACATTAATATTTACACGGGAAAAAGTGTTGACACGAAGATACAATTTTTAAACATAATACTAAAATGGAAGTGGGGACACGAAGATAAAAATGTTAAACATAATACTTTTACGGGAAGTTTTGGGACACGAAGATCAATGTTAAAAATTTTCTATACTGGAAGTTTTGACCGAAGTTTAAAATTTTAAAACATAATACAAACCCGGGAAGTGTTGACCAAAGATCCCAATTTTAAAATTTTTAATCTAAACTGGAAGTGTTGACCCGAAGATACAATTTAAACTTAAAAATATACTGGAAGGTTGACCGAAGATAAAAATTTTTAAACCCATAATACTAAAACTGGAAGGGGTTGCACGAAGATACAAATGTTAAAATAATACTACCTGGAATGTTGAACGAAGATAAAAGTTAAACATAATACTACACGGGAAGTTTTTGACACGAAGATACAATGTTTAAAAAAATAATACTAAACTGGAAGGGGGTTGGGACACAAAGATACAATGTTAAACATAATACTAAAACGGGAAAGGTGTTGACCCCAAGATACAATTTTTAAACATAATAAAAAACCTGGAGGTTTTGGGACACGAAAAAAATTTTTTTAAACAAATACAAAACCCTGGAGGTGTTAACACGAAGATAAAATTTGTTAAACATAATACTAACTGGGAAGTTTTGACAGAAGAAAAAATGTTAAACAAATAAAACACGGGAAAAGTTTTGGGACCCCAAAGATACAAGAAAAAAACCATAATACAAAAACTGGGGGTGTTGACACGAAGATACAATGAAAAAACAAAATTTATACACTGGAAGTGTTGATAACACATCATAGAAATGAAGAAAATAAATAAATAACAATGCATTCAGTAAAAAAACAAATTATATTTGAACTGGGTAAAAATTTTTTAAAGGAAATGTCATGGCATCGGGTTAAAGGGGAAAATTTATATTAGAAACAACAAAAATTTAAAGAATAAATTACAAAATGTGTAACAAAAACGCGGGAAAGAAACACTGCCCCACAGTTTTTAAGAAAAAAGGGCACTTGGGGGACAAAAGTTATTACAAAAATATCTTACAGATTTCTGGGCATAACATTTTTTTGAAAGGGGGTTACTCTACCCCCTTTTCATATATCTTCCACAAAAAAAATTTTTCAAAAAAAGAACACACACAACCCCACACACACCCCACACACACCACACACAACACAACACACCACACCAACACACACACAAACACACACACACAAAAAACCCCACACACCCAAACACCAAAAAACACACACAAAAAATGAAAGGGAGGCCGAGGAGAGGTTTCTACCCAAGGGAAAAAGGAAAAATAAAAAAAGCCAGGATGAGCCCAGGGGTTTACCCAAAAGTGCAGGGAGGAAAAAACCAAGTGTGCTGGGGAAAATGGAAGAAATATAAAAGGGAAAAGGCCCCAGGAAAATTTAAGGAAACAGTCGAAAGGCCAGAAACGAATATGCCGGGTTAAAAATGGGAGGCCAAAGACAATATGAAAATGACATAGCAGCGAAAGCCCAAAAATCTGACCCGAAAATTTGTACAGCCACATTTAGGAGGAAAAAAAACAGCAAGGACCCGGTTTTTCAGGCTAAGGAAGGAAGGGGGAGGGCAACAAGAAATGACCGTGAAATATTGAAGAACTCAACAAGAGATTCAAAAAAGTGTTCCAGAGGAGACAGAAAAGGGACTCCGAAAGACGGGGGAAAGGGGGGGCCCACCAACCCAAATGCTGGACACAGTGCACCCCAACCCCGGGGAAAAAGTGAAGGGCCCCTTTTGAGTGGCTAGTAACCCCAAAGGCAATGGGGGCCCGATAACATCTCCCCATTTTTTGGGATTGAGAGAGGGAGCAAAAGGCCCATGTGGGACCCCTTAAAAACAATAAATTTAATACTCAATTCGAAAAAAAGGGAGATTGCCTGGGCATGGAAGACAGCAAATTAGTCCCAATCTTTTAAAAAAAAGGGGACAGGGAAAGAAACATTAAACTAAAAGACCAGTGTTTACTGGGGCATGAAATATGCAAAATTTATGGAGAAGGGTTATCCCGGAGAAGAGTGGGGGGAACACCCAAAAGGAACGATCTCATGAACAGGGGCCAACATGGTTTCAGGGACGGGAAAAACCTGGGTCCCCAAACCCAATGGGTTCTATGACATGGTGGGCGCAGTAAGGGAAAAAGGGGGGGGTGGGTTTGGGTTGCATTTTTTTGGGCTGCAGAAGGCGTTTTTACACAGTTTTTCCCCACAAGAATTGGTGCAAAAACTGGAGGACCAAAACGGGATAAAAAGGGAAGGCACTACAAAGGATCAGGGAATTTCTTGTTAGGAAAAACAGCAGCCCAGTCATGGAAACCCCGGCGGGGGTGTCGAGTGGGGAAACCTTTTGACCAGCGGGGTCCCCCAGGGGGCGTCCTAGGACCCGTGCGTTTCTGGTTTTTTGTGAACGGGCATACGGGGGAATAGACTCCCGAGGTGTCCCCGTTTGGGAGATGACGTGAAGTTTTGAGAAGAATTTACTCGATCGAAGACCCGGCAGGAAAATACAAAGGGATCTGGACAGGGGCAGGGCCTGGTTTCCCGCAAATTTGGGTCCCGGGGTTCAAACCCCCCAAGTGCAAAGTCAGAAGATTGGGGAAGGGGAAAAAGCCCAGGCGGAGTACAGTCCCCAGGGGGGCAGAGGGCTAAAAACCTCACTCAAGGAAAAAGATCTTTGGGGTGAGTATAACACCAGGGACATCTCCTTAAGCGCACATCAACCAAATTTAAATGCTGCAGCTTTTTGGGGCCTAGCAAAACCCCAGAAAAGCATTCCCAAAATTTTTAATTTAAAGGGAAACATTCAGGGGCCCCCGTACACCGTTATTTTTTGGCCCTTTTTGGGGTATCGGCACCAGTTTGGAAAACCCCCACCTAGCCAAGGGACGGAAAAAAAAGAGAAAGGGGCAAAGGTTGCAAAAAGACTAGTCCCAAAAGCTAAGAGGTATGTCCCAAAGAGGGGAGGTTAAAGGGGGATCAACCTGCGACACTGGAGGACAGGGGGGAAGGGGGGGCATGTTAAAAGACAAAAAAATACTGGAGGAATTTACAAGGTGGACAAAGAACCCGGATGTTCCAGGATTGGAACGTAACAAGGGGACCAAAAGTTGGAAGCTGAAGAACAGATGAAACACAGGGATGTTAGGAAGTATTTCTTCAGCCACAGAGTAGTCAGTAAGTGGAATAGTTTGGGAAGCGATGTAGTGGAGGCAGGATCCATACATAGCTTTAAGCAGAGGTATGATAAAGCTCACGGCTCAGGGAGAGTGACCTAGTAGCGATCAGTGAAGAGGCGGGGCCAGGAGCTGGGACTCGACCCCGCAACCTCAACTAGGTGAGTACAACTAGGTGAGTACACACACACACATACACACACACACACACACACACACACACACATACACACACACGACATACACACACACGCACACACACACAACATACAAAATACTGCGTGGAATAGACAAGGTGGACAGAGACAGGATGTTCCAGAGAGGGGACAGAGAAACTAGGGGTTGCAATTGGAAGCTGAAAACTCAGATGAGTCAAAGGAATGTTAGGAAGTATTTCTTCAGCCACAGAGTTGTTAGGAAGTGGAATAGTCTGGCAAGCGATGTACTGGAGGCAGGAACCATACATAGTTTTAAGACGAGGTACGATGCTCTTGAAGCAGGGAGAGGGAGGACCCCGAAGCGGTCAATGAAGAGGTGGGGCCAGCAGCTGAGTCTCGACGCCTGCAACCACAATTAGGCGAGTACAATTAAATGTGAGTACACACATACACACACACACACACACACACACACACACACCACACACACACACCACACACACACACACACACACACAAGCAGAGGTATGATAAAGCTCACGGCTCAGGGAGAGTGACCTAGTAGCGATCAGTGAAGAGGCGGGGCCAGGAGCTAGGGCTCGACCCCCGCAACCTCAACTAGGTGAGTATAACTAGGTGAGTACACACACACACACACACACACACACACACACACACACACACACACACACACTGAAGGGATAGACTCAGAAGTGTCCTTTTTGCAGATGATGCGAAGTTAATGAGAAGAATCAAATCGGATGAGGATCAGGCAGGACTACAAAGAGACCTGGACAGGCTACAAGCCTGGTCCAGCAACTGGCTCCTTGAATTTAACCCTGCCAAATGCAAATTCATGAAGATTGGGGAAGGGCAAAGAAGACCGCAGACACAATATATTTTTAGATGGCCAAAGACTGCAAACCTCACTCAAGGAAAAAAGATCTGGGGTTAGTATAACACCGAGCATATCTCCTGAGGCGCACATCAATCAGATAACTGCTGCAGCATACGGGCGCCTGGCAAACCTACGGATAGCGTTCCGATACCTCAGTAAGGATTCGTTTAGGACTCTGTATACCATTTATGTCAGGCCCATACTGGAGTATGCAGCACCAGTTTGGAATCCACACCTAGTCAAGCACGTCAAGAAATTAGAGAAAGTGCAAAGGTTTGCAACAAGACTAGTCCCAGAGCTACGGGGATTGTCCTACGAAGAAAGGTTGAGGGAAATCGGCCTGACGACACTGGAGGACAGGAGGGTCAGGGGAGACATGATAACGAAAATATAAAATACTGCGCGGAATTGACAAGGTGGACAAAGACGGGATGTTCCAGAGAAGGGACACAGACACAAGAGGTCACAATTGGAAGTTGAAGACTCAGATGAATCAAAGGGATGTTAGGAAGTATTTCTTCAGTCATATAGTAGTCAGGCCGTGGAATAGCCTAGAAAGTGACGTAGTGGAGGCGGGAACCATACATAGTTTTAAGGCGAGGTATGATAGAGCTCATGGAGCAGGGAGAGAGAGGACCTAGTAGCAATCAGCGAAGAGGCGGGGCCAGGAGCTGTGACTCGACCCCTGCAACCACAAATAGGTGAGTACAAATAGGTGAGTACACACAAACCTCACTCAAGAAAAAGGATCTCGGCGTGAGTATAATACCGAACACATGTCCTGAGGTGCACATCAACCAGATAACCTGCTGCAGCTTATGGGCGCCTGGCAAACCTATGAATAGCGGTCTGATACCTCAGTAAAGAGTCGTTCAAGACTGTATATCGTGTACGTCAGGCCGATACTGGAGTATGCATCACCAGTTTGGAACCAACACCTGGTCAATCATGTCAATAAATTAGAGATAGTTCAAAGGTTTGCAACAATGCTGGTTATAGAGTTAAGGGAAATGTCCTACGAAGAAAGGTTAAGCGAAATCGGCCTGACGACACTGGAGGACTGGTGGGTTAGGGGAGACATGATAACCACATAATAATACTGAGAGGAACAGACAGGATGTTCCAGAGATGGGACACAGAAACAAGGGGTCAAAATTGTAAATTGAAGACTGAGATGAGTCAAAGGGATGTTAGGAAGTATTTCTTCAGTCAAAGAGTTGTCAGGAAGTGCAATAGTCAGGCAAGTGACGTATTGGAGGCAGGAACCATACATAGGTTTAAGACGAGGTTTGATAAAGCTCATGGAGCAGGGAGAGAGTGGACATAGTAGCGAGGGGTGAAGAGGCGGGCCAGGAGCTATGATTCGACCCCTGCAACCACGCTTGGTGAGTACATATGCACATGCACATATACACACACGCACACCTGCACACACACACACACACACACACACACACACACACACACACACACACACACACACACACACACACACACACACACACACACACACACACACACACACAAACACACACACACACACACACACACACACACACACACACACACACACACACACACACACACACACACAGTGAGGAACAGGATCCTCCAAGAGAAACCACGGTTGAAATACTCGGAAGAGTACAAGAGGGTGTTCCTATACAGAGACAGAACACAAACAGAAAGGAGACAAGGATGGAACCAGCAGAGGTCAATCAGAGCAGAACAGAGCAGCAAGGGCAAGCACACACAGAACTATCCTCAGAACCCCACAACCTATCATACCATCCCCACACAAACTACAATCCACACTCAAAGCTTCCACCCAACACCCAGCTATAGAATCCCACAGTATGCCAGCAGGTCTCCTACCCTCACAGGCCCCCCAAACCACAGTGTTGGAAAGGAAACTGAAGGTATGGTACACAAACGCTGATGGAATAACAAATAAATGGGAGGAGTGGCATGGAAGAGTCAAAGAGGCATCACCAGATATCATAGCTCTCACAGAAACCAAGCTAACAGGTATGATAACAGATGCCATCTTTCCAACGGGATACCAGATCCTGAGGAAAGACAGAGGGAACAGAGGGGGTGGAGGAGTGGCACTGCTGATCAAAAACCGATGGAATTTTGATGAGCTGGTCAGTGGTCAGTCGTCACGTGAGGTCACAGACCCTGAGCTGCTTTGGGGATTAGCGTGGACGGTTACAAAGCATGGCTTGCTTCTGCAGTGTTTTAAAAATTGAGGTTGGAGAGTTGAAGGAGGAGGTCTTGCTTCTCCAGGAGGAGATTAGGAGGCTGAAGGTCCACCTCAATGGGTCTGGGAGAGAGTGTGAGGTGGCTGGAGTTGTGGGGAATGAGGCTTCTAGCAGTGAGGTGCAGTCTGTCTCTCGCTGTGAGGAGGCTGTAGTTGGGGAGGTAGCAACGGCTACCAGCAGTGAGGTGCAGCCCAGCACCTGCTACAAGTGGCGAGTGGTTCACAGTAATGGGAGGTGCATCAGAGTAAGGAAAGTTAAGAGTGAAGATCTGAAGGTAGGAAATCGCTTCTCTGTTCTTCAGGATGAATATACTTCAGTGGCCAGTGAAGGTAAGGGTACTACTGCCCCTGCTAATGGAGGTAAGCACATTCTTGTGGTTGGTGACTCTCAGGTAAGATATATTGACCGTGCTTTTTGTAATAGGAATAAGAAGATGAGAGATAGAGTGTGCTTCCCTGGAGCTGGTGTTGGGGACATTGTCAACAGGCTGGATAATATCATGTCAGGTAATGGGAACAAGCCCATTATCTGTCTCAGTGCTGGTGGAAATGATATTGGGAAGGGTAGGAGAGAAGAGCTGCTAGATAAGTACAGGTCAGCTATAGATTTCATTAAGTCTAAGGGAGGGACCCCAATCATATGTAGCATCTTGCCTAGAAGGGGAGTAGGAAATGAATGGTTGTCTAGGGCAATTGGTTAAATTGCTGGCTAGACAGATACTGCAAGGAACTTGCAATCCATTCATTGACAACTGGAAAAAACTTTTATGGCAAACATGATATGTATGCAAGGGATGGGGTACATCTCTCTGGGGCAGGGGTGGTAGCACTTGCAGACTCGATTGAGAAGGCCATTGGTGAAATGCCTATGATTTTAAACTGATGGAAGATAGAGGTATGGGTGTGTGTGGGAAACAAGCAGGTTGCAACACTAGGGTTGGAAACAGTAAATGTATAAAAGGCATTCAGCATGAAGTTATAAATAAAGACAATAGTTTCAGGTCAGAAAAACAAAGGGGGACAGCAGAGGGCAGCAAGGGACTAGCTCCCTTAAGGTTTACTATACTAATAGCAGGAGTGTAAGAAATAAGATAGATGAGCTAAGATTAATTGCAAGTGCAGGAAACATATATATTATTGCTATAACAGAGACCTGGCTCAATCTGAAAGATAGAGAGATGCCCTCTGAATGTCACATACAAGGCTATAAATTATTCCACACTGACAAGGTCAACAGGAAAGGTGGTGGAGTAGCGATGTATGTCAGAGACAATTTAAATTGTTGTGTTAGACAAGATATTAAATTAGAAGCGTCAGCCACTGAATCTGTTTGGTTACAGCTTCTCGAGGGCCGAGAAAAACTAATTTTGGGTGTGATTTACAGGGCCCCAAATCTTGATAGGGAGTGCAGTAAACTTCTATGGGACGAAATTCGTAAGCATCTACATACGAAAATGTTGTGCTAATGGGAGATTCAACTATAGACAGATTGACTGGAGCAATTTTTACAGGAAATTTAGAGTTAGGTGACTTTCTTGATACGATCCAGGATTGTTTTTTAAAACAGTTTGTGACAGAGCCAACTAGGGGAAATAACCTCCTTGACTTGGTTCTTGCCAGTAGGGAAACACTAATTAATAATCTTGAGGTTAATGATGAGCTTGGGGAAAGTGATCACAAATCACTCAGTTTTAATATATCATGGAATTCCCCTAATAATGGCAATCAAGTCTCCGTCCCTGACTTTCGCTTGGCTGATTTCATAGAACTGAAAAATTACTTAGGTGGGCTGAACTGGAATGACCTGACTAAGGGTCAGGTAGGTGGTGATGGTTGCCGATATGATGCTTTCCAGGGCATAGTTCTAGCTGCTCAGTCAAATTATGTTCCAAATAGGGAAATCAGATCAAACAAAAATGATCCTAAATGGATGAACAATAGATTAAAATATCTGATTGGTCAAAAGAGAGGCATATATAGGCAAATCAAAAGAGGAGAGGGGCAATTAAGAAATCGATATATTCAGTTAAAGAGAGAAATAAAAAAGGGAATTAGAAAAGCAAAAAGAGATTATGAGGTTAAAGTTGCAAGAGAATCGAAGACTAACCCAAAGGATTCTTTCAGGTATACAGAAGTAAGATCAGGGACAAGATAGGCCCACTCAAAAGTTCCTCGGGTCAGCTCACTGACAGTGATAAGGAAATGTGTAGAATTTTTAATACATACTTCCTCTCAGTTTTTACACAGGAGGATACCAGCGATATTCCAGTAATGATAAATTATGTAGAACAGGACGATAATAAACTGTGCACGATTAGGGTCACAAGTGACATGGTCCTTAGGCAAATAGATAAATTAAAACCTAACAAATCCCCAGGCCCTGATGAACTGTATGCGAGGGTTCTAAAGGAATGTAAAGAGGAGCTTAGCACACCTTTGGCTAATCTTTTCAACATATCACTACAAACTGGCATGGTGCCAGATAAGTGGAAAATGGCAATGTGATACCTATTTTCAAAACAGGTGACAGGTCCTTAGCTTCGAACTATAGACCAATAAGCCTAACCTCCATAGTGGGAAAATTTATGGAATCAAAAATTGCCGAGGCAGTTCTTTAGCCACCTTGAAAAGCAAAATTAATCAACGAATCTCAACATGGTTTTACAAAGGGGCGTTCCTGCCTTACGAATTTATTAACTTTTTTCACTAAGGTATTTGAGGAGGTAGATCATGGTAATGAATATGATATTGTGTATATGGACTTCGTAAGGTTTTTGGGACGGGTCCCACATCAGAGACTATTGAGGAAATTAAAGCACATGGAATAGGAGGAGAAATTTTTTCCTGGATAGAGGCATGGTTGACAAATAGGCAGCAGAGAGTTTGCATAAATGGGGAGAAATCAGAGTGGGAAGCGTCACGAGGGGTGTTCCACGGGGGTCAGTGTTGGGCCCCCTGCTGTTCACAATCTACATAAACGACATAGATGAGGGCAAAAAGAGCGACATCGGCAAGTTTGCCGATGACACCAAAAATAGGCCGTCGAATCCATTCTGACGAGGACATTCGAGCACTCCAGGAAGATTTGAATAGACTGATGCAGTGGTGGGAGAAGTGGCAGATGCAGTTTAATATAGACAAATGCAAATTTCCCTAAATGTTGGACAGGACAATAACCATGCCACATAAAAACTAAATAATGTAGATCTTAATATTACGGATTGCGAAAAAGATTTAGGAGTTCTGGTTAGCAGTAATCTGAAACCAAGACAACAGTGCATAAGTGTTCGCAATAAAGCGAATAGAACCCTTTGGGGCTTCATATCAAGAAGCATAAATAATAGGATTTCCTCAGGTTTTCTTCAACTCTATACATCCTTGGTTAGGCCTCATTTAGATTATGCTGCACGTTTTGGTCACCGTATTATCAGAATGGATATAAGTTCTCTGGAAAATGTACAAAGGAGGATGACAAAGTTGATCCCATGTATCAGAAACCTTCCCTATGAGGATAGACTGAGGGCCTGAATCTGCACTCTCTAGAAAGACGTAGAATTAGGGGGGATATGATTGAGGTGGGATAAATGAAAGGACAGGAAAAAAATAAACGGGATGTAAATAGTGTGCTGAAAATATCTAGCCTAGACAGGACTTCGCAGCAATGGTTTTAAGTTGGAAAAATTCAGATTCAGGAAGGATATAGGAAAGTACTGGTTTGGTAATAGAGTTGTGGATGAGTGGAACAAACTCCCGAGTACAGTTTTTAGAGGCCAGAACGTTGTGTAGCTTTAAAAATAGGTTGATAAATACATGAGTGGATGTGGTGGGTGTGAGTTGGACCTCATAGCTTGTGCTACCAGGTCGGTTGCCGTGTTCCTTTCCCCCTTAAGTCAATGTGACCTGACCTGACTAGGTTGGGTGCATTGGCTTAAGCCGGTAGGAGACTTGGACCTGCCTCGCATGGGCCAGTAGGCCTTCTGCAGTGTTCTTTCGTTCTTATATTCTTATGTTCTTAAGAGACAGCGGAGGAGCAAACGATTACATAGCGGGAACGCTTCACTCTGGAGGTCCCAAGTTGGTAATTGCAGTGATATATAACCCACCACAGAACAGCAGGAGGCCAAAGCAAGAGTATGACGAGAGCAATAGAGCGATGGTTGACACACTTGCTGCATTGGCCAGATGAGCTCATGCATGCAGGGCAAAGCTCCTGATCATGGGTGGCTTTAACCACAAGGAGATCGATTGGGAGAACTTGGAGCCACATGGGGGCCAAGACACATGGAGGGCTAAGATGCTGGAGGTGGTACTGGAAAACTTCATGTACAAAAAACGTAAGGACACTACAAGAGAGAGAGGAGAGGGTGAACCATCAAGACGGACCTGTATTCACCTTGAGTATGCAGATATTGAGGACATCACATGTGAAAGACCACTTGGGGCCAGCGATCATGTGGTTTTAAGCTTCGAATACACAGTAGAGCTACAAGTGGAGGGGGAAGCAGGAAGGCCAGGACGAATGAAGCCGAAACTACAAGAAAGGGGACTACACAGGAATGAGGAACTTCCTGAATGGGGTTCAGTGGGACAGAGAACTGGCAGGGAAGTCAGTTAATGAGATGATGGAATATGGAGCAACAATGTGCAAGGAGGCTGTGGAGAGGTTTGTACCCAAGGGTAATGGGATTAATGAAAAAGCCAGTATGAGCCCATGGTTCACCCAAAGGTGCAGGGAGGCAAAAACCAGGTGTGCTAGGGAATGGAAGAAATATAGAAGGCAAAGGACCCAGGAGAATAAGGAGAGCAGTCGTAGAGCAAGAAATTAATATGCACAGATAAGAAGGGAGGCCCAACGACAATATGAAAACGACAAAGCAGCGAAAGCCAAATCTGGCCCGAAGCTGTTATACAGCCACATCAGGAGGAAAACAACAGTCAAGGACCAGGTAATCAGGCTAAGGAAAGAAGGAGGAGAGACAGCAAGAAATGACCGTGAAGTATGTGAGGAACTCAACAAGAGATTCAAAGAAGTGTTCACAGAGGAGACAGTAGGGGCTCCAGAAAGAAAGAGAGGTGGGGCGCACCACCAAGTACTGGACACAGTACACACAACCGAGGAAGAAGTGAAGAGGCTTCTTAGTGAGCTAGATACCTCAAAGGCAATGGAGCAGGATAACATCTCTCCATTGGTCCTGAGAGAGGGAGCAGAGGCGCTATGTGTACCCCTAACAACAATATTCAATACATCTATCGAAACAGGGAGATTGCCTGAGGCATGGAAGACAGCAAATGTAGTCCCAATCTTTAAAAAAGGAGACAGACATGAAGCACTAAACTACAGACCAGTGTGCAAAGTCAAGGAAAAGATTATCAGAAGAGTGGTGGAACACCTAGAAAGGAATCATCTCATCAACAGCAGCCAACATGGTTTCAAGGACGGGAAATCCTATGTCACTAACCTATTGGAGTTTTATGACATGGTGACAACAGTAGGACAAGAGAGAGAGAGGGGTGGGTGGATTGCATTTTCTTGGACAGCAAGAAGGCGTTTGACACAGTTCCACACAAGAGATTAGTGCAAAAACTGGAGGACCAAGCAGGGATAACAGGGAAGGCACTACAATGGATCAGGCAATACTTGTCAGGAAGAAAGCAGTGAGTCATGGTCCGTGACGAGGTGTCAGAGTGGGCACCTGTGACCAGCGGGGTCCCACAGGGGTCAGTCCTAGGACCAGTGCTGTTTTTGGTATTTGTCAATGACATGACGGAAGGAATAGAGTCCGAAGTGTCCCTGTTTGCAGATGACGTGAAGTTGATGAAAAGAATTCATTCGATCGAAGACCAGGCAGAACTACGAAGGGATTTGGACAGGCTGCAGACTTGGTCCAGCAATTGGCTCCTGGAGTTCAACCCCACCAAGTGCAAAGTCATGAAGACTGGGGAAGGGCAAAGAAGACCGCAGACGGAGTACAGTATAGGGGGCCAAAGACTACAAACCTCGCTCAAGGAAAAAGATCTTGGGGTGAGTATAACACCAGGCACATCTCCTGAAGCGCACATCAACCTAATAACTGCTGCAGCATATGGGCGCCTAGCAAACCTCAGAACAGCATTCCGACATCTTAATAAGGAATCGTTCAGGACCCTGTACACCGTGTACGTTAGGCCCATATTGGAGTATGCGGCACCAGTTTGGAACCCACACCTAGCCAAGCACGTAAAGAAACTAGAGAAAGTGCAAAGGTTTGCAACAAGACTAGTCCCAGAGCTAAGAGGTATGTCTTACGAGGAGAGGTTAAGGGAAATCAACCTGACGACACTGGAAGACAGGAGAGATAGGGGGAACATGATAACGACATACAAAATACTGAGAGGAATTTACAAGGTGGACAAAGACAAAATGTTCCAGAGATAGGACACAGCAACAAGGGGACACAGTTGGAAGTTGAAGACACAGATGAATCACAGGGATGTTAGGAAGTATTTCTTCAGCCACAGAGTAGTCAGGAAGTGGAATAGTTTGGGAAGCGATGTAGTGGAGGCAGAATCCATACATAGCTTTAAGCAGAGGTATGACAAAGCTCACGGTTCAGGGAGAGTGGCCTAGTAGCGACCAGTGAGGAGGCGGAGCCAGGAGCTTGGACTCGGCCCCTGCAACCTCAACTAGGCGAGTACAACTAGGTGAGTACTCACAGACACATACAAACACACACACACAAACACACACACACACACACACACACACACACACACACACACACACACACACACACACACACACACACACACACACAGAAAGAGACACTTCAAAGAGACCTGGACAGACTGGACACCTGGTCCAGCAAATGGCTTCTCGAATTTAATCTTGCCAAATGCAAAGTCATGAAGATAGGGAAAGGGCAGAGAAGACCACAAACAGAGTATAGGCTAGGTGGCCAAAGACTGCAAACCTCACTCAAGGAGAAAGATCTTGGGGTGAGTATAACACCTAGCATGTCCCCCGGAAGAAACACTTTAACCAGATAACTGCTGCAGCATATGGGCGCCTGGCAAACCTGAGAACAGCATTCCGATCCCTTTAGTAAGGAATCGTTCAAGACACTGCACACCGTGTACGCCCAGGCCCATACTGGAGTATGCAGCACCATTTTTGGAACCCCCCACTTGATAAAGCACGCCCAAGAAACTAGAGAAAGTACAAAGGTTTGCAACAAGGTTAGTTCCAGAGCTAAGGGGAATGTCCTATGAAGAAAAAAAAAAGGGGAAATCGCCTGACGACACTGGGGGACAGGAGGGTCAGGGAGACATGATAACGACATATAAAATACTGCGTGGAATAGACAAGGGGGAAAAAAAGACAGGATGTTCCAGGGAGGGGACACAGAAACAAGAGGCCACAATTGGAAGTTGAAGACACAAATGAGTCAGAGAGATTTTAGGAAGTATTCTTCATCATAGAGTTGAAAGGGCAGTGAAATAGCCTAGAAAATGACGTATGGAGGCAGGAACCATACACAGTTTTAAGACGAGGTTTGATAAAGCTCATGAAGCGGGGAGAGAGAGGGCCAGTAGAAACCCGTGAAGAGGCGGGGCCAGGAGCTAAGACTCGACCCCTGCAACCACAAAAAAAATAGGTGAGTACAAAAACACACACACACACACACCACACACACACACGAATAACGAATAAACATGAGGATGGCACGAAAGAATCAGTGAGAAATCCCCAGACACCCATAGCAGTCACAGAAACAAAACTCGCTGAGAAAATAACAACACAATCTTCCCACCGGGATATCAGATCCTGAAAAAGATAGAAGGAGTAGGGGGGGAGGAGGAGTTGCACTGCTCATAAAAAACCGATGGGGATTTGAGGAAATGGAAGGCATGGACATGATTGGAGAAAGAGACTAAAATAGTAGGTACAATTCAGTCCGGGAAACATAAAGTATTCATTGGAGTGAAGTATAACCCACCACAGAACTGCAGGAGCCAAGAGAGGAAGTCGAAGAAAACAACAGGGTGATGGTGGACACACTGGCTGAGGTGGGAAGAAGAGTCATCGAGCAGAGCAAAGTTACTGGTAAAGGGCAACATTCAACCACAGGGAGATCGACTGGGAAAAGCTGGGGCCACATGGGGGGCCTGAAACATGGAGAGCCAAGTGATGGATGTGGTACTTGAAAAACCTCATGCATCAACATGTCAGGGACACTACCAGAGACAGAGGTAGGGGGGCCAGAAGACTGGATCTTGTGTTCATCCTGAGCAGTTCAGACATTGAGGACCCTCACTTACGAGAGGCCCCTTGGAGCTAGCGATCACGTGGTTTCGAGTTTTGATTATATAGTAGAGTTACAAGTATAGAAGGTAACAGGAATTGAATGGGAAAAGCCAAACTACAAAAGGGGGGACTACACAGGTATGAGGAATTTTCCTGAAGGAGGTTCAGTGGGAAAAGAGAACTGGTAGGAAAATCATAAACGAGATGATGGAATAATGTAACAACAAAGTGCAAGGAGGCAGATGAAAGGTTTTTTCTCAAGGAAACAGAAGTAATAGGAAGACCGAAGCGAATCCTTGGTTTACCCGAAGGGGTAGGGAGGCAAAAAGCTAAGTTTCACCAGAGAATGGAAAAGGAACAGGAGGCAAAGGACACAGGAAAATAAGGAGATTAGTAAAGAGCCCGAAACGAGTATGCACAGATAAGGAGGGAGGCCCAGCGACAGTACGAAACGACATAGCATCGAAAGTCAAGTCTGACCCGAAACTGCTGTATAGCCAAATTAGGAGGAAGACAACAGTCAAAGACCGGTGATAAGGCTGAGGAAAGAAGGTGGAGAACTCACAAGAAACGATCAAGAGGTATGTGAGGAGCTCAACATGAGATTTTAAAGGGAAATATTTTCAGTGGAGACAAAAAAGGCCTCTGGGGGACAACCCGAGGAACACCACAAGGGGGTAACCAACAAGTTTG
>NC_069418.1:40574960-40636099 GCF_026875155.1 Cherax quadricarinatus | reverse complement strand
TCAAACTGCGGGTTTTCATGTTTCCCAGGTTCATGTACCCAGGAATTCACCCTTTCGCTCCGGTGTCTTCCCCCCCCTTTATCAAGGTTGGGGGTTTGTTTCCCCTAGATCGGTCTGGGTTACTTGTGTACTAGGACCCCCTTCCACTTCCTCAGAGTCAGCGGTCCCTTCCCCGGATCAGTGTGTCCAGGAACCCAATTGGTGTCACCTCAAGTGGACTCCCTTCCCCACTTCCCAGAGTCAGCGGTTGCCACCCTCAGTGAAATTACTGGGTGGAAACTTGGTCTTGTTAGCTGGTCTCGGTTAGACTGTCCAGGTTGGTGGAATTACTGGAGGGGACACACAGAAACTGCGTCCAGTAATTACACCCACCAAGACTGCTGGAACAGTAGGTCAGTGGACGACACGAAGCTCGCACACAGCTCGGCCACGAGGATGAGGCTAATTAAGAACAATTTGGAAATCCTTTTATATTACACTATGAATTTATACTCAGTACATTTTTCTTTTTACTTATTTAGCAGTTTAAAAGTATTTGTGAAAGTTTTGTTTAATATAAATTAATGTCCAAGTGTTGATGAACTTTTCCACCTCCATCAAAACTGTATTAAATGTTACACAGTTTTCATTTTTATTTATTTATTGGTCATTTGCATTTTACACTCAAAGTCTATCAAGCACACAAATATACACACATACAAGTATTTAGTCTATGCTCAATAATAACCCACATGGAGACAAATTCAGGAGATTCACTTATATGTATATTTCGACTCCCTTCTGGTATCTTCTTCAGCAGATACACAAGTGAAAGGAGAAAATGAATTTTATAGGGAAGGTTGCACCTCTCATCTCATGTGGGTTATTACTGAGTCTCAGAATCAATGTTGATAGCAGTCTCCAATACTATTTGTGCTCAATTACCCACACGGTTTTAACGCTCCATGAAGTAAAAAGAAATAAAGGATGTATCAAACTGACATGGAAATAAAAATACAAGCACCTTACACCATACACCATTAACATTACACTTACATGTATTATAAACCACATACACATATCCCAGATAGTACAAATACGCACACATGCAAACCACAATGCACACAATTATCTCTCTCACTATATCATATTGTGGTCACACATTCATACACACACACACAAAATCTCACTCGAAACCTGCCATGATCTCTCATGCACACTTACATGTGACAACTTCTTTTAGACTTTCCAGTGTCTCTCGTCAACATTAGTGGTTAAACTTAAACCAAACAATTTTATTGTAATAGAGTCTTTGTAGGGAAATAATGGAAATATTTATCGTGCATCATTTTCAGAATATCTTAAGGACATGTTATTATGTATGTTAGAATAATTTAAATAATTGTAATGTTTTTGTGTTTTTGTGTATAGGTGTCATGTTTACATGTTTGTGTGGATGAATGTCATGTGTACGTGTTGTTATGTATGACATGAATTGTATGTTCATGTATTGTGTAATGAGTGTCAAGTGTACTTCCTGTTTCTCGTGTTTTGTAAATGCAAATTGGAGGTTGTAAATAAATAATAAAATACATGCATATTACATTACATGGGAGCACACACACACACAAACACTTACATATTCATATATATATATTATATATATATATATATATATACTATATATTATATATATATATACTTTATATATATATTATATATATATGTATATTATATGTATATATATATTGTAGTAGGTTGGTAGTCAGCATACCACCCAGGGAAGGACTACCGTCCTGCCAGAGCAGATGACTGTGAAACAGAAACCTGTAAATGTTTTTGCATGATGATAGGATTGCTGGTTTCTTTTTCGTTCATATAACACGTAGATATCAGGGATTTCTTGCTTACTCCTACTTACACTTTGGTCCCACACTTCACAGACACGCACATGCATATTATCAATATCATACATCTAGGTTTTTCTCTTTTTCTTAAATAGCTATTGTTCTTCTTTATTTCTTCTATTGTCCATGGGAAGTGGGAAAAGAATCTTTCCTCCGTTAGCATGCGTGTCGTTGTGGCGACTAAAATGCCACGGGGTGCAATGGGCTAGTTAACCCCTTCTCCTTTAGACATTTACCTAAAAAGAGAAGAAGAAAAAACTTTATAAAAAACTGGGAGCTTAAAAGTGCGTGGATTGTAGGGCGGATGACAAGAACAGATGATTGCTGATGTTATGAAATGAAAAGAAGTTGGATGTCCTGGCCCTAAGCGAAAAACAAAGCTGAAGGGGGTAGGGGAAGTTTCGTGTGGGGGGAAATAATAATGGGATTTAATCGCGGAGTATATGAGAGAGTTAGAGCAAGGAAGGGGTAGCAGTAATGTGAAAGATCAGTTATGGAAGGAGAAAAGAGAATATGAATGTGTAAATTCAAGAATTATGTGAATTAAAGTAAAGGTTGCAGGTGAAAAGTGGGTCATAATAAGCGTGTATGCACCTGGAGAAGAGAGAAATGCAGAGGAGAGAGAGAGATTTTGGGAGATATTAAGTGAATGTATAGGAGCCTTTGAACCAAGTGAGAGAGTAATTGTGGTAGGGGACCTGAATGCTAAAGTAGGAGAAACTTTTAGAGAGGGTGTGGTAGGTAAGTTTGGGGTGCCAGGTGTAAATGATAATGGGAGCCCTTTGATTGAACTTTGTATAGAAAGGGGTTTAGTTATAGGTAATACATATTTTAAGAAAAAGAGGATAAGTATACAAGATATGATGTAGGGCGAAATGACAGTAGTTTGTTGGATTATGTATTGGTAAATAAAAGACTGTTGAGTAGACTTCAGGATGTACATGTTTACACATGGGCCACAGATATATCAGATCACTTTCTAGTTGTAGCTACACTGATAGTAAAAGGTAGATGGGATACAAGGAGAATAGAAGCATCAGGGAACAGAGAGGTGAAGGTTTATAAACTAAATAGGGGGAGGCGGGAATTTTTTCAGCGCTCTCAAGAAAAATTCGAAAAATTATGGAAATGAGTTATTCATACAGAAAAATAGCTTAACTCTTTGACAATACAATGGTACAAGAATCAATGTTCTACAACGTTTCTACAAGAAATTATAGTCATTTATAGCAGGCATGGTGGCGGCGATGTAGGTAGCGCGTCTGTTCTCAACCCATGTATTTTTTGAAATTTTTTCCTTGTTTTTTATCGCTTTATCTTTGCATTATTCTTTCTAATATAATAATTGATTATTTGGCATCATATAAGAGTAGGTGGAGCTTATCAATAGACGTCTAGCCTATCGGGAAGCACCTAGGTACACTCGGCAGTGCTCCCTCTCCATACGGCGCCAGGTGAAATCACTTCATTATTACGCTTATATCAACTTATGTATTAACTATACGGCTTATTTATCTATCAGAATTGATCTAATATGATATAATAATCACTATAAATAACAAACAAACATGTTATATACTCTAGACTGAATAAAATAGGCCATAATATAGCGAGAGTCCACCAGCAATATCTCGATATAAAAGTTACTCCTCGTCTCCATGTTGTATTGTTTGGTCTGTGAGTGAGAGAAAACGGTGTTTTGAAGAGGATAACTGCACTAGAACATCAGTTTACTAAGAATACACTGAAACAAACGCGATTTTCGCGAAAAAAGAACATTTTTTTTTTGACGGTAGGCCGGCCGGCGTTCTAGGCCTATATCTCGGAAGTAACTTATTCAAATATTTCGCTAACCAGCACCATTATTAATGATTGTATTGAAATGATTTTCACAGACAATATAAAACAAAGTGTGTTTTAAATTTTAATGATAGATTTTTTGGAATATCTCAAATATTTTTGATTTTGTGGGGGGTAAAAGGCAGATATTTTGGTGAATGCCAAAAATTCTGTCAAATGTATTTTTTTTACCATGATAATAAGATATATTAGATGAAATGGCAATGTAAAAAATTCGTGCTAGTTGTATTCTAACAGTTGGGAATGTCGGAAGTGCCACTCGTAGTGCCAATTTGTTAGGGGATGCTGCCATATATCAAAATTATGTTAATATTTTTTCTATGTTGTTTGTTGGCCAATCATACTGAAACTTTGTCACATTAAACTATATATGCACCTCTAAAAGTACATCAAAAATAAAATAAATCGGTTGAAAAAAAAAAAAAAATATGTTCGCTTCCCTCCTTAAATGTGTAAATTCAAGAATTATGTGAATTAAAGTAAAGGTTGGAGGTGAAAAGTGGGTCATAATAAGCGTGTATGCACCTGGAGAAGAGAGGAATGAAGAGGAGAGAGAGAGATTTTGGGAGATGTTAAGTGAATGTATAGGAGCCTTTGAACCAAGTGAGAGAGTAATTGTGGTAGGGGACCTGAATGCTAAAGTAGGAGAAACTTTTAGAGAGGGTGTGGTAGGTAAGTTTGGGGTGCCAGGTGTAAATGATAATGGGAGCCCTTTGATTGAACTTTGTATAGAAAGGGGTTTAGTTATAGGTAATACATATTTTAAGAAAAAGAGGATAAATAAGTATACAAGATATGAAGTAGGGCGAAATGACAGTAGTTTGTTGGATTATGTATTGGTAGATAAAAGACTGTTGAGTAGACTTCAGGATGTACATGTTAATAGAGGGGCCACAGATATATCAGATCACTTTCTAGTTGTAGCTACACTGATCGTAAAAGGTAGATGGGATACAAGGAGAATAGAAGCATCAGGGAACAGAGAGGTGAAGGTTTATGAACTAAAAGAGGAGGCAGTTTTGGGTAAGATATAAACAGCTATTGGAGGATAGATGGGCTAATGAGAGCATAGGCAATGGGGTCGAAGAGGTATGGGGTAGGTTTTTAAAATGTAGTGTTAGAGTGTTCAGCAGAAGTTTGTGGTTACAGGAAAGTGGGTGGTTGGAGAGAGAGGAGCGATTGGTGGAATGATGATGTAAAGAGAGTAGTAAGGGAAAAAAAAGTTAGCATATGAGAGTTTTTGCAAAGTAGAAGTGATGCAAGGGGGGAAGAGTTTGGAAAAAAAGAGGGGGCTAAGGAGTGGTGAAGCAATGAAAAAAAAGAGAGCAAAGAGAGAGGGGGTGAGTGTTTCAACAAAATTTTTTTGAAAATAAAAAAAAGTTTTGGAGTGGATTAACAAGTTAAGGAAGCCTAGAGAAAAAAATGGATTTGTCTTTAAAAAAATGGGGAAGGGAGTTTTTAAAAGGGAGGTTAGAGGTTTGGGAAGATGGATGGAATATTTTGGGGAAATTGTTAATTTTTGATGAAGATGGGGAAAGCTGTGTTTTGTGTATAGGGCAAGGAGGAATAACATCTTGTAGGAGGAGGAAGAGCCCAGTTGTGAGTGTGGGGGAAGTTGTGAGGCAGCAGGTAAAATAAAAGGGGGTAAGGAGCCGGGTTTGATGGGATAAAGTAGAAATTTTTAAAAGAAAAAAGGTGGGGATATGTTTTGGATGGTTGGTGCAATTTTTTTAATAAATGCGGGAAAGAAGGTAAGGTACTAGGGTTTGGCAGAGAGCGTGCATATTTCCCTTTTGTATAAAGGCAAAGGGGACAAAAGGAGTGCAAAAATTATGGGGGGAAAAAATTGTTGGTAACCCTGGTAAAGTGTTTTGGTAGGTTATTATTGAAAGAATTAAGAGAAAAGAGGGAATAGGATAGCAATGAAAAAGGGAAAGGGGGTTTAGGAAAGGTAGGGGGTGTGTGGCCCGGTGTTTACGGGTGAAATTTTATAAGGAACAGTATTTAGTTAAGGCAAAAGGCTTTGTGGCATTTATAAATTTGGAAAAAAGGCATATGACGGGGGGATAGGGGGGGCAATGTGGAGATGTTGCAGGTGTTGGTGTAGGAGGTTGGTTACTGAAAGCGTGAGATTTTTACGAGGTGGGGCTAAAAGTTAGAGTAGTAGGAAAGAGGGAAATTATTTCCAGTAAAAGTACCCCCTTGACAAGGATGTGTGATGTCCCCGGGGTTGTTTATATATTTATAGATGGGGTTGTAGAAAAGTAAATGGAGGATTTTGGGCAAGAGGGGGAGTTAAAAAAGAAAAGAATCACAAAAAAGTGGGAGTTGTCACATTTGCTTTTTGCTGATGACATGTCTTTTGGGAGATTCTGAAGAAATTTGCAGAAATTGGGGGAGAATTTGGTAGGTGTGCAAAGAAGAAAATTTAAAAAGTGAATCGGGAAAGAGAAAGGTTTAGGTAACAAAAAATTCGGGGATGAAAGATTGGTATCGTTTGGGGGGAGAGAGTAGGAGTATGAATTTGTTCCCAAGTCTGTACCAGATCCCCTTGTGTTGCATATGTGTCTTACCTAACAACCTTTTTGGTATTTTATCCCTTTTTATTTTTTCATCTGTCAGAACTGCAACACAAGGGTTCTTGGTACGATTTGGGAATCAACTTCAAAACCTTTTACTATTGAGAGGGTGGATTTGAGAGGGACCGACTTTCAGGTCTACATTTTCCCTCTTACTGGGAAACCTACGTTCATTCCTGGCGGTATATAAGGCTCCACCTTCACTTAAACTCCATATTGTTCCGGGACAATGAAAAAAAATACTCTTCTCCAGACTGACGGGTGACCACCTCAAAAATTTTAAGGGTGATGGACTGATTAAATCGTCTTCAAGTCTCTTCTGCCCATCAACTTTTCTGTACTCACTGAAGAAGCCCAGGTAGGGGAAACGTTTTAAAAGAAGTACCCAAATGTTGCATATGGTCTTACCAAATTTCTTTGTATATATTGAGTTGGAAAAGTTCAGGACATACAGTTTAAACCCTTTCAGGGTCCAAAGGGCCAAAAACTGAAATCACGCACCAGTGTCAAAAAAAATTTTTAAAAAAAAAAAAAATTTTTTTTTTCTTACAGAATTAAGAGATATTTTTGGAAGGTAATAAAACAAAAAAAATTAGAACTGATCATTATTACCCAGTACCGGCAAAAGTTTTTAGAAAAAAGATTTGGGGGGGCGGCAACATCGACGAAATTCCACATCGTGTATTTTTTTATTTTTTTGTTTTTTGTTGTTTTTTTTTTTTCTTTTTCCAATTTTTTTTATTCCTCTACATTTGGGGCCCGAGAGACCAAAATGTTTTAAAAATTTATTATATATATCACTGTATTTAAACAATAACCGCACTAAAAATTATTATCTATTATTGTTTACCCCTGTTGTTTTTACAATAAAAAATGCACAAATATTGTATAAAATAATGTTCTTCATTTTTACATATTTACAAACTGGACATGGTTTTAGAACTGCTGGAGTTGTGGGGAATCCTTTAAAAAGGCACCGCAAGAGGCACCTTTCTTCCTCACAATTTTATTTTTTTTTTTTTTATTTTTTTTATTTTTAAAATTTGGCCACATACAGAGGTACAAAAAAATACAGATAAGAGCAGTATGCCCCAAACCATTATACTAGCATGCATTACGGGCGGCTTAAAATTAAAATTAAAATTAATAAGCAATGATGAAGTCAGTGATAAAACATTAATGTAACAGATTACTATAAAGACAAATGATATTACAAAAAAAGGTCATATGAAGGATTCTGTTGGTAGTGTATTTAAAAAATAATAAAATTAGATTCGGTTTTGGTTTAACTTTGTGTGATTAATTGTGAGAAAAACATTTTAAAATATGCAATTTTAAGGTTCAGTTTTCGTATTTTTTGGGTTTTTGGGTGGAATGATCTTTGAGTAGAGACTTGAATTTATAAAAAGGTATGTTTTTTTTTATATTTACAGGTAATGAATTCCAGATTTTGGGGCCTTTTTGTGATTTAGTTTTTTCATAGTGTGAGATGAACACGAGGAAATCAAAAAAGGGGATCTGTGCCTTGTGTTATGGTCATGTGTTCTGTTTGGGGTTTGGGAAGGGATGTTTGAGGGGGGGGGTTAAAATAGAGTTTAAATGTTTATGTTTTAATAGGTGCAGTAATAAAAATGGAGTTTTGTATGGGGAGTGGTTAGTGTATTGAATATTGGTGGAGTTTTTGCTGCCTGTGTGGGAATTTTTTATATTTAACTGCAAACCCTTTTTTTGGGTAATTAGTGGTTGAGAGGTTTTTTGTTGGCCCAGCACAAATTCCCTAGGTGAGTTTGGGGTAAATAAGAGGTGATATAGGGTAGGAGGGCTGGTGGGAACTAGTACCGTACTTCGATTGTATGCCCACAGTCTTGGAAAATTTTTTTAGAAATTTTTTTGTATATGTTATGAATTTGAGTTATTATCAAAGGGGGATTCCTAAGAATTTTTTCCCCGTTTGCTTAGTGATAGGTGATCCCTTTTCATTATGTTAAAAGGGACTCTGTAGCTTGTTACCCAAATGAAAGAAATAGGTTTTTCAAAGTTTTGTGTAAGTTTGTTAGTCCTCATCCAGGGAGATATTTTCTGTAATTCGGTATTTAAAATATTGGTGTTGATGGGCTGGGTGGAGAAGGTAGTAGTGTCATTGCAAATTTTTTGGTGGGTTTGAGTAATTGCGAAGATTTGGAAGGTCTTTATGTATAGGAGAAAAAGGGAAAAGGGCAAGGACCTTCCCCTTTGGGGCCCAACTGTAATTGGGTTCGCAAAAGTTTGCCCCCTTTGGTACCAAAATTGGTTTGTTCTGAGGTTTTGACTTGAGGTAATTTGGGGGTGCCCTCTTATACCCTTGTGACAATTTTTTGTGGGCAAGCATGGTCAACTGTATCAAAAGTTTACGTAAGTCAAATGAAGATCCCCAGTGGGACTTCTTTTTTTTTATTGCGTGTAATTGTTCTGATGGTATAATGCATCATTAGTATTTTTTTAGGCCTGAAACCAAAATTTTGGGGGGGTTGAGTAAGTTTTGGGAGATAAGGTAGGAGTAGATTTGTTTTGAATTTAAATTTTTCGAAGATTTTTTGGGGAGGGTGTAAATTGGGTATTGGCCATAGTTATTCAACTCTGTTGGTCCCTCCTTTGGGATCGGGGGTGACCCTTTCTATTTTGAGACTTTAGGGAAAGGGGGGGATTCAATGGATTTGTTAAAGAGTGTTGCAATGATTGGAGATAGGGGCACTTGTGACACATTTTTGTATATAAATGGTGGTAAGGTACTTAATCTCCTGCCTTGTTTTTTTAGTGCATTGATAATAAGGGAGGACTTCGTATGGGTTAGGTCGGAGCTAGGAACAGTGTTGTCGGGTAGTTTGCCTTGAGAGTAGTCATTTGGTGGGGTATCTGAGCTTGGGATTTTATTTGGCAAGGTCTTTGTCTATAGTGGAGAAGAAATCATTGGAGTCTTGTTTGCTGTTTCTGTTGGTGGGAGTTGGGGTCATCTGTCTTTTGCCTAATTTTATTTCGCTATTTCGTTGATAATTTTTTGTTCCCAGAATTTCAGAAAGGGTTTTCCAGGTTTTTTTTATATCCACCTCGGTAAGTTGGATAATCGTTCTATAATACCAATTTTTTTGCCTTTCTTATCAGGCTGGTTAGGATGACGGAGTAACGTTTTGTTTGGTCTCCTGGTTTTGTGACCCATTCTGTACTGTTTTTATATGGTGTGTTGTTATTTTGGATTTGAGAATGCAGGGTGTTAGCCAGGGACTGTTCTGTTCTCTTTGCTGTCATCTGTTTAGTTTTTTTAGGGAGTGCTTGTTATAGAGTATTGGGTTTTTTTTAGAAAATTATTAATACAATTCGTCAATATCGTTATAGATTTCTAGCCTCCAGTGTGCCAATCAATGTTTGCTAATGCTGTGTGAAGTTATTAATGGCTGCCTCATTGTGAAAGTCTGAAGGTGACTTTTAGTTAGTGTCTTGGGGTAGTTTACCAAGAGTTGTTATGAGGGAAAGTAGGGTATTGGTCTGTGGTATTATCTGTATTTATGACTGATTTTAAAGTCGGATATGGTGTTGGTCCAGATGTGGTCAAGTAGGGAAACACGAGTCTCTGTAAATCTTGTAGGTTTTGTTACTGTTGGTAGTAAACATACAGTTACTCATGTGTTTGTTGATAATTCAGTAACGTGTGGGTCCTGTTCTTGCAGGAGATTTATATTGAAGTCACCTGAGAGTAGTAAGTGATCTTTGTTCATGCGTGCATCAGTTATCATACTTCCTAGATTTTGACTAAATTGGCTAATGTTTGACTGTGGAACTCTGTAGATGTTTATCAATGTGAGAGGTTTTTGTAGGTATTTGGATTTGAATTTAGCTATTATATATTCCCCATGTTCATCCTTGTGCAAGTATTAGTGATACATTCTAGTTGGTCTGAGTAGTATATGGCTTGTGCCACCCCCTTGTTGGTCTGGCCTACAGTTGTGTATGGCTGTGTAACCAGGAATGGCATAGACATCTGTACTATCAGGCTTTAGCCAGGTTTCAGTTAGTGTAATGATGGACATATTGGCATGTAAGGAATTTAGTAATGCTATGAGGTCATCGTAATGCTTGCTTAAGGATCTGATATTGTAGTTAAAGATAGTTATGTTGTTGTTGGCACTGAGAAGTGCCTTGATTGTTCTGCAGTGTAGTAATTACAGTAACTGTTTGATTCATTTAAGTCATTAAATAAGAGGTTGGTATCAGGATCAATGCTTGTAATCATAAGATTTGTAGTGAATCTATAGTTAGAATTAAATATAAAACAAAGTAAATAGTCTTAAGCTAAAAAAGAGCACCTGAATTATTTAACAAATGTAAAATAATGAGCTAAGGGACTAATACAAATAAAGTGATGATCATATAATAGTGCTTGGGAATATGATAGTAGGTAGTACTATAAAAGTAATTTTTTAAAGTTATAATTATAGTTTAAAATTATAATAAAAAGGGACTAATATAGGTTGTGAATAAATGAGCTTTGGAATATAATGGCAAAATTGTGAGCTTATTCTACTTTAGCACCTGAGAATAGCACCTTGATTATTTTAACAGTTGTGGATATAAAACTAGGATAGTTATATAAAGCTAAAATAAAGGAGAAAATATATAAGGGACTAAAATTAAGTAATGGTAAGCAAAGTTAAATGGACAGATGGTAGGAATTATAATATAAACTTTTAATATAAAAATACAATTTGAAATGGTACTTGCAATTTCACTAGAGTCTGGTATAGGTTGTTGACAAGATCAAGGTTGTAACTATAGATTTAAATTGACAAAATAAAATTCACAATTAAAGTACAAAAGAATAATAGTAAAAAATCACAATGGTAATGTCTTGGTTATAATATGATAGTAAGATGGTAGACAGGTACACAGGTACAAAGGATATTACAAAGGTTGGGGTTGAATATAAAAACTTGAAAATTTGGCAACAAAATGTTATGGGAAGTATAAAATAATGTTTAATGTACAAAAGTAAAATTGACTGGTAGTTATATAAAGCTAAAATAAAGGAGAAAATATATAAGGGACTAAAATTAAGTTATGGTAAACAAAGTTAAATGGACAGATGGTCACTATGAAATAATATTGGTTTAGGAGTAAGATCTGATTTGTAATATTAGATAAATTGAGCAGTTTATTGCACAATAAAAGTAAAAAAATGAGGTAGTTGGTACTAGCTAGCAAATGATAGTTTTGGTACTTGCAAAAAAGTAATTGGAATATACACTAATTGCATACACAATGTAAAGTGACTAAAAAACAAGTAGTGATAAACAAAATTAAATGGACAGGTAAGAAAAAATGAATATTATTAATTTGGAGTAAGATTTGACTTTTAATTTAAAATTATGAGCAATTAATAGCAGTAAGAAAGTTATAGAGTATTGGAGGTAGTTGGCATTAGCTAGTGATGAAAAATAATAAAAATAATAATGTACAATATAATAGTAACGTACACTATATGCACCACACGTATATATGTATTAAGGGCACTTATCTAATCTGTTACAGAAATGTCAGCTTTTCTAAGGAAGGTAGAGAAATCATGTTCGTTTGAGATGGTATATTGTTGTCTGTTGATGTTTTCCTTACTAGTATTTTCCCATCTCGCGTGAAACACTGATGTATTTTGTTTTCCTGTTTAAGTTTTCTCAGCCTGAACAGAAGGTTTTGACGTTTTTTTGTTAGACACTCATTTATGTACACTCCATTTTTCATTGTAATTGCTGATTTAATTAGGTCCTTTCTTTTATCGTATGAATGAAGTCGGATCATTATACTGTGTTTACTTCCTGGTTTTCTAACAAACGTGTTTCTTTGATTTCATTGTTTTGCACGATGACTTGTACGTGGTTCTGTATTATCCTGATAGCAGTTTCTTTGCACTGAGCTTGTGTTATGTCACTAGGAATGTGTGGACTGTTTATTATAACTGCATCAGACAACTTATCTTGTTCAGTTTTGTCGTCTTGGAAATCAAGGTATTCATTTAGTCGAGTGTGCATGTTCTGATTCCAGTCCTTGATTGCTTCTTCAACCTTCATATTTATTGTTGTTATTTGCTCAGTGTGACTGGCTATAGCTGCTTTAGAGTATTTTCTGTGTCAACACTTCCCGAGTAATCTTCTCTTCAAGGTTTTGGATCTTATTCTCGAGGTTGGTTATCTTGGAATCTCGTCGCTCGAGTGCAGCTTTGATATCTTTGATTTCATTTTCTAGAGCAACGATGTAGTCCTTGATATTGTCAGGAATAATCATTACCTGAGTTATCATGGTGTGAATCCTTTGAAGGGAGTGGAGTTGGAGGGGGAGTCAGCCATGTTTGTTGTTGTTGTTGTTGTTCCTTGGGTGGGCGGCGGTCAGGGGGGTTGATGATACACTGGCGTCCTGCTGGGTAGACAAGTTGAGTTCTAGGGTCCTTGCTGTTATTCTTTTTTACTGGGTGTTGTGTCTTCTGCGATATCCTTTCATAGTATCACTGAAGTAGATACTGTGTAGCAATGGAGGAGAAGGCTTGTTTTCTCGGAGCTTGGGTTAAGTGGGTTGTCTGGCAGCGGAGGCAGTGTTTGCGTTAGCAGGGCTGTCTTCCTTAGATCTTCTAATTTTGTCAAGATTTGGGTTACATTCTTAGTATTCTTGGGTCAGTTGTGGTCTACGTGGTGTCATGTAGTTGAACTTTCACT
Source organism: Cherax quadricarinatus (assembly GCF_026875155.1). NCBI lineage: Eukaryota > Metazoa > Arthropoda > Malacostraca > Decapoda > Parastacidae > Cherax > Cherax quadricarinatus. Next base: position 40,623,043 of record NC_069418.1, on the reverse strand, counting down.
TAGGCCATCACAGTTTTGATGGGCGATGTTTTTTGAGAAAGAAGAGCTGGTAGGATACCGTTGCTGCCGCTGCCGTGGTGCCGAGTGTCTTTGCGTCTTTGTTGCCGTTGTTTTGTTTGTGCACAGACAATGCATCTCTTCTGAGCAAATTTCTTTTGAGTTGAAGGAAGCTTGTATTATGAAATGATCACCTTCTTCCTCAAACGCTTGGGTATATTGTGATGAATTCGAGGACCATGTTGTATTGCAGGTGTTGTTACCTGGTACGTACTTCATTATGAGTTGTCTGACAACAGACAAACAAAATTCACCTTTCGGTGGTCTGTTACCAGTCTTTATTTGGTACATATTATATGCATTCAGCATTGAAATGTCCATGAGATGGAAGAAAAGTTTCATGTACCACTTGTAACTCTTACGAAACAGTCAACAAAACCAATCTGCATGTCACACTTGTCAACCAAGCGCATGTTTTGTGTATAATCAATCACTGACACTGGTTTTCGAATACGTTCATTAGTCACTCGATCAACTTTGCCACTGTCTTGCATTTCATTACGGTGAATGGTTGTCAACAATGTGACATCTCGTTTGTCATGCCACAGTAATGCCATGATGTCATTGGCAGTAAATACCTGCACGTCATCACCGAACACCTGCGTTGAGCCTGGGCATATGTTACGATTAGAACGCACTGTGCAACACATCTGTCTTGTTCACTCGCATGAAATCACTGAGTAATGGGCTTGTGTACCAGTTATCGGAATATAATGTATGGCCTTACCAAGATAAGGTGCCATCATGTTTCTCACTACGTCACCTGAGATACCCAATAACAACTTGGTATCTTTCAATGTTTTCTACCCGTGTTACAACAATATCCAACACCAGGCCACTGTCACAATCACAGAGTACAAACAATTTTATACCAAAGCGGTTCCTCTTGCTAGGTATATACTGCTTGAATGACAGTCTTCCTTTGAACAAAATCAAAGACTCGTCAATTACAAGATTCTTGAATGGATAAAAGTATATCCTGAACTTTTGTTTGAGATACATGAAAACATTTCTAATCTTGTATACCTGTCACTTCTGTCAGGCCTGGTTTTGTCAGAGAAGTGCAACATACGTAACAGTAAGATAAACCTGTTCACTGGTATTATTTCACTGAGGATGGGGTACAAATTAGCCGATCTGTGTGACCAGTATGCTTTTATATTATGCTTATAGACGTGAGGCATAAGCATTATTGTTGCAAAAAGCAAATACATATCTGCAACAGTCGTCTCTTTCCACCTGTGTAGTCTTGACTGTGGTGATAAGATCGTATTTGCCATGGTGTACTGAAAATACTTATTACTTTCCCTGACAATAATTTCCATCAATGGCTGGTCAAAGAATAATTCAAAGAATTCCAGTTCATTGGCCGTGGTTCCAAGGGGACAGGTAGGTAGAATTCCACTTTGAGAGTCATCAAAGTGGTGAGGGCTGGGAACAAAATTGGGATTTTGCTGCCAATCCCAGATACGGTTTGCTGGTGGATACTGGACATCATAGGCTGGTTGTACAGGTGGTTGTGGTTGTGGCGGGCTGGTGGCTGACGCTCCGCTTTGTCCTTGAAACTGACGAGTCAGCAGCGTGGGTCCCCGCGTGGCACAGTGAGTCACGCATGGCGGTTGCCACTACCACCACCAGCACCACTAACACCATCCACTGATGCCTGTGGCCCATCCATGCCAAGTGTAGCCACATCATCCTCACTATCACTACCTAAAACGGGTGTAGGGCCACGGGATGTACTCCGGGATGTACTCCGTCCCTGGGCACAGCATAGGGTACACTACCGAGCGCATGCGGCGGCGAACATACCGACGCTTCACTGGTGAATATGTTTCCTCACTATCACTACTCGAATGATCGTCGAGCGCAATAAAATCACAATCCACGTCAGAATCATCGTCATTACTGAAGTCAGAGGCATGGCCACGGGAAAATATTAGTTTTCTCTTACGTTTAGGAACACCCGACCGTGAGTCACGAGTGCCCACACAGAGGTAGAAGGTCGAGGATCGTCGGGGTTTTCTGCACTATTATCGATATCCTGGTCATTATTTTCAGTCACTAACTTATCAAAGCCGTAGAATTCGTCTTCATTTCCACTTCCATCAGTGTCAGAACTATCAGACAGGAAGAGGAGAGTCCCAATTTTCCGGGGAGTGAGAGCTGACTTGCGACGAGGCATGGTGAACAAGGGTGACTGAGCCGGCGTTCCCACAATGCTATGCAGGCGCCTAGATTTTTTGTTTACGGCGCACACCCACGGCGCAGACCCATTCTCTCACATGTAGGCCTATGAGCGCTTTCGCGCTAAATTTGACAGCGCTAGAATTTTGGCGTAGATCTACGGTTTGGACACTCACCGAAAAGCCGTAGATCTATGGGACGGACCCTGAAAGGGTTAAAGCAGGGGACAAGTCGTTACCATCAAATTACTGCCCAATAAGCCTAACCTCAATTGTAGGCAAATTACTAGAGTCAATTATAGCTGATAATATAAGAAGCCATCTGGATAAGCACAGCTTGATTGATGATACTCAGCATGGATTCCCCAGGGGCCGTTCCTGCCTAACTAATTTATTAACCTTCTTCAGTAAAGTTTTTGAGGCTGTTGATCATGATAAAGAATACAATATTGTTTATTTAGATTTTAATAAGGCTTTTGATGGAGTACCACACCAGAGACTGTTAAAAAAGTGGCAGCTCATGGCATTGGGGGAAAAGTGCTCTCGTGGATCGAGTCATGGCTCACTAATAGGAAGCAGAAAGTATGCTTAAATGGGGTTCAATCCGAGTGGGGATCTGTAACATGTGGCGTAAACCAGGGATCAGTCTTAGGCCTGTTGTTGTTTATAATATATATCAATGACCTTGATAAGGGTATTACTAGTGATATGAGCAAATTCGCCGATGACACAAAGATAGGTAGGATAATTGATTCAAACGTAGATGTTAGGGAACTTCAGGAGGATTTAGACAAACTCTATTCTTGGTCAGAAAAGTGGCAGATGCAGTTCAATGTAGATAAATGCAAGGTTCTGAAGCTCGGGAGTGTCCATAACCCTAGCACTTATAAGTTAAATAATGTAGAACTTAACCATACAGATTGAAAATAGGACTTGGGGGTTATGGTGAGCAGCAACCTTAAACCAAGACTGCAATGCCTAAGCGTACGTAATAAGGCAAATAGATTATTGGGATTTATATCAAGAAGTGTAAGCAACAAAAGTCCAGAGGTTATACTGCAGTTTTATACATCATTAGTAAGGCCTCACCTAGATTATGCAGCTCAGTTCTGGTCTCCATATTACAGAATGGATATAAATTCGTTAAAAACATTCAGCGTAGAATGACTAAATTAATACATAGCATTAGAAATCTTCCTTATGAAGAAAGATTGAAGACTCTTAAATTACATTCTCTTGTTAGACGAAGAATGAGGGGAGACATGATCGAAGTGTATAAGTGGAAGATGGGTATTAATAAAGGGGACATTAATAAGGTTTTGAGGATGTCTCTCCAAGAGAGAACCCGCAGTAATGGATTTAAATTAGACAAGTTTAGATTTAGAAAGGACATAGGAAAGTATTGGTTTGGAAATAGGGTAGTTGATGAGTGGAACAGTCTACCTAGTTGGGTTATTGAGGCTAGGACTTTGGGTAGTTTCAAATTTGGGTTGGATGGATATATGAGTGAGAGGGGTTGGATTTGAGTGGGACTTACAAATGAGTGGATAGAGTTATCATAGCTTATTTCTTGGGTAGCATTGAAAATTGGGTTGGTTGTTAGTGGGATGGATTGTAAAGGACCTGCCTAGTATGGGCCAACAGGCCTGCTGCAGTGATCTTCCTTTCTTATGTTCTTATGTTCTTATTTCCTGGGGAGCATTGAAAATTGGGCTGGACAAATGTTTTGTTAGTGGGATGGATTCTAAAGGACCTGCCTAGTATGGGCCAACAGGCCTGCTGCAGTGTTCCTCCTTTCTTAAGTTCTTATGTAAACCTGGAAAAAACTTTGTGGGTTAGTTTTCGAATCCCTAGCAACTTTAATTTCATAGTCCCGTTTAGCTTTTCTTATCCCCTTTCTAACGTCCCTCTTAATGTCAATATACCGATTCATAAGATGACCCTCACCTGTTTTGATGCACCTATAAATTCCTTTTTTCTGTCCTAAAAGATATCTGAGCCTATTATTAATCTATTTGGGGTCATTTCTATTCGATCTAATTTCCTTATATGGGATAAATATCCTTTATAATAAAAATAAAAATAATAATAATAATAATAATAATAATAATAATCGCTTTGGAGTGCTTTAACCCTTTGAGGGTCGGTAATGTACTAGTACATCATTGCAGCCAGGGTCAGTCACATGCTTGTACGTGTAACTTTTAGCGCCTTCCAATCGAGCAGGAGAAAGCTGGTAGGCCTACATGTGAGAGAATCGGTCTGTGTGATGTGTGCAGAAGGAAAAATATCGGGCACCCAGTGGTGCATTGTGGGATTGCCATTTTAGTTCACCTTGTCTACCATGCCTCGCAGTAAGAAACTCCTCACTCCTCGGCGAACCGGGACTCTCTTGTTCCCAAGTGACAGTTCAAATACAGATGGAAGTATCAGTGAAGATGAATTCCAGGGTTTTGAGGAGTTTGTGACTGAGAATAATGAACATAATAGTGGTAATGGTGATGAAAATCCAGACAATACTCACCCTTTCACATCTGGTGCTGGGCCATCTTGTTCATGTTCAGTTGTACCAGAACAAAAGAGGAAACTCATATTTTCCCATGTTCAAGACTCAGATGTGAACATTGGTGATGATAGTGAATATGATCTCCAAGCTCTTGAAAACAGTTACAGTAGCAAGAGTGAAGTGGAATATTTTCCAGTGAAGTGCCATTATATATGATGCTATATATGCTCTGGTAGTGTGCCATATGCTGTTCCAAGAAGTATATCTTGGAGTACATCTCGTGACTGTACATCGGGAACAGATAGTGAAAATGAAGATGATATTGTTAAAATGGTGGTGGTTATGGCGCCAGCAGCGGCCCATGCTGGTACCTACACCGCTGAGTCAGCTCAGCTACAACAAAGACCACCCTCATCCACCTACCCACCACACCAACCTCCACAACCACCTGTCAATATCCAATATCCACCAGCAGACCGCACCTGGGATTGGCAGGAAGCTGCCAATTTTGTTTACAATCCCCATCACTTTGATGAAAGTCAAAGTGGACTACAGCCATCTTGTACACTTACACACAATGTGTATAAGTTGAAGGCCAGAAACAAACCACCATATGGTCAATTTTGTTTGTCTGTTATGAGACAAATATATTCAAGTACCAAGTAACAACACCTGCAATAGAACAATGCCTGTGAACTGATTATCAACTACCCTCTTGTCTGAGGCATAGTGATCACTTCCTAATACTACTGTCTGCTACTGCTTTGAAGAAAAAGGCTCAGAAGAGGTGTAAAGAGAGGAGGAGTTTGAGGTAATCAGTCCCTCAGCCTGGAGTCGATGTGTTCAGCCCATCAATCTTGTAGAAAGTACTATATACTGTAGTCAGGTGAAGCGAAGCAGGAGGCGGGGGTCATAGGGGTACCATCCACTAGTCGAAGTAGGTCTTCATCTAAAGGTTGGACAAGGTTGAAGAATTCTTTGTATCAAGATCCCATGATGTTGCAGTGTCTGACAGATGTGATAAATGGTTTTTTAAACTATTTTTCACATGTCACCTGAAATTCCCAATAACATCCTGTTATCTTTCAATGTTTTACTTCCCATGTATTCAGTTACAACCAATACCAGGCCACTGTCACAGTCACAGAGTACTAACAGTTTTATACCAAAGTGTTTCCTCTTGCTCGGTAAATACTGCATGAACAACAATCTGCCTTTGAACAAAATCAAAGACTCGTCAATTACAAGTTTCATGAATGGATAAAGTACATGTTGAACTTTTGTTTCAGATGAATAAAAACTTTTCAAATCTTGTATAACCTGTCATTTCTTTTCAGGGGGTTTTTTGTCAGAGAGGAAAACAAAAGTAATTAGATAAATTGTTCCTTGGATGCCTTACAAAGGGCCCAAGGTACAATTGCCGAACTGTGGCAGTCGATTTTATATTATGCTTATGGACATGAAGATAAGCATTATTGTTCCCCAAAAAAAAAAATAAATTTCCACAGTTGTCTGCTTCCACTAGTGTAGTCTTGACTGTGGTATATAATTGTCAGGGGAAACCCCCAAATATAAAATTTAAATCCGTTCAGGGGTAGTTTAAATTCGAAAAGCTAAAACCCCATAAGAAATAATGGAAATACAATTAATCCATTCAGAAACCCAAAAATATCACAAAAAAATGCATTTTATAGGATTATGTTTTACACAAAACAAAAATATGTTCAATTTGTTTAATAAATTTAAAATAAAAAAATAAAATAATAGTTTTACTTCCCTTTATTGAAGTTTGGTGATGGCATCGGGAAAGATGGGAGGAGGAGAAAGGGAGTTGGGGTAGTTTTTGGAAAGGGGAACCCCACTCTTAAGAACTTTAGGTATAAAGCCCCTCGGGGGTTATTTCCTTTCTCTGTCTTTTAAACCTTTTCGGGGTCGAAGGCCCTTCAGAGCCCTGTTCTCGGGGTCGTCAAAATTTAAAAAAAAAAAAAAAATTATTTTTTTTATAAAAAGATAGAGAATCTTTTCCTGTTAATGAAACCAAATGAGAATTTAGGGGGAAAACTTAGGGAAAATTTGCTTTGCGAAGTTAGCGGTCTCGACGATGTTTACGCATGGCGATTTTCCCCGTTTTGAGCCTTTTTTCAGCCAATTCCCCTGTATAGTTGAAAAAAACCCGTTTATTTCACTGAACCCCAATTTTCTATCAAATGAGTGCACGAAACCCCCCTTTTACTGATTTCAACTACCAATACAGTGGTCAGAATTTAGCTTTTGCCAATTTCCCCAAAAATTTCAAAGATCCCAAATTTTTCCAAATAAGACCCAAAGAATAAACAAAAAAGACATTCCTGGCATAAAATAAATTTTCCCTCTGTTATAAGTCATCCAAACCCCTCTTGTTTTCTTTTGCTTTCCCCAATTTCGAATTTTTATTCTCAAAAAAAATAGAAGATTTCCTCTATGTGACTATGTATTAGTGAAAAAATGTATAAAAAATATCGCAACTTGTAAAAGAATTATTAGACTACCTTTGACATAATTGGACGTTTGCTGATTTGTTTATTTTTAAACTTTGGAAAAAACTGAAATTTCTGCTACTTTGAGCTAATTTCAAATTTTTTTCATTGTAAAAACGTCAAAAAATTTCCCCAATTTTTGTAATAGTCTTCCCTTTAAGTTTTAGACCAGGAAAACTAGAATAAACAAAAAAATACCCAAAAAAAAATCATTTTAAATTCGCTGTTTTAATCCAAAAAAAAGGTATAAGTTTTTTTTTTTTCTTTAGCTGGTGTGCTGCGGGTTTTTATATGGCAATGACCAATGACCCTTCTTTTATGTGGCCCACCGCTTTTTCACTAGTTTGAGGGGCGCTAGAATTTAGGGGTATTGTACTCAAAAACCCCATGCGAAGCGTCTAGTGCGGCCGAAAACCTGAAAAGGGGGTTTAAAGCCCTGGACCAGCTTGAGAGTCACGGGCCCCCGTTCACAAAATAAGTCCACAGTTGTCTGTTTTTGGTGGTCTTTAAGAATTTTCCCCAAAATCGGAAATGGTTCTGTCACTAATTGTTGAAAGATGGCTTGTTTGCTTGTCAGGGTGGTACTTTTCCACAAACTTTGGAATCATTCCACTTGGCACAAATTCCTTAAACTTTGAACTGGCATGAATTTCCTTGCCCTTTTTACAAAAAATATATCAAAAAAATATCACCTGCCATCTCTTTATTCTTGATCCACACCGCAAACTTCATAAACCCGATTGTTTTTTTGGTCTTTTTTTGGTTAGAAGTTTAACACCTTTCGCAACATCAGCTTCCTTGATTTGTTCTTTTTTTGCCCGGACAGAAACCCATGGTCGACTTTTCTATCATCCCGGCAGTCAACGAAAGTATGTAACCCCCTAAAGGATTGGTACCCCGAGGGGTTGATGGAAAGGGGGGTTTCCCTTCCAACAGTACCTAATCTTCTCTCTCCCCTCAGACTTCCCTACATAAGAAAAAATCGCCTTTTAAAGGTGTGTTATGCTGTTCATATTTCATTATCATGTCCATTGTTTGTTTTTGTACTCTCTATATTTCATGTAAAAAAAAATTTTTTTTTTTTAATACTTCTGGGGGTAAGGAACGGATTTTAAAAAGTATTTACGTTTTTTTTGGGGGGGAAAATTTATTCAAAATGTCTATTTTGATAATCGTCGCACTCCCCGGGAAAGGATTAACGATGATAATGGGACCATGTATTCTTAAAAGGATGTTTTTAAAATCATTGTTGCTAAAACAAGGCACAAACCCCCGTGTTAAGAGTTTACTTTTCATTGACTCTTTTACCCAGTGCCCTTTTTACCTATTTCCTCTGTTTTCAGATTCTCCTTTGTAGGACTGATGAAGCCACTGTGTGGCGAAACGTTTTTTCAATAAAAAATACCCCAAAAGTTGCACTGGTTAATTTTCAACATGTGGTTCTCTGAACCATTCATCTACAAAACCCGTCGACACTGCAAATTCTTGGGTATTCTTCACTTTTAATCTTGGGCCTGACCACTTCCACAATGAAAAAATGTGACACCACCCATGACTGCGCACCTCTCCCGCCTATGGTTTTAAGCTCCTTCCGTGTATGCCAAATTTTATTCAAGATTGAGGCTGACCCCAAAGACTCAAGGTTGAGGGACTGATTACTCTTCTCCTCTGTTTTCAAGATTTCCTTTGTTTTGGTGATGAAGCCCCTGGGGCCCAAAAAGTTTCCTCAATAAAGATCCCAAAAGGTTGCACATGTGTCTAAATTTTTCAAGTTTTACCCCCTAGACTGCTGCACCCCTCCCGCCACAGTTTATAGCTCCCTTTCCGCACGATGCCATATTCTATTCAAAATTGATGGGTGACCCCATCGATCAAGGTTGAGGGACTGTTACCTCATTCTCCCCCTGTTTTTCAAGATTTTCCCTTTTTATGGATGATGAAGCCACTGTGTGGCAAAAGTTTTTCCCCATAAAAAAAAAACACACCCAAGTTTTCCCCCACATGGTGTATTTATTAAACTTTTGCCCTTTTCTTGACTAACTCTGGGCTAACCAGTGTTTTGACACACTTTGTCACCCTGGGTATGGTGGCCACAACTAAATTATAAAAAACTCCCCCCTGGAGCACACATGATGCCCAAAAGATAGGAGAAGGACCCAGAGATCCTGCCAGGTTGAAGGTCAGCCCCCAGAGAGAGTCAGTGAGAGAGAGGAGAGAGAGAGAGAGAGAGAGAGAGAGAGAGAGAGAGAGAGAAGAGAGAGAGAGAGAGAGAGAGGAGAGAGAGAGAGAGAGAGCGCCTGGCTAAGCTCCTCCACAAAACAAAAGACTGTTGCCAAGCACAATTCTCCAGTTACCATAATTCTTACCACACCTTAATTTTACTTTTACAAAAAGAAATACAACTTTATAAACTACTTATTTAAATTGTGTGTTTATGTGTCTATAGTATAACCTATTATATTGAGAAAAATAGGCTTGACCCAGCTGCCTCTCAGTCATAAGGTTGATCAGTCCTTCTGACATTTTAGAGCAAAGTCCCCATCAATTCAATATAATTAGGTATTCCAGAGTAACTGTTACTTATAATTACATGTTGGGTCCTATAGCCCCATAACACCCCCACCTCCAGACGAAGTCTCACAAAAGCTAGCCGTGTCCCTCAGGATACGGCTAGTAAAAAGTATATTGCTTAAGTCTGAAGGCGGTAAACAAGACTACTAGAAATGCTACATATTTCCCAGCACCATAACTACTCTTCACTTTACTGTTATTTACAACAGATTGCAGAATTTTTAGAAAAGCATTTTAACCATACCATATACTCAAGGGTGTAACTATTTACAATTTTAGTGACTTTTAAAACAATACACATTACAATGCAAAAATTGCACACAATGCCCACTGTGAAAGCCGCACCAAACAGGCCTGTGCCTCTGCTACGGTAATCCAGCAAGCAACTGGTATCTCAGGGTGGCATCTTCCTGATCAGGAGACGAGAGTAGAGCCAAACCCAGAGCAGTCAGGTGTACACCAGGCAGGAAACTTCACAAAACATGTCAAGGTGTCTCTCACTTGGTGGACGAACCAAACAGTGAGACTTCCAGTCAACACTCACGATCTTAACATGGTCAGGCACTCAAGCCCATCTTCCGAGGTCCCACTCCACACAGATCCTCCAAACTTACGAAGAGGAGGCTGACATAGAACATGGAGGGGTCCAAGGGACCACAAAGGCAAATCGTCGGGCCGTTTTGTATATAGAGCACACCAAGACACAACATCACATACCTTCCTGAACGTCTCATGTTGCCGAAGGTTGTCAACTACTGCCTCAACTCACATTTACGTACACCCTGACCCTCGTCACACTTTTGGCTCTGACTCGACTCCTTCACAGTCAGATGGCTGGTAGAGAGTACTCAGGCTCGCCGAGAGTTCACCACTGCAAAAACAACAAGGTTCAGTGGTCAGTCGTTACGTTCAGGTCATCGCACGTGAGGTACAGACCCGAGCTGCTTTGGGAATTAGGTGGACGGTTACAAAGCATGGCTTGCTTCTGCAGTGTTTAAAAACTGGGTTTTTGGGAGTTAAAGGGAGGAGGTCTTGCTTCCCAGGAGGAATTAGGAGGCTGAAGGTCCACCTAAAGGGGCCGGGGAAGAGTGGAGGGGGTTGGAGTGTGGGTGGGGTTTTTCTAGCAGTGAGGTGCAGTCTTCTCCACGGAGGGGCTGAAAGGGGGGGAGGTAGCAAGGGCTCCCAGCTGTGAGGTGCAGCCCAGCCCCTGCAAAAGGGCGAGTTTTCACAGTAATGGGAGGCGCACAATAAGGAAAGTTAGAGTAAAATCTGAAGGGAGGGAAAACGCTTTCTGTTCTCCAGATGAATTTCTTCAGTGGCCCCCTGAAGGTAAGGGTATATGCCCCCCGCTAATGAAAGGAAGGCATTCTTTTGGGTTTGGGGACTCTCGGGAAAAAAAGTTGACCCTCTTTTTTTTAAAAGGGAAAAAAATTTAAGATGAGTGTGCTTCCCTGGGCGGTGTTTGGGGGCATTTTCAACAGACGGATAAATCATTCAGGTAATGGGAACAAGCCCCCTTTTCTGCCATGCTGGGGGAAAGTATTGGGGAAAGGGTAGGAGAGAAAGCTGCTAGATAATAAGGTCAGTATAGTTTCATAAGTTAAGGGAGGGATCCCATCATATGTAGCATCTTCCCTAGGGGGGAGTAGGAAATGAATGGTTGTCTAGGGAAATTTGGGGTGTAAATTGCTGGCTAGACAGATACTAAAGGGGTTTGCAATCCCATTCATTGAAACTGGAAAAATTTTTTGGCAAACAGATATGTATGAAAGGGTGGGGTTCATCTCTCGGGGGCAGGGGTGGTAGCACTTGCAGATCGTTTGAGAAGGCCTTTGGTGAAATGCCTATATTTTAAACGAGGGAAAGATAGAGGTATGGGGTGTGGGGGGAAAAAACATTTGCAAACACTGGGGTTTGGAAACATTAAAATTAAAAAAGGCTTCACATAAGTTAAAAAAAAAGAAAATAGAACAGGCACAAAAAAAGGGGGGACAGCAGAGGGCAGCAAGGGACTAGCCCCCTTAAGGTTTACAAAATCAATAGCAGGATGTTAAAAATAAGAAGTGAGCAAAATTTAAATTTGCAAGTCGGAAACATAAATTTGCTTTAAAAGAGACCTGGCTCAAACGAAAAATAGAGAGAGCCCTCTGAAAAGTCACATCAAGGGTTAAATTATTCCACATGAAGGGTCAACAGGAAAGGTGGTGGATAGCGATGTATGGGGGGGACCAATTTAAATTGTTTGTGTTAAGACAAGATTTAAATTAGGCGTCACCACTGAATCTGTTTGGTTACAGTTCTGAGGGAAAAAATAAGGGTGGATTTAAAGGGTTTTTGGGGGAGTTTCAGGGACGAAATTTTAAGGCATTCAACGAAATTGTTTCAAAATGGGGGGATTTCAACTATAGACGATTGACTGGGGGCAATTGACAGGGAAATTTTTGAGTCGGTGATTTCTTGATACGATCCCGGATTGTTTTTTTAAAACAGTTTTTACAGAGGGCCCAAAAGGGAAATAACCCCCCCCCGACTTGGTTTTTTGCCATAGGAAAAACTAATAAATTTGGGTTAAAGATGGCTTGGGGAGGTGATACAAATCACTCAGTTTTAACATATCAGGGAAATTCCCTAATAATGGCAATCAAGTCCCGTCCTGACTTTCGCTTTGGTGATTTATGGGCGAAAAATTACTTTGGGGCTGAACTGGAAAGACCTGACTAGGGTCAGGTAGGGGGGTGATGGGTTGCCGATATGATGCTTTCCAGGGCATAGTTCTAGCGCTCAGTCAAATTATGTTCCAAATAGGGAAATCAGATCAAACAAAAATGTCCTAAATTTATAACAAAATTAAAAAAATTTTGATTGGTCAAAGAGAGGGATATATAGGGAAAAACAAAAAGAGGAAGGGGCAATTAAAAAATCGAAAATTCAGTTAAAGAAAAAAAAAAGGGAATTAAAAAGCAAAAAGAGATTTTGAGGTTTAAAATTCAAGAGAATCGAAGACTAACCAAAAGGATTCTTTTGGTATACAGAAGTAAGATCAGGACAAGATAGGCCCACTCAAAAGTTCCTGGGTCAGCTCACTGAAGTGATAAGGAAAAGTGTAGAAATTTTTTTAAAAATACTTCCTCTCAGTTTTTACACAGGAGGGTCCAGGATATTCCGTAATGATAAATTATGTAGAACAGGACGATAATAAACTGTGCACGATTAGGGTCACAAGTGACATGGTCCTTAGGCAAATAGATAAATTAAAACCTAACAAATCCCCAGGCCCTGATGAACTGTATGCAAGGGTTCTAAAGGAATGTAAAGAGGAGCTTAGCACACCTTTGGCTAATCTTTTCAACATATCACTACAAACTGGCATGGTGCCAGATAAGTGGAAAATGGCAAATGTGATACCTATTTTCAAAACAGGTGACAGGTCCTTAGCTTCGAACTATAGACCAATAAGCCTAACCTCCATAGTGGGAAAATTTATGGAATCAATAATTGCCGAGGCAGTTCGTAGCCACCTTGAAAAGCATAAATTAATCAACGAATCTCAGCATGGTTTTACAAAGGGGCGTTCCTGCCTTACGAATTTATTAACTTTTTTCACTAAGGTATTTGAGGAGGTAGATCATGGTAATGAATATGATATTGTGTATATGGACTTCAGTAAGGCTTTTGACAGGGTCCCACATCAGAGACTATTGAGGAAAATTAAAGCACATGGAATAGGAGGAGAAATTTTTTCCTGGATAGAGGCATGGTTGACAAATAGGCAGCAGAGAGTTTGCATAAATGGGGAGAAATCAGAGTGGGGAAGCGTCACGAGCGGTGTTCCACAGGGGTCAGTGTTGGGCCCCCTGCTGTTCACAATCTACATAAACGACATAGATGAGGGCATAAAGAGCGACATCGGCAAGTTTGCCGATGACACCAAAATAGGCCGTCGAATTCATTCTGACGAGGACATTCGAGCACTCCAGGAAGATTTGAATAGACTGATGCAGTGGTCGGAGAAGTGGCAGATGCAGTTTAATATAGACAAAATGCAAAGTTCTAAATGTTGGACAGGACAATAACCATGCCACATATAAACTAAATAATGTAGATCTTAAATTACGGATTGCGAAAAAGATTTAGGAGTTCTGGTTAGCAGTAATCTGAAACCAAGACAACAGTGCATAAGTGTTCGCAATAAAGCTAATAGAATCCTTGGCTTCATATCAAGAATCATAAAAAATCGGGGTCTAGATAAAAAAGGGTTTTCCTCCTCACCTTGCCTTGAAGCCCCTAATGCGGGCAACGGGGATGTACTCTGCTTTTAAAAGGGGGCCCCCCCCCCCCTGGGTGGTTCCCCCCTTTCCTGATCTCGCTGCCTTACCACAAAATTTTTAGAGTGTGTCCATTTTGTTACAGTGTAAAGGCATAACCTTAAAGGTATTTTTACCATTTGGTGTGGGGGACTGGAAATGTTTACTCGAGGCCCTGAAACTTTAAACTATTGTCTAGGTAAACTGTTGAACCCCAGCGGGTTTAAACCTTTTCCTTCTTTTTTTTATGGGGGCCACCTCAGTTTTCCAATTTGTTCCAAAAAATTCTTGTCCCCTTACCTTTATGACCATAAACTTGGTTTAAGGTTTAGAATGGGGGGGAAATTTTCAGAACGCATAAAACTGTTTTTACTTCCCCAAATTTCCCCCTGGGGCCCAAAAAATGGGGTCCCCCTTAGTTTCCCCCTTTGTTCTGAAAGTTTTATTGGGTTTTTGCCCCCAAAATATTCTCGGAGGGCAACAGGGATTGTATTTACATTCCTCATGAACCACAGATCACTTTTTTGGTTATAGCTTTTTTAACCCCTTTTAAGAAAAAACCCATTCTTAAAAAGGAACAGTTTTCTTCCCCAAAAACTCATTTTGGGGCCCTGCCCATCCCCCGAAATTTTTATTTCTGAACTTTTGCCCTAATTTCTCGGGTTATCAGGGGGGTATGAAGCAATACCCCCTTTTTTAATTTTTAAATAAATCAGAAAAAATTTTGCCCCCCCAGAGTCTCTACTCTCGGGAACCCTTTACCCACATTTGGGGCGAACTGGGGTAGCCCACTTCTGTTGGGGGCATCCTTGCCCCAAAAGAAAGTTTTCTCAAAAAAGAAAAATATCTATCGGGGTTTTCTCCTTTTAAAATTAGGGAAAAAATTTGCAGCTTTTAGTTATTTTAAAGGGTACTGCTCAGGCTCTTTTTCAAACCCCCTAATCTTTGACTTTTCTTCCCCTTAGCTTTCTTTAATTTCATTTCAGCCTCTAGTACAGTTTAATTTCGCCTAAATTCCTCCTTTCCATATCACCGGATTTGGTTGATCCCTCATTTTTCACTTTTAAACGGGCATTTTTAAATGTAAAATTTATTACCTTTCTTCCCTAAAGGGCCAAAAAAAAATTGGGAAACTCATTTTTCTGACATATTTTTTAATCTTTAAACACATGCTTCCCTTTTACAGTATCAGGGGACAAAGTTCCCACAGGACATAAAAAAACCCCAAAAATTTGAATGAAAAACTATGCACACGCATTTACCAAAAACCACAAAAAAAATTTGGTTACTAAACCTTTTCCCCTCCCTTTAGGAGAAAAACAACCTGTAAACAAATATATGAAACAACACTTCCATGCCCCACCTTGGAAAATCTTTTACCAGAAACATGAAAACTGTTTTTAAACCCCAAACCAGCACATATAGTTAAAAGAATTTTTTTTGAGTTTTTTTTAAGCATAAAATTAACTACCCCGGGGACGGGCCCCCCATTTTTCCTTTGGGTTTGCCCTTACTACTTTGTAGAAAGGTTTTTCATAAAATGTTTAGTGTGGGGTAGCTTTTCTTAATGGCCTCTTTTGCCCTAGGGTAAACTTAAAATCATGGCTGATCATCTTGAGTGTCCCCTAAAACCCCTTTTCCCAAAAGCCTCCTCACGGTTTTTAAAATACTACAATAAAAATATAACTGTATTAAAAATGGGTTTGGGTACAGAAAATACAATTACAGCCTCACATTTTTAAAAACAAAAGGGATCTACACATCCATAGCGGGTTCCCCCACATGGTGTACCTTTTTAACTTTTGCCCTTTTCCCCTCTTGAATAACTCGGGGCAAACCCAGTGTTTTGACACACTTTAGTCACCCTGGGTAGGGGTGGCCCCAAAAAAACTTTAACCCCTTAAAAAAAAGGGACCCCCGGGGCCAAAATAAAGGCCCCAAAAGATAGAGAAGGACCCAGAAAAATCCCCCGGGGGGAAAAAGGGGTGGGGAAACAGAGAGAGAGGGGGTAAGAAGAGAGAACAAGGGGAGAGAGAGCAGAGAAGAGAGAAAAAAACTGGCAAAGTCCACCCACCAAAAAAAAAAGACTGTTCCCAAACCCCAAAAATTTCCCAAATTTAAACCACAATTTACCACCCCTTTTAATTTTTTTTATTAATTACCCACACTGGCCGATTCCCCCCAAGGCAGGGGGGGGCCCCAAAAAAAAAAAATTTTTCACCACATTCACTCCATCACTGTCTTGCAAAAAGGGGTGCTTTACATACAGTTTTTTAAACGGAAACTTTAAACCCCCCCTCCTTAAAGGTGCGGGAAAACTGTACTTCCCATCCCCAGGAAAAAGGTCCGGCCTCCCCGGTTTCCCTAAAAACCCCTTCATAAATGTTACTTTGCTCACCCCTTCAAAAAGCACGTCAAGTTTTAAAAAAACCATTTGTCTCCATTCACTCCTATCAAAAACACCCACGATGCCGGGCCGGGAAGAAAAAGCCCCGCACAAAAAAACCCCCTTTACCCCCCCCCCAAAAACCCTTTTCCCTGGGCCCGCCCCCTCCCCCCTCCCCCGTTTCCTTTTTTCCCCCACTACAGACTGTCCCACTCTTAAAGTTATTCTGTTTCCTCCATTCTCCCCACATGTCCGAACCCCCCTCAAAAACCCCCCCCTCACCCTCTGGAAAAAACATTTTGGTAACCCCGCACCTCCCCCTAACTTCCAAACTACGAATTTCTCATTTTTTCACACCAAAAATTGCCTCAGACATGACATCTCCACTGCCCCCAGTTTTCTCCTCGCTCCCAAACTTTCATCCCCCTGCTTCACCCCATATAAGACCCCTTTTGGTTTAAAACTATATTTAAAAATTCCTTTCCCCCTTTTTTGCCTCCAGGGACAAAGTTTTGTCTCCACAGACTCCTAAGGTGGCACCACTCCCCCTTTTTCCCCCCTCTTCAATTCTAGATTCACCTCATTTTTTCCCATAGACCCATCCGTGACACTTCCACCCCCAAAAAATATCTAAATACATTCCCCCCGCCAATTTCCCCTCCCCCCCAAAATTGTTACCCAAATCTTTCATCACCTAATTTTTTTTATCCTCATAACCTTAATTTTACTTTTACAAAATAAAATTTACAACTTTATAAACTATTTTTTAATTTGTTTTTTAAATGTGTTTTTGTAAAACCCTATTTTTTGAAAAAAATGGGCTTGACCCAGCTCCCCTCTCAGTCAAAAGGTTGATCAGCCCCTTCTGACATTTAGGCAAAGTCCCCTTCAATTCAAAAAATTTAAGGTATTCCAGAGTAACGTTACTTATAAATAAATTTTGGGGCCCCAATAGCCCCAAAACCCCAAACTGGCGTCTTTTTAAAAATTTCCCAAAAAGGGGCCCAAATCTCGGTCACTGTACAATTTGGGCCGATGTTTCCCCAAATAAATTTTTCCCAAACCTCCCCCCCACTTTTCAAAAATTTTCCTTAATTTTCTTTAAGAAGGCACCCTTTTTCCATCTCTCTTCCTCCTCCTCTCCCAGAAAAGTTATGGCTGAAAAATTGGTTGCTTTTCCCGCTGAAGCTCTTGCAGCTCCTCAGGGGTTTTGCTCTTCATTTTTGCTCCCCCAAACCAAAACTTTTCCCACATACCCCCAAACTCACACCCAAAATCCCAGGGAAACCCTCCCCCAATGCCCCCAAATGTTTTCAAAAACTGACATAGGCCATGGGGTTCCCCCCCCCCCAAAAACCCCTTAAAAACCCCTTTTGGGGGGCACAATCGGCCAAAATTTTTACAAGCAAAAACGGGCTTCCTTGTTTTTCCTTTTTTCCCTTTCCCCAAAAGGGGAAGGGATAGGGTTATATAGGGTTTGTTATACATCCGGCCAGTTGGGGCCACGTATCCCATTTTCCCATTTTTGCTAAAAATGCGTTTTTCTTAAATTAAAATCGAAATTTTCCCCCTTCTTTCCCAAAAGGTTTGGGCATTTGGACCCTTTCTTAGGAGCCTTAGTAGCTTATTTAGCACTTGAACATTTAAAATAAGGGAATATTTTTAAATATTTTGTCGGGAAAAAGTGAGGGGCCCGGTCGCTCACTAGAAAACAATAGCACACTGGCGGGGAAGGAACCCTGAGGCCGCTCAGAGCCGGGGAGTACGCACCCGGACAAAAATGAAGCGGGGTCAACAACCATTTGCGACCCAATGTTTGGACGAAAAAATGAAAAACGATTTCCAAAAAAAGGATGGTTTCAACCCCCGAAATTATTGGGGGCCCACGGGTATAGAAAAAATTTAAATTTAAAAACAATAGGGTAAAAACCATTTATGAAAAAATTGTCAGACAAAAAAAAGGATCGGGTGTATTGTACTAACCACAGCACTGTAAAAGGTTGATTTTAAATGTTGGATGCAATTTAAAAAAGGATTCGGCCTGCCCATGTTTGTAGGAAATATACATACTTTTGGTTTATTTTAAATTTAAAACCTATACCCAAGTCTGTTTAATTTTTACCAGCAATGCCATCACAATTAAAAAAACTGTTTGATTGTTCCCAAATGTTTTAAACTTTTAAAGTTTTAAAAGTCTGTATAGTAGTTTCTGTGGGTTTTTTAAATTTTAGGAACTCTTTAATATATACTTTACTCTTTTTCTTGATGGAGGAACTTATTAAAATTTTTTTTTTTAAACCAAGGGAAATTTGAATTTTAAAATAAAAATTTGCTTTTGCCCCAGCCTGCCCACTATTAGATTTCTAGTGTTTAAAATTTTTTTTTCGGGGTATACCAGATACGGGTTACATAGATTATTTTACTTTGCACATATGTTGTAGAGAACCTAGGAAAAACCCAAAAAAAGTCAGTGATTTTTTTTCCCCATTGGGCCCTTTTTAAATACCCATTTTTTATACAATGTAAAGATATCTTTTATTAAAACTATGGGGAAGGGGAAAACAAAAATTCTTCCTCCGTAAGCCATGCGTCAAAAGGGGCGACAAAAAATGGGGGGAGAAAGGGGGCTAGTAACCCTTTTCCCCTTTGATATTTTACAAAATTTTTAAAAGGGGAGAAATTTTCCTTTTTTTCCTTTTTTGGGCCACCCCCCCTCGGGGGGGAAAAGGGTTTTAAACTTTAAAAAGGAAAGGATATATACTAGAAATGGGGAAAAAAAAGATTTTATTTACATTTACATGGTTTTTAGCAAAAAAAAATAAAAAAATCTTTCTCATTCCTTTCTGTTGCTACATTCATTATTGTACCTTTCGCCTTTTCTTTTGAGGGTTCATGCATGACGGGCTTTGACATTGCAGGCAGTCTTTTCCCTTTCCCTTTTAAATTGCGTACAATAAAAGGTTTTTGAAGCCTGGCCGCTGTTTGTGGGTACTACAAAGTTTGCCTCTTCCCCTAGTACTGTAAATTAAACCCATCCCCCCCCGGCCGGGTTTAAAACCCCGGGGTCTAGAGTCTCAAAACTCACCCCGTCGCTTTTAGCCACTAGACCAGCTACCCACAATAAGTTTCACCCCAAAAGGTATTTTTTAAACCCCAAAGGGAAAATTTAGCACGGGGCACCCCCTGGACCAAAAAATGCAATTTTTTTTACAGACGAATCCCCAGCTAGCGGGCCGTAAACGAACTCTAGCTAAAAGTCCTTCACTGCCGTCAAAATGACCCCAAGAAATCGTGTCATTACGATTTATTTGAGTCATATGTGATTGTTTGGGGTTCCCCACCTTTTGGACATAATCACATAAGATTTTCTGCATACCATTTTTTTTGGACCCAATTTAAAAAAATTTGGATTTAAATAAAGTTGTTATACTCTTCTTCGACATTCAGCATATCCAATTGTTGTAATTCATCCGGGCCTACATGTTCCTTGGAGGCAGATCTAGGGATGAATATTATTTTTTTTTCTGAGTGATTTGCATTTATTTTTTTAGTTTTTTATTTTTTTTTTTTTGGGTTCAAGCAGAGAACCATAAAAAGCAAGCCCCTGGGCCAAAAATAAAAAGGAAAATGGGCTAAACATGGGGCCCTTTCCAGCCCTCAGTGGGTAATATTGGTTTGTCGAAAGGGGAAAACTTCAGCCAGCATTTGTTTGCCCTTTACTACACTGTTCCTTATCAGTTCTCCTGCATGCAGGGGGTAAAAGGGTGATTCCCAAAATTTTTTACTGAGGAGACTGAAGTGATGGGTTTTCCCCTTTTACGGGGGGCCCTTTTAAAATTATTTCCCCTTCTCAGTTTATGTTTCATGCCAAAGAGTATGGCTTCCGTTTTCCCGGATGTAACGATATTTTTTGTTGCCCACAAACCAAAATGTTGCAGGGCCCCATTTTAGTTTTAAATTTACATTAACTATATTTTGGGGGCTTTCCCTGACACTAACGGGAGCCTGTCATCCCACAGAGAAGGAGTTTGCACTTGACAGTGATGGGCATTTTAAATTTAAAAATAACTAAAAATAAAAATTTAAGGGAAACTTTTATTCTGTTTTTTTGGGATACTGGCCATTTTTTTTCCTATTGTAAAAAGGGGAAACCTTGCCCAAATTTCGGGTCGGGGGTCATACTAGTAAGGCTTGCATCCCCCAGGGCTGGTGCCATACTAGTAAAATTTAAATTCAGCACCTTCAAATCAAAGCGAAAAAAGGGCTCGTTTCCCCTAAATATAAAGAAAGGGTCTATGTATTTCAGTTTTCACAGTAAAAAAAAAATTCCTCCCAGCACGGGCAAAATGAAAAAAAAAAACCCCCTTTTTTTTGGGTTTTAAAAAAACCAACGACTTTGCAGTTTTTTAATGTTCGTATGGTATTTATGGCTGAAATTAAAAACCGTTTTTTTTGGTCCCATTTTTAGAATGGATGTTTTGTTACAGAAATGGAGATGATTTTAATTAAATTTTCCCCAATGAAAAGTATTTTAAAATTGAGCTAAAGTAGAAGAAATGTTCGTTTTTCCCAAATTTTAAAGAGTAAAAAAAATTCATGTTTTTCACCCAAACATGTTTACTATGAGTCTCATATCTTTCAAAAATTGCTTTGATATTATTTAAAAACCTTTTTTACACTAATGCAGCAGTTGCATAAAAAGAAATCTTCTTTTTTTTGTGAGAATAAAAATTCAAAGGGGGAAAGCAAAAAAAGAAAGGGGGGCCTGGGGATGTGATTTAATAAAAAGAGAAAAATTTTTATTTTAGCCCCGGGAAATGTCTGTTTTGTTTATTCTCGACCAAATTTTTAAAAATTGGCATCTTTTAAATTTGTGTGAAACTGGGCGATACTCCCCAATTTTCTGCCCCTTTTTAAATTGGGGATATTTTAAAATTTTGGAAAATTGGATATTTTCCCTTGTACTCATTTGACGGGAAAAAAATGGGTTCGAGCAAAATATTAAGATTTTTTTAAACTGGACTTGGGAAATTTGGGCCCAAAACAGGGTTTCAAAGTGGGTGAAAATCGCCGATGCAAAAAACATTGCCAAGACAGCTAACTTTCCCAGACAAAAATTCCCAAAAAGTTTTCCATAAAAATTTCATGCTTTTGGTGTCATTATGATCGGGAAAAGTTTTTTTTAACAAGAAAAAAAAATTTTTTATTTTTTTCAAAAAAATTTTCAAACCCTGAAACCCTTTCCCAGGGTTAAGGGGCTCTCTCCAGGAGAAAAGCCTTTTAACCCAAAAGGGGTTTAAACCCTTTGACTGTTGAAACCCCCCAATCCTGAGGTGTCCCGGGTGCCCCGAAAAAATTTAAAAAAAAAAAAAAAAAATTTTTTCTTTGAAATGATGGAAATCTTTTCCTGTTTTAAAAACCCCCAAAAAAAAAAAAAAATTTTGGGGAAAACTGACGGAATTACGCTCTCGCAAAGGGTTAGCAAACCTCTGCGATATTTACAAATCGGCGATTTCCCCCCACTTTGACCAAATTTTCGGCAATTTCCATTTTTCCCAAAAGTAAACCCAAACTCAAAAGCTTTTTCTTCGAACCCATTTTTTCTTTCTATTGAGCAAAAGGGAAAACCCCCACTTACCGATTTCAACTACCCAAAAACGTGGTCGAAAATTTCTTTTTGGGAAATTTTCCCCAAAAAATTTTAAAAAAATTTTGAAAAATTTCAAAAAAAGGGAAACCAGAATGAACAATGCAAAACTTTCCGGGCTCTAAAAAACATTTTTTTTGTTCATCGGGCCGTCTCCGGGGCCCCGGGGATTTTACTCTTCCTTTTTATTTTGAAATTTTATTCAAAAAAAAAATAAAAAGATTTACTGTTATGCAGGCAAATGCAATATGTAAAAAATTGTAAAAATAACATAACCCCATTCATGACTGCTATCGAAGGGGCTTTTTGGGGAACTTTTATTGGTCAATGACATCTCGGGTTTACTATTGAACATGGGCCCAAAAATCAAACATTTCCCTACTTTGTGCCCCTTTCCAGGTTTTTTTTATAGCAAAATCAATAAAAAATCCCCTCTATTTTAATAATATTTTTTCCCATTCTATCAAATGAGCCCAAAAAAAAAAGAAAACAACCATAAATACTAAACAAAAATTAAACCCACAAAGTCGGAAATTTTAATTAAAAAAAAGGGGCCGGATTTTATTTTTCTCATTTTTCACTGCATGCCCCAGGATTTTTTTTAAATGGTCACACGGGCCCCACACAGCCCCCCCCATTCTCTCACATGTGGGCCCTCCCCTTTTTTCCCCGGGCTTGATTTAAAGGGGCCACAAAAATTTTAATGGGGACATAACGCCCAAACACGTACCTCGTAAGACGTTTTTTTAAAAGGGGCCCGGGGGGAACAGTAAAAGGGGGTTAATAAGCAATAAAAAGGTTGTAATTTTACATTTTGGTTTTAGGTAAGTTACAGTGAATAAAAAAAACAAAATTTTGCAATTTATTTTCACCATATTTTCTATCTTAAAACCAATCAAAATAAATTTCAAACTCAACATCTTCCATGCAATAAAATTAAAACCCCAAGGGAAAACAAAAATTTAAAACCAAAAAACGATATGAAAATCCCCTGAAAAGTTGCTTTTTTTACCCAAAAAAACAGGTCATATTTTTTTTTTCCCCCTCAGGGCACTGTAACTGCGGGTTTTTTTTTATATGGTGCACACTTCCCACTCACATTTTTCTCGGAGGGGAGCTAAAGGTAAAAATTAGATTAAAAACCCAAAAATACGGACATTTGGCCCTGAAACTGTATAACATGGCCCCCGACCCTAAAGGGGTTTTTAATGAACTCCCTTAAGGTTAAAAAATTTTACAGAAATAAATTTTTTAAATGTATACAGTGGAAAACCTTAAATTTTCATACATAATCCATTCCAGGGGCTAGAAACAGGTCCCCCATCAAAAATTTCCGGGCATCTTTGGGGACCTGAAGTGTCCCGGTTTTTACTGAGTTTGTAAATTTTACAAAAGGGGTTGGGTTTTAGAATAAAATTAAAAAAATTTTAACCCAAATTTCGACTTCACGGGTTCTTTTTTGAACATGGCAAAAATTTCGAAATTTCCACAACTTTAAAGTAAATTTTCAAGGTACTTTTCGTCATGAAAGAAATTTCAAAATCATGTCTTTTCTGTAATATATCTTCCATTTTATAAAAATAACCCCAAAAAAATGAAAATTTACAACCAAAAAAAAAAACCAAAACAAAAAACAAAATCCCAAAGAGGGGGGCAAATGGCTGAAAGGGGAACCCCTTATTTATCTTTCTGTCTTTTTTTTTTTTTGGGGTTTTTTTGGGTTAAAAGCATTTTCCATGTTTACTTTTTCCCCAAATTTTAAATAAAATTCCCCCAAACAAAAAAACCGAAAAAAAAATTTATTTCCCAAAAAATCTTATTTGGAAAACCCCAAGCCAGGTACTGGAAAATAAGCCCATGCTGACTTTCTGGTTTATCCTGGTTCTCTTTTCATACACTGCAAATTTTATGAAAAACTATGAAACTTTTATTTGTTTTATACCTGAAAAACTTATTTTACTTCTGTCTGTCAACTGAGTAAAAGGAAACGGGCCCCATTCCTTTTTTTAAAACTCCCCAAAAAAGTGGTCAGAAATTGGAAATTTTGGGCCCTTTTTTCAAAACAAATTTCAACGGGATACCAATTTCAAAAAGGGTCCAGAAAAAAACAATGCAGCCCTTCCCGGGCACTAAAAAAATTTTTTTCCCCGTTTTTTGTCACGCTCCCTGCCCCTCTTACATTACTCTTGTTTACCTTTTGGGAAATTTTTTTTCCCCCCCAAAAAAAAAATAGATGATTTACTGTTTTTGCAGACAAACGCTTTTAAATTTTTTTAATAATTACAAAAAATAATGTCAATCCATTCTTGACTCCGTATTTGGAAATTTTAATGGCGGGCGGAGAGGTATTGGACGGTGAGTAAATTTTTTACTTTTGGCTTCCTAAAGAATAGAACTTTTCGCTACTTTTGAGCGAAATTTCAAGGTACTTTTGGGTCATGAAAGCAATCAAAAAATTTTCTTTTTCGGGAATATCTTTCATTCTATCAAATGCCCCCCGAAAAAATGAGAAATAACCATAACCCCATAAAAAAATATACCGCTAAAGGGGCCCCGCTAATGGCTAAAAGAAAAGGGGGGGAACTCTGCTTTTTAGGGTTTTTTCCCTTTCTTTTTTGGTGTAGGGAAGAAGTATCTTTCCATCAAAAACATTGCCCAAGTTTGAATAAGAAAAACCCAAACCCCAAACCCCCAATTAGAAAATAAAAAAAATTAATAATAAATAATAATAATAATAATTTCTTTTTTTAAAATAACTTACATGTAAAAAGGAAATACAGGCCAAGTGACATCAGTGAAAAAACTATGGTATAAAAAGGCCCCTTGTTATGCTGAAAATTTTCAAAAAAAATTGGGTCATTTGCCCCGGATAACCCCACACTAGTCAAACCTAACACCCAGGCCCCCTTTCCCTAAATGGGAAAACCCATAGAAACGGGTTTTTAAAGAAAAAGCCTTTTTCTACCCTGGCGGGGAATCGAATTTTTACCAAAAATCTTAAAAGGGTAACCCAACCAGGTTTTAAAAAAAAAGCCACGTTGATTTTTTTGGGGGTTATCTGGGTTCTCTAACTTTTGGCTCATGGGTGTAATCATAAAAAGGGGAAAATAAAACTTTTTTTCATGTTATGGGGGGTTTACGAGGGGATATTTTGTTACCCTGTGTATACCCATTTTCTCTAATAAAACCCCCCCAAGACAAGGATAGGAGAATTTTTTTTGTTTACCATATCCTTTTCGTAACTCTGTCGAACTGCTCGTTTTTATAAAAAATTTTTTTCATTCTGGACTTTTTAAAAACATTTTAAATGTTTTTTTAAAATTTTTTATTATTTAATATTAGATCAATTGTGATAGGAAAATAAGCTGTAGTTTTGAAATTAACGTAATAATAAAACATATTCCCCTGCTTCAGGGAACTTTTTTCCCATAAAAAAACCAACATGGCTTTAAAGCCACCCTTTTCTTTAAAAGGATAATGTACTGTGTAGGGGCTTTTTCTAATTTAAGATTTCTTTATTCATTGGAACCATGGTAGGGCTAAAAGTAAGCGGTTAAAACAATAAAAGGGGAAAAAGAAATTGGAATGACTTTTGCCGCAAGTAGCGCCACCAAAAAAAAACCCCGCAGGTTGGTGTGGCGACGATGGAAATTTGAAATTTTGCTTAAACCAAAATTAGTGGCCCAAAAAAACTGAAGGAACCGAAAACTGATTCCGGGTTTTTGATGGGGACCTGTTTTAAAGTCGAAGCAATATTTCCCATAAGAAATTAAAGGGGAAATCAAATTAATTTTCCCTTCTAGACCACCAAAAATATTTCAAAAAAAAAAAATAAATTTTTTAGTTTTAATTATAGCTTTACATACCCCCCCCCCAAAAATAAAGAGACTTAAATTGAATGGAAAAAAAAAACATTTAAATAAAAATTTAAAAATAACATTTTTACTTACCTTTATTAATGACTGGGTTTATGGGGATCGGAAAATAGGGAAGGGGGGAGTATGGGAGGCTTAGTGTTTTGAAGGGGAATTTCCCCCCCATAAGCACTTAATATCAAAGCCCTCCTGGGGGTTTCCTTTTCCCCTTTTTTGTCTTTTAATGACCTAGGGGCCCGCTTGAGAGTCAAGGGGCCCTCTCACAAAATTACTGTCCACAGTCCCCTGTCTCTGGCCCTCTTTTAAAATTTCCCTAAAATGGGGAAAAGGTTTTTATCCTGAATTGTTGCAAAGATGGGTTTTGTTTTAGCATGGTTTAGGGTGAAAAATTTTTTGAAAAGCCTGCCTCCCATTCCTGTGCACAAATTTCCTTAATTTTGAAGAAGGTACCTCAAACCCCTCCCTCTTTCCTCCTTCTCGAAGCAAAATTCCCAAACGTGGTCTGATTTCTGTTTCCCGATGAAGCCCCGGCAGCTCTTCAAATGGTCAGCTCTTCCTTGCGGATGTCCACCAAATTTTTCCACATCCAACCACCCCTCACCTCCAAAACCCCCTGGAATTTTTGGCCCCAATTTCCAACCCAAAACCTTTCAAACAGGGAGAGGGTTGGAAAGGGTCAGGGTTTGCCTCAAAAACCCTTTAAAATTTCCCCCTTGGGGGACCCCAAACGGGCCCCAACGTCTCCCAAACAGAAATTTTAAAAATCCTTTAAAAGTTATCCCTCCCAAATGGGATATTTCAGTTGTAGATAATTAAGTGATTCCTCCCAAAATCCTTAGGGCAACGGGGTGTCTGAGGGTCACTTCAACAAACTTTTGAAAATTTTCTTTGGGGTTTAAATTTTTTAAGTTAAAAAATGCCTGTGGTCTAAGGGCAGGAGGAGAAGAGTGGTGTTAGGGGGCAAGAAAATTCCCCTGGGGGTGAAACCCGGGAAATTTCCCCCAAAAACAATTGGTCACCAAATTTTGGGGGATTGCGGAGCTTGGGCCAGGGAAAAAGGAACATTGGGGTGGCAAATTAATTTCCCGGAGGGATTTTTTTTACACTTTTGGGCCCCCCTCCTTTTTGGACCCACTCTTCGAATTTGCCCCATGACCCATGCTTATTATTGCTTTCCACAACACACCCCAATTTTTCTTGATTACATTGTTTTTTTTGAACACTCTTGGGTTTTTGGGGGTAACCTTTTAAAGGCTTCACTTTAAAATCCCCCCTAGGATTGCACAGAACAAGAGAGTTTGTATCCCCTTTATACGTATCCCTTTCCCGCAAATTTTGTAGGTCCCCTTTGGCATTTTTTTCCACAACAAAGGGCCCGTTTCATTACAAATTTAACACTTGTTGGGGGTTTTAAATTTTCAGTCTCTAGTAAACCCCTTGAATTCACGGGACCCAATTTTTTTAAACCCCAATTTGTTAGAACTTTCCAAACCAAAACCAAGGGCTTACAACACTGTGTATGCCACTATCTTTTTTAAAAATTTTCAAACCGCCTCTGCTGGATTTAAAGTAACTTTAAAAGCAGCACTGTCCAAAGGGAGTTTCTTTATGAGATCTTTATGCCAAATGTTGCCTTTTCCAAAAAGATCCCAAATCCCCAAAACACTATCAACCCCCAAAATGTTTAACATTGTTTCCCCACCCTCAACAACTTCTCAAACCCCTTTGACTAATTTTGGGGATCTAGTTTTTGGGGGAAAAAAAGTCAACACCTTTACAACTTTAGCTTTCCCTTTATTTCCCTTTTTTTTCCTAGGGTAGGGAAACGATTGCAACTTGGGTTTTTTCCATATTCCTGGCCCGGGTCCCAAAAAAAGTTGCACACCCTCCCGGATTTTTTTACTATCTCCTTTACTTCTATGGGTTTCTTTACTTTCTTTTACCAAAAAGGGGCCACTAAAAGTTTTTTTGGGGCCCCTGGTTATTTATTTTTTTAGTCCCCACTTAATTAAAAAAGGCCCCCAAACCAAAAATTAATTTTAGAAAAAGTTTGGGGGAGCATGCAGGTTAGTGGGGGACACAAGCCAAAGCCAAACTGGCCCCAAGCGGGATGGCCGGGGGTGCGGGGAGGGGGACAGGTCGGTTCGGTACTAAAAAACGGGGCAAGTACAAAACTCGGTACAAAAATGAAACCGAAAAAAAATGTTCTAAAATTGGGCCATATGAAACCCGGAGTTCAATATCTTTTTTAACCTTTCTCAGCTATCAAAATTTTGGGGCCCAGTCCCCGGGGCCCCTTTTTTACCCCCCTTTTAATCTTTTGACCATGCCACAGGGTGGGTTTGGGGGGCATAATAAACAAGTAAACTAATAAACTTAAAATTTTACGATACTTTGGCAAAAATGAAAAATCAAATTTCCCCCTGTATGTGGTTTGCCGGGATATGTCAACAATTTCCGGGAAAAGAGTGGAGAGGGGGCTGGGCAGCTGTCGTCAAGTTGGGGCAGTCCCTGTTTAATAAGTAAATCAGTTTAATCCCGTAAATCCCGTCCAGTCATTAACCTGTTTTAGCGTCCCGAACCCCAATCGAAAAGTGTCCACAGGGGCCAAGAACCCTTGGAAAAATTTTTTTTTTTTTTTTTTGAAAAAGGGGTTTAAAAAATCTTTCTGAAGGTAATAAAAAAAAATGTTTTTTTTAAATTTTTTTTTATTAATTAACTGGCCGATTTTCCCCCAAGGCGGGTGGCCCGAAAAAGAAAAACTTTCCCCCTTAAATTTACTTTCCCTCCCCGGGGGTTTCCAAAAGGGGGCTTTACACTTCAGGGTTTTAAAAATGCAAA
Source organism: Cherax quadricarinatus (assembly GCF_026875155.1). Lineage (NCBI taxonomy): Eukaryota > Metazoa > Arthropoda > Malacostraca > Decapoda > Parastacidae > Cherax > Cherax quadricarinatus. Next base: position 40,594,154 of record NC_069418.1, on the reverse strand, counting down.
TAAAAAACCCCTCCTTCAAATGCAGGGACGTACTTCCCCCTCCAAGGGGTCAATCCGGCCCCCGGTTTCCCCGAACCCCCCTTTATAAATGGTTTTCTTTTTCTCACACTTTCCCAAAAGCACGTCAATATTAAAAACCATTTGTCTCCATTTTACTCCCATCAAACACGCTCACGCATGCCCGCTGGGAAATCCCCAAACCCCCCCGCACACAAAAACCCCCTTTACCCCCCCCTCCAACCTTTCCCCAGGCCGGGCCCCTTTCCCCCCCTTCCTTCCACGGAAAATGATACACTCTTGAAGTTATTCCCCGTTTTGCCCCCATTTTCTCCACATGTCCCAACCACCCCAACCCAAACCCCTTTCCCCCGCCCTTTTGGACAACAGTTTTTGGGGGAAACCCGCCCTCCTCCTAACTTCCCCAAATACGAATTCTCTGCATTATATTCCACCACCATTGCCACAACAGACATCTCCCCAAAAAAAAATGGAAAAAAAAAGTAAGAAATTTTTAAAAACAATTGACAAAAATTTTGCTATCACTGAGTCAGCGATATTTTGCATTGGCCTTTTGGCCCCAAATTTTACTTTCCTTTTTTTGGCAAAATTTCAGGTTCCCCCCCCTCAAACATTTTACGAGGGTTTGGGATCAGAGCCCCGCAATTTTTGAAAAAATTTGCAATGTTTGGTTTCCCCAATATATTGTAGGGAAAAAATAATAAAAACCCGCTTCCTTAACGTGAACCAAACAAAATAAAAAACATGAAAAAGTCGTAAATTGCAAAATAAATACAAAAGTTATGCCTTAAAAACTTTATGTTATTAAAAACCCCTGCCTCCCCCATGCAAGTCCCCTAACCCCCCCCTCTGACCCCCCCCCAACTGGGAGCCAGTCCTCCCCCACTGTTGGTGAGTGGGTTTTGTTTGTTCATTATTTGCTATTAAAAATACCGGATAAATTTAAAGTAAACCCTTTATGCCCGCATATTGGGAAAGGCTGTTCGGACAGGTTAAATTGGGGGAAAGGGGAAAATATGTGTTTACTCTTGAGCACAGCAAAAAAATCAAAAAATTTCTGCTACTTTCTATTGCTACTGTAAAAAATTTTTAATAATAATAAAAAATAAAAAATAATAATAAATAATAATAATAATAAAAAATACGATGGGAAATGAAGAAGGAAAATTTTACAAAAAAAACGAGGGGTTGGGAAACATGGTGGCCCAAGTGGTTTACCATCGGCAGTGTGGCTTTTTTTTTTTTCTGGAAGTGGTATTAGTCCCTTTGTCTCTTCCAAAAATTTCACAATAATTCATTTATTTGGGGCTTGTAGATTGAGTGTTGACTGGAGTGGTTGAGGCCCGTGTTTGAGGCAGTGGGGAGGCAGTATTTGAGGCAGGGGAAAAGGCGGGGAGTGATAAAGGGAGTGATGAGGCAGTGGGGGGAGGAATGGGTGAGGGGTGAGTGAGGGATGATAGGGGGCAGTGGGGGAGGCATTTAGGGAGGGAGTGATAGAGGGGAGTGATAAGGCAGTTTGGGGGAGGCAGGGGTGAAGGGGAGTGGGTGAAAGGGAGTGGGTGAGGCAGTGAAGAGGCGGGGGATAGAGGGGTGGGTGAGGCAGTGGGGGAGGCAGTGGTATTTACTAACTAGGTGTTATAAATTTAAAAATAGTTCATGTTTTAAATTAATACAAATTTTAATAATAAAATTTTAAAAAAAATAATAATAATAAATGTTATCCCAAAAGAAATTTTATTATTTAATTTAAAATTTTAAGTTAGTAAATATTTACTTTCCCCTACACTGTCTCACCCAAGCCTCTAAACCCCGCCCCAACTGCTGCCTCACCCACTGCCTCTATCACGCCTCTAAACCCCTGCCCCCCCCCCTGCCCCCACCCCCTGTCTCTATAAAAGCCTCTCCCCTGCCTCTATAATGGGCCCCTACCCCCTGCCCCAATCACTGCCCCTCCCCTGCCCCAAAACCCCTCCAGTCCACCCCAAAACACAAACACCAAATACAAAAGAAATTTTTGTGAAATGTTTGGAAGAGCCGGGGGACTAATACCACTCCAACTTAAAAAAAAAGCCACACTGAACTGCGTCAAACCCCCCCTTCCCCCACCACTGCTTTTAACCCTCGTATTTTTGGGAAAAATTTTTCCTTTTTTAAAATTTTATCGATTTATTAAATTTTTATTATTTTTTAAATTTTTATATTAATTTATTATTATTTTTATTATTAGCAGTAAACAGAAAATTTTTTATTCTTTTCGGGGTTAAGAGTAAACACATGATGTCCCCCTTCCTTTCCCGTCCGGAAAAAACCCTCTAATAAAGGGAGTCATGGATGGGTTTACATTATTTTTTACTGTAGTTTAATAGCAAATTTAAAAAACAAACAAAACACTCAACCCCACAGTGGTGGGGGGGGCTGGCTGCCCGTTTTCAGGGGGCGGGGGGGGGTAGTAAGGACTCCTGGGGGGGTAAACTTAAATATGGGTTTGGCGGGTGGGAATTTGGCGGTTTGGGGGAAAAAGCGAATGGTGAAGCCCCGAAAGTTTTAAAACGCAATGTTTAGGGAGCCCCGTACATTGTTTCGATGACCAAATTCTTAGCTATTTTGGGATATGGCCCCTTTTATTTTTTTTGCTGAAAAACCCAAAAAAAACTGCCCCAAACAATTTCTTTTCTGCCAAATAAGTCATCGAAAATTTGGGGTTTTTGGCTAATTTCACAAATTTCAAAATACTCCCCTTTTTAAAACAGGGGGGGAGAATAAAAAATGCAGGCATTCCTGGCCCCTAAAAAACATTTCCTTTGTTCTTTTGTTTTGGTTTTCCCGGTTTTACAAATAATTTCCAATTTTTATTTTTTTTTTACAACAAAAAAATTTTTTTTTTAAACCAAAAAATTGAGGATTTTAAATTAATGAAAAACGGCCCAAAAACCCGTATAAAAATATCTGTGCCTTTTATGAATGCACTTTAGGGCCCACTAGTTAAGTTTTTATTAGATGCATGACATGATTTGTTTATTTTCAAAATTGGCAAAAACTGAACATTTCTTTCTTTTTTGAAATCAATTTAAAATTTCCCAAAACCTATCAATATCAACTCCTTTCTGTAACATTTCTTCCCCTTCTACAAAAAGAGAGTAAAAAAATTGTGGGAAAACAACCATAAAAAAAAATGAAAATACACTGCTGGGCCCTGTTTTTTAAACCCCAAAAAAAATTTTTTCTTTCTCATTGTATAGGGGTAAGTCTCCCAAAAAAGCCCCCGCATATAGTGACCCTTTTTTTGTACTTAACAAAAAGCCCCAGCATGAAGTGAATTTTTTGTACTTAAAAAAAGGGCCCCCGCCCTGATAGTGGGCTTTCTTTGTACTTAACAAATGTCCCAGCATGATAGGACTTTTTTTTGTACTTAACAAAAGTCCCACATGATAGTGACTTTCTTTTTTACTTTTAAAAAATTCCCAGCATGATATGGGGCTTTCTTTGTACTTAACAAAAACCCATCTTGGGTAGGGGCTTTTTTGTTGTTAAATTAAAACATCCCAAAAAACTTTAAATGAAATTTTTTTAATTAACAAATGCCCCGCATTTTTTGGCTTTTTTTTCTTTAAAAAACTAGGGGGCCCAAGCCCATGATAACACCTTCAAAAAGGCCTTGTTTACCCAGGCTGGAATATTTTTGCCACTAAAAACCCCCACCTTTAAGGCAGGGAAAAATTTCTGACCCAGAAAAAAGGACAGAGAACCTTCACGGCGCGCATAAAAAGGGGATAAAAAACCTTTAATTTCTGGGGGGGTTGTGGTTTTCCAAAACCCGTAAATTTCCCCGGAACGCAGGCGGGAGGGGGATACCGATTTTTCCACCTGGAAAAACCAGGGGACTAGTACCGAACTTGCACCGAAAAAACACCACCCACAAAAGCAAAAGACTTGGCAGACGAAGCAAAATCCCCCCAAAGGGAAAAACAGGGGTGTCACTAGACGTTAAGAGACCACAAAAATAAGTGTCAGGGGGCCCCAGACTGTTCAACCCTCCCAGCATACAAAGGGGGGTTTCCAACAACCCCTGGCCCGTCTTCAAGCTGGCACTGGACAAGCCCTCCCAAAAACCCCGGTTTCCCGACCCCCGGGGCTGGGGCTTGTACGTTGGGGTTTTCTTTAGCCACAGTAACAGCCCGGTTGATCAATCATCCACCAGGAGGCCGGTCCCCAGAAACCCGGGGCCCCGGGGGGGGTTGACCCCCGGGGAAAACCCCCCAGGGAAAACCCCGGTAACAAATGCCCCACATGATAGTGGCTTTCTTTGTACTTTAAAAAATCCCCGCATGATAGTGGCTTTCTTTGTACTTAACAAATTCCCCCCATGATAGGGGACTTTTTTTGTACTTAACAAATGCCCCAGCATGATATGACTTTCTTTTACTTAAAAATTTCCCCAGCATGATAGTGACTTTCTTTTTTACTTAAAAAATCAAAATTGAAATACACTTTTTAACCTTCCCAAAAAAATAAAATCTTTTTCTTTTAAACTTCAAACAGTGTTTCTGAAAATTTTTTTTTTTTATGGGGCACACTTACCACATACCCATTTTTCTCAATTTGGCCCAAATTTACCACTAAAGATGTAGAAAACCCCGGTACTGATCCTGGGTTCAAAGCCAAAAAGAACTACGACAGGACTTCCCAAAAGGTTTTAAAAGTAAATCAAGAAGTTAAATCCCTAAAATGGGAAATCATTGGGGCAAATCATTCAGTTTATTCAGGTTGGGTTTTGAATGATGTGTCGTTTTTTTAGATGACAAACCCAGGTTTTTTAAACATGTACAAACCTGCATATTTTTCCCTTTTCCCTTTAAATTTTTTTTGAACCCATGATTCATTAAGGCCATAAGAACTTGCCATGCCCCCCAAAACATCACCCCTTTTTAAAAACCCCTTTTATTGGCAAAACCTTTAAAAAAAAAAGGGGAAATTTTGAAATGCATTTCCCAAAGTCGATAAGGGGTGTCTAAAATTTAAAGGGAAAATGAAACCCATAAAATTTAAGATGTGAAAAAAGGGTTTTTTTTGATCAATTGCCAATATCGAAGGGGCCGGTAAAAGTAGGTCTTGCCTACCTAAAAAGGGTGAACATTTTTTTTTAAAGTTTCAGAGTTTCAATTGTTAATAAAAACACCAAAAAACCAAAATTTTTTTAAATTTTTTTAGACAAAAAAACCCAAAATCAAAAACCCTAAATTGAACCCTTTTTTTCAAACATTTTTTTAAGTATTAAAAAAATACAAAAAAAGAACCCAAAAAGAAAAAATGGAACATTGCAAAAGGGGGAAAAAAATTTCAATAACCCCCCATTCCTGAGTTTTCCCGGAAAAAACAGGGTTTTTCTAGATCACTATTTTTTTTCAATGAAAAAATTTATGAAACAATTTCTATCCTTTTTGATGCATAGATTTTCTTTGCCTATGGCCCCGGGAAAAAAAGGGGTTTTGACAGCTGTTTTTGGTCTGCCCAAAAAATTTCTTTTTAAGTAGCTTTCCCGACACTGGCCCGGGACCCCCAGGGGTTTGTTTAAACCTCACTCTGCATTGGGGCCCTTTTTGCACGTTGGTTTTCCTGCATTTCAGATGGGAAATTTCAAGGGTGGCCAAAACAAACATTACTGTCACCCCTTGGGAAATACTTGAAAGAAACTGTTGAACTTCTTGAACTTTTCTTATGATGCCCGCTTTTCAAATTTTTCCTTTGATCTTGCAGTGTAGAGTTTTTCCCAAACCGAATTTGGGTCAGTGGCATGCATTTGGGATTTAGGACCCCACATCACGACAGTAAAGAACCATGCATTCACAAAAAGCAAGATTTCCCGAAATTTGGCAAAACGCCGCATTTTACCCCAAAGTTTTTTTTTTTCTAGGTGTTTTGTACAGGGTGCACCAAAATGTTTTCCTTTTTTTAAACCTCCCCTGTGTCATTATAGTTCTTATGACTTTCAGGGGACTGGGGAAACCCTTTTTCCTCTTTGTTTCCTTTGGTTTTAACTTTCAAAGGGTCACAGGATTAACCCCACTCATTTTTCACTAAAGTCCCAATTTGTTGTCCTTTCATCTTTCAACAAGGATACCTTTATTTGGGTTTTTTAATCAAAAAAGCCCCCCGGGGACTATTTTTTTTTCCCTTTGGGTTTTACACATCAGTTCTGGCTTACCCAAAATCTATTTTATTTTACTATGTTTCCCGTTATCTGGCCCGTTTTTATTTTTCTCTTAGCACTTGAGCAAAGGAAGACTTGAAAAAAATTGTAAACATGACTGCGAGGGATTTCTTTGGTTTAAGGGGTTTTTGCAAGCACCAAACAAACTTCGAACTTATTTGGGAGTTTTCTTTTTTCCTGTGAAAGTTTTATGGGGGATTTTCCCAAAAATTGTTTTGGGCCCTTTTTTTCATAAGTATATCGGTATTTATTCCACTTCACTTGCACGACAAAATAGTTTTTAAACCCCACATGTCCCGGTTTGGGTTTTGGGGGGGACTTCCTTTTGGTTTCCAGCAGTTTTTAAACCCTTTTAAGCCAACCATAACTTCATCAAAAAAGTTTGGGGTTGGGTGTACTGGGAAACCCCAATAAAACATTAGTTTTGTGCAAAAGTAAAGGGCCTTATTTTTTGGGAAAAATCCCAATTTTTTCTTCTGTTGGTGTTTATCATTGAAATGAATGGTATCCTAAGTAACAAAAGCCTCTTAAATCCCCTTGGGCTTCTGAAACCCCCGGGTTGCCCCCTTTGTTTCAGCTGGGGCCCCAAAAACCCCGAATGCCCCTGGGTGTGGGAAAAATACCCATATACAAAAGAATTTCCTTTAGCCCGTGATTTTTTTCAGAAAATTTGGTTTTTAAAAGGCTGTGTATGTTTTTTTGCCCGGCACACAAATTAGTTTTTAAAGTGGAAAAATTTCTATCATGTCCCTTTAGTAAAAAAAACGTAAAATACAATGCCCCCACCTAAAATTTCAAGAGGTTTTTTTAGTTCATATACAGGGAAACGGTCATTTTGGGATGTCAACCCCCAATTCCCGCTGGTCTGAGTTTTTTAGGGAAAGCTAAACATGACGATTTTCTTCGTCAGGGTAAATCCCGATCACCCAAAACCCCTTTTTTTTTCTTGTCTTTAAATTTTTTTTTTGGATGGTAAGCTTCCTCCTCCCATCAGTTGGGCACCCCTGATCCTGTGGCAAATCTCACATCAATGTCAAGCAATTCCCCGATATTGCCCCTGCATCAGAGTTTACCCCTCCAAAAAGCAGATTATTTGGGTTGTCCTTTTGGGGGAATCACCAAAAACAATTTTTGATTTACTGGAAGGACAATAAAACGTTCTGTACCACCCAACCCCAAAAAGAATTGGGAAAAATTCATTAAAAATTTTTTTAAAAAATATTTATTTTCTGAAAATTAAAAATTTTGGGGGCCCAAAAAGGCAAGAAAGATATTTTTCAGTCTTTTTTTTTTTGCACTTTTTTCCCTTTTCATGGTGCACTCACTTAGCCTTTACACAGGGCTTCTTTTTATATCAAAATTCAACCCCCCAGGGGGGTACTTTCCGTCCTGCCCAAATGAGTGTAAAAATGAAAGCCTGTAAATTGTTTTACCTTTATGGGAGGATTGCTGGTGTCTTTTTTCGTCTATAAATATGCGTCTTGCTACTTCTTTTACAAATTTGGTCACATACAATTCATTACCGTTTTTTTTTTACACCCCTCATCTGAGTTTTTCCTTTTATTTTTTCTTAATAGTTCTTGGGCTTATTACTTTTCCTTTTATATCCATGGGGAAAGTGGAAAAGAATCTTTCCTCCGTAAGCCCTGCGTGTTGTAAAAGTCAACTAAAATGCCGGGGAAAAAAATGGCTAAACCCCCCCTTTTTCCCTTTTTGATTCCAAAAAAAAATAAAAAAAAAAAGGGAAAAATTTTCAAAGTGGGAAGTCTGAATGTGCATGGAAAGTTTTGCAAATGATAAAAAAGAGATGATTGTGGAGTTATGATGAAAAAATGGATGTCCTGGGTTTTAAATGAAAAAAAAGCTGAAGGGGGGGGGGAGAGTTTTTAAAAAATAAAAAATCATTCTCATTCCTTTCTGTTGCTACATTCATTATGTACCTTTCGCCTCTCTTCTTGAACTGGTTCATGCTATGACTGGCTTTGACATGTGCAGGCAGTCTGTTCCATTCCTTTATTGCTGTACAATAAAAGGTGTTTGAAGCCTGGCCGCTGATTGTGGGTACTACAAAGTTGTGCTCTCTTCCCCTAGTACTGTGATTGAACCATACCCCCGGCCGGGATTGAACCCGCGGTCATAGAGTCTCAAAACTCCAGCCCGTCGCGTTAGCCACTAGACCAGCTAGCCACAATAAGATTCATCCAACTAGGTATATTTCTACACCATAGGAAAGTTAGCACAGGCACCTCTGTGACCACAAATGCAAGTTTTTACAGACGAATCTCCAGCTAGCGTGGCCGTGACGAACTCTAGCTCAAGTCCCTTCACTGCCGTCAACATGACTCAAGAAATCGTGTCATTACGATTTCTTGAGTCATACTGTGATTGCTTTGGTTCCCAGCCTTGACAAAATCAGCAGTAAGATATTCTGCATACCATTTGTGAGCAATTTTATAAACTTGATTTAAATAAAGTTGTTCTACTCTGTCTTCGACATTCAGCATATCCAATTGTTGTAATTCATCCTGGCCTACATGTTCTCTTGGATGCAGATCTAGGATGAATATTACTATTTTATTCTGAGTGATTTGCAGTTTATCTTTTAGTTTTTAGTTTTTTTTTTTTTGTCAAGACAGAGTACCATGAAGAGCAAGCACTGGCCATATGACATTGTATAAGGGCTAAACATAGGGTCCTACGAGCCTCAGTAGGTAGATATTGTGCTTGTCTGTAGAGGAACTTCAGCCTAGCATTTGCTGTCTTTACTACACTGTTCCTTATCAGTTCTCCTGACATGCATGGGTCAAAGGTGATTCCCAGATATTTTACTGAGGAGACTGAAGTGATAGGTTCCCCATTACACTGGGCATTAAAATTATTTACCCTTCTCAGTTTATGTTTCATGCCAAAGAGTATGGCTTCCGTTTTCCCGAGATGTAACGATAGTTTGTTGTCCACTAACCATATGTTGCATGACTCCAGTTTTAGTGTTATTACATTAACTATATCTTGTGGGTCTTTACCTGACACTAACAGAGCACTGTCATCCACACAGAGTAGGAGTTTGCACTTGACAGTGATGGGCATGTCATTTACATAACATAGAAATAATAATAGGAACTCTGATTCTGTTTTGTTGATACTGGCCATTTGTTTCCTATTGCTAAGATAGGACTTGACCATTTCAGGGTCGGTGTCATACTAGTAAGGCTTGCATGCCAGGGCTGGTGCCATACTAGTACACATAAATTCTAGCACCTTCAAATCTAGCGAGAGAAAGCTCGTATGCCTACATATGAAAGAAAGGGTCTATGTAGTCAGTGTGCACAGTATAAAAAAAATCCTGCAGCACAGTGCACAATGAAAAAAAAAAACTCCTTGTTTTTGGTTTAAAACAACGACTTTGCAGTGTATGTTCGTATGGTATTTATGGCTGTATTACCGTTTTCTTGGTCTCATTTTATAGAATGGATGATATGTTACAGAAATGGAGATGATTTTAATTGATTTCACAATGAAAAGTAGCTTGAAATTGAGCTCAAAGTAGCAGAAATGTTCGATTTTTGCCAATGTTCAAGAGTAAACAAATCATGTCATGCACCCAATACATGTTTACTGATGAGTCTCATATTCTTTCACAAGTGCATTGATATTATTTATACCTTTTTTACACTAATGCAGCAGTCTGCATAACAGTAAATCTTCTATTTTTTGTGAGAATAAAAATTCAAAGTGGAAAGCAAAAGAAATGTAAGAGGGGCCTGGGGATGTGACTAATGAACAGAGAAAAATGTTATTTTAGCGCCAGGAATGTCTGTCTTGTTTATTCTCGACCCTATTTTGAAATTGGCATCTTTTGAAATTTGTGTGAAACTGGCGATACTGCCAATTTCTGACCACTTTATTGGATAGTTGAAATTGGTAAATGGATAGTTTCTTGTACTCATTTGACAGAACAAATGGAGTTCGAGCAAAATAGTTAAGATTTTTGTCAACTGGTACGTTGGAATTGGCCAAGAACAGGGCTCAAAGTGGGTGAAATCGCCGATGCATAAACATTGCCAAGACAGCTAACTTTGCCAGAGCACAATTCCATAAGTTTTCCATCAAATTTCATGCTTTTGGTGTCATTATGATCAGGAAAAGATTATTTCACAAGAAAAAATAATTTTTATTTTTTTCAAAAAATTTTCGACCCTGAGAACCTTTCAGGGTTAAGAGGCTCTCTCCAGGAGAGAGCCTCTTAACCCTGAAAGGTTTAACCCTTTGACTGTTGCAACCCCCAATCCTGAGGTGTCTCCTGGTGTCGCAAAATTTAAAAAAAAAAAAAAAAAAATTTTTTCTTATGAAATGATAGAGAATCTTTTCCTGATTGTAAAGACACCAAAAAAAACAAAATTTGGTGGAAAACTGACGGAATTACGCTCTCGCGAAGTTAGCGACCTCTGCGATATTTACAAATCGGCGATTTCGCCCACTTTGAGCCCTATTTTCGGCTAATTCCATTATTCCAGTCAACCAAACTCACAGCTATTTCTTCAGAACTCCATTTTTTCTATCTATTGAGCACAAGAAACTGCCCACTTACCGATTTCAACTACCCAATAACGTGGTCAGAAATTTGCAATTTGGCCAATTTCACAAAAATTTAAAAAATATGACAATTTCAAAATAAGGACCAGAATGAACAATGCAGACATTCCTGGCTCTAAAATAACATTTTCTTTGTTCATCAGTCATGTCTCCAGGCCCCTGTGATATTACTCTTGCTTTTTATTTTGAAATTTTATTCAAACAAAAAATAGAAGATTTACTGTTATGCAGGCTACTGCAATACTGTAATAATTGTATAAATAACATCAACCCATTCATGACTGCATATCAGAATGGCTATTTGGACATTTATTGGTCAATGACATCATCTGTTTACTATTGAACATCGGCAAAAATCAAACATTTCCCGTACTTTGTGCTCCATTTCCAGGTTCTTTTTATAGCAAAATCAATCAAAATCACCTCTATTTCTATAATATATTTTCCATTCTATCAAATGAGTCCAAGAAAAAGAGAATACAACCATAAATACTATACGAAAATTGACCACAAAGTCGGCATTTTAATTAAAAAAAATGGTCGGAGTTTATTTTTCTCATTATGCACTGCATGCTCCAGGATTTTTTTTATATGGTGCACACTGACCACACAGACCCATTCTCTCACATGTGGGCCTACCAGCTTTCTCCTGCTTGATTTGAAGCCACTAGAATTTATGAGTACATATACGTCAAACACAGTACCTCGTAAGACGTATATATACGGCCGCGACAGTCAAAGGGTTAATAAGGCAATAACAGTGTTGTAATTTTACATATGGTCATTAGGTAAGTTACAGTGAATACAAAAAACTGAATGTGCAACTAGTTCACCATATTTTCTATCTTAAAACCAATCAAAATGATTTCTATCTCAACATCTTCCATGCTATCAAATGAAACCAAGAAAACAAGAATATAACCAAGAAAACGATATGAAAATGCACTGCAAAGTTGCTGTTTTATGCCAAAAACATGGTCATAGTTTTTTTTTCCCTCATGCACTGTATACTGCAGGATTTTTTTATATGGTGCACACTTACCACTCACAGTTTCTCTGATTGAGCTGAGGTAATCAGATACAACCACAATACGGACACTGGTCTGAAAGCTGTATAACTATGGCACAGACCCTCAAGGGGTTAATGAACTGCTTAAGGTTACAAATGTTACAGAAATAATATTTCTTACTGTATACAGTGGTACCTTGAGTTTCATACATAATCCATTCCAGGAGCTAGTACAGGTCCTCCATCACAAATCCGGCATCATTGGGACCTGTAGTGTGCCGGATTACTGAGTTTGCTGAATTACAGAGTGGTTAGGTTAGAATACACTTAATAAAATTAACCAACTCGACTTACACAGTTCATTGAACATCGGCAAAAATCGAACATTTCCACTACTTTGAGCTCAATTTCAAGGTACTTTTCGTCATGAAAGCAATCAAAATCATGTCTATTTCTGTAATATATCTTCCATTCTATCAAATGAGTCCAAAAAATGAGAATACAACCATAAAAACCATACGAAAACATACTGCAAAGAGGCGGCTAATGGCTGAGAAGTGAACTCCCTTATTTATCGTCTGTCTTTTTTATTTTTGTTTTTTGTTAAGAAGCATCTTTCCATGATACATTCCCCAAGTTTCAATGAGATAGCCCAACAAACAACCGAGAAAAAAAATATTTACCAAAAATCATATATGGCAAGCCCAAGCCAGGTACTGGAAATAAGTCACTGTCTGACTTTTCTGGGTTATCCTAGGTTCTCTATACATACACTGCTATGTATGATAATCTATGTAACTGTATTTGTGTATACCTGAATAAACTTATTTACTTCTAGTCTGTCAACTGAGTATAAGAAACTGCCCATTCACTTATTTCAACTACCCAATAAAGTGGTCAGAAATTGGCAATTTGGCCAATTTCACACAAATTTCAACAGATACCAATTTCAAAATAGGGTCCAGAATAAACAATGCAGACATTCCTGGCACTAAAATAACATTTTCTCTGTTCATTAGTCACAGCTACATGCCCCTCTTACATTACTCTTGCTTACCATTTGGAATTTTTATTCACAAAAAAAAAAAATAGATGATTTACTGTTATGCAGACTACTGCATTATTGTAATAATTACATAAATAATGTCAATCCATTCTTGACTCCGTACTGGAATTTAGACTGGCAGGCGGAGAGGTATTGGACGGTGATGTCATTTGTTTACTCTTGAGCTTCGCTAAAGAATAGAACATTTTCGCTACTGTGAGCGCAATTTCAAGGTACTTTTCGTCATGAAAGCAATCAAAATCATATCTATTTCTGTAATATCTTTCATTCTATCAAATGAGACCGAAAAAATGAGAATATAACCATAACAACCATACAAAAATATACCGCTAAGCGGCCGCTAATGGCTGAGAAGTGAACTCTGCTATTTATGGTCTGATTTCTTTCATTTTTGGTGTACGTGAAGAAGTATCTTTCCATCATACATTGCCCAAGTTTGAATAAGATAACCCAACAAACAACTGAGAAAATAAAAATAATAATAATATAATAATAATAATAATAATATCTTTATTTACTACACATACATGTACAAGGTATACAGGCCTAGCTGACATCAGTGACATACTATGGTATAAAAAGGCACTTGTTATGCTGAGAATTTCAAGAAAATTAGGTCAGTGTCCCAGGATAACACCCACACTAGTCGACTAACACCCAGGTACCCATTTACTGATGGGTAAACATAGACAACAGGTGTAAAGAAACATGCCTGTTTCTACCCTGGCTGGGAATCGAATATTTACCAAAAATCATATAAGGCTAACCCAAGCCAGGTATTAAAAATAAGCCACGTTGACTTTTTTGGGGTTATCCTAGGTTCTCTACACATATGCTGCTATGTGTGATAATCTATAGAGAGAAAATAACACTTTTGTTTCATGTTTATGGTGGAGTACGAGTGTATATCATAGTTAGCCCTGTGCTATACTCCATTTTCTCTAATATAAGCCCCCAAGACAAGGATAGGAGAATGTTATTTGTTTACCATATCCTCTTCGTAACTCTGTCGAACTGCTCGATGTTATGCCAAATATTATTCATTCTGGACTATTTAACATGTTTCATGTTATTTATATTGTTTATTATGTCATATTAGATCAATTGTGATAGGCAAATAAGCTGTAGTTTTGATATTAACGTAATAATAAAGCATATTCTCCTGCTTCACGAGACTGAGTTCATGACAACCAACAGTGGCTTCAAAGCCACCTTATCTTTAATGGATAATGTACTGTGTAGGTGCTTTACATAATGAGAAGCATTTCTTTATTCATTGGAACCATGGCTAGGGCTAAAAGTAAGCAGGTTAAAACAATAAATGGAGAAAAAGAAATTGGAATGACTTATGCAGCAAGTAGCGCCACCAAACAGTACCAGCAGGTTGGTGTGGCGACGATGGAAATTTGAAATTATGCTAGCCAAAATTAGTGCCAAATAACTGAAGGAACCGAATAACTGATTGCCGGATTTGTGATGGCGGACCTGTATTAAAGTCGAAGCAATATTTCCCATAAGAAATAATGTAAATCAAATTAATCCATTCTAGACACCCAAAAATATTACAAAAAAAAAATAATTTTATAGTTTAATTATAGCTTTACATACACAAAATAAACATAAAGAGTACTTAAATTAGTAATGGAAAAATAAACATTTAAATAAACATTTAAAAATAACATTTTTACTTACCTTTATTAATGACTGTTGATGGCATCTGGAAAATAGGGAGGAGGAGTATGGGAGGGCTTAGTGTTTTGAAGGGGAATTCCCCTCCATAAGCACTTCAGGTATCAAAGCCCTCTCTGGGGTTACTTCCCTTCTTTGTCTTTTAATGACACTAGGACCAGCTTGAGAGTCACTGGACCCGTCTCACAAAATTACTGTCCACAGTCCGCTGTCTCTGGCACCTCTTTAAGATTTCCCTAAAATGGGACATGGTTCTATCTCTGAACTTGTTGCAAAGATGGCTTGTTTCAGCATGGTCAGGGTGATATTTTTCTGAAAATGCCTGCATCCTATTCCATGCTGCACAAATCTCCTTAATTTCTGAAGAAGGTACCTCATCCACTCCCTCTTCCTCCTTCTCTGAAGCAAGTTCCTCAGCAGTGGTCTGATGCTGTTCCAGATGAAGCTCTTGCAGCTCTTCAGTGGTCAGCTCTTCCTTGCGGATGTCCACCAACTCTTCCACATCCAACCACCACTCACCTCCAACCCCATGGACTTTGCCAATGCCACAATACCTTTCACAACAGGCAGAGGGTTGGCAGGATCAGGGTTAGCCTCAAACCCTTCAAAATCCCTCTGGAGGACACAATCTGGCCACAACTGTCTCCAAGCAGAGTTCAAAGTCCTGAAAGTTACTCCCTCCCAACTGCATATGCAGTTGTAGATAATGAAGTGATTCCTCCAGAACTCTCTTAGGGTCAACTGAGTGTCTGAGGTCACTTCAACACACTTTTGAAACATTGCTTTGGGGTAGAGTTTTTTTAAGTTAGAAATGACCTGCTGGTCTAAGGGCAGGAGGAGAAGAGTGGTGTTAGGAGGCAAGAACTTCACTGTGATGAAACTGAATTCCCTACACAATAGGTCTACCAAGTTTGGAGGATGTGCAGGAGCATTGTCCAGTAACAGGAGGCACTTGAGTGGCAAATTATATTCCAGGAGGTATTTTTTCACACTTGGGCCAAACTCTTTATGGACCCACTCTTCGAATATTTGCCTCATGACCCATGCTTATTATTAGCTTTCCACAACACACACAATCTATTCTTGATTACATTGTTTTTCTTGAACACTCTTGGATTTTCTGAGTGATACACCTGTAAAGGCTTCACTTTAAAATCCCCACTAGGATTAGCACAGAACAAGAGAGTTAGCCTATCCTTCATAGCGTATCCTTCCTGCATTATGTAGGTCCTCTTTGGCATTTTCTTCCACAACAGGCCTGTTTCATTACAATTGAACACTTGTTGGGGTTTGAAATTTTCAGTCTCTATGTACCTCTTGAATTCACGCACATATTTTTAATCCACCAATTTGTTAGAACTTGCAGCCTAACCATGTCTTACAACACTGTGTATGCCACTATACTTCTTAAATTTATCAAACCAGCCTCTGCTGGATTTAAAGTAACTTAACAGCAGCACTCGTTCCAGGCAGTTTCTTTATGAGATCGTCATGCAACTGCCTTGCCTTTTCACAAATGATCGACTCTAAAACACTATCACCCGCTAACTGTTTATCATTGATCCACACCATCAACAACTTCTCAACCTCTTTGACTATTTGTGATCTAGTTTTGGTTAACATGTCAACACCTTTCACAACATCAGCTTCCTTGATTTCTTTTCTCTTCCTCAGGATAGAAGCGATTGTCAACTTGGTTTTGCCATATATCCTGGCAAGCTCCACAAGTTGCACACCTCTCTGGTATTTTTGTACTATCTCCTTCACTTCTATGGTGTTTCTCACTTTCTTTTACCAAAAGGGTGCCACTAAGAAGTTTCTTTGGGCCCATGGTTATTTATTTCATAGTCACACTTAATAAACAGGCACCAAACACAATGAATTAATTGAGAAATGTTTGGATGAGCATGCAGGTTAGTGTTCACACAAGCACAAAGCCAAACTGGCTCACGACGTATGCGCAGGGGATGCGGGCAGGCGGACAGGTCTGGTATGCGGTACTAAACACGGGGCACAGTACAAAACTCGGTACAAAACTGAGCCGAAAAAAAATGTTCTAAATTGACCATATGTACCTGGAGTTCAATATCTTTGTAACTTGCTCAGCTATCAAACTTTGGAGCCCAGTCCCCGGACCCATTATGTACCTCTATACTCTTTTGACCACTGCCCACAGGATGGGTATGGGGTGCATAATAAACATAGTAAACTAATAAACTTAAAGTGTACGATACTCGGCATATGAAACTCAGAGTTCCACTGTACTGTGGTTGCCGGTATATGTCAACAATTCTGAACAGAGTGGAGAGGGTGCTGGTCAGTCTGTCAGTCAAGTTGGTCAGTCATGTCAATAAGTAAATCAGTCAATCAGTAAGTCAGTCCAGTCATTAACCTGTTGAGCGTCCAGATCCCCAATCTGAAAAGTGTCCACAGGGTCCAAGAACTTGAAATTTTTTTTTTTTTTTTTTGAAAAGGTAGAGAATCTTTCCTGAAGGTAATAAAACAAAATGTTATTTTTATTATTTTTATTATCACACTGGCCGATTCCCACCAAGGCAGGGTGGCCCGAAAAAGAAAAACTTTCACCATCATTCACTCCATCACTGTCTTGCCAGAAGGGTGCTTTACACTACAGTTTTTAAACTGCAACATAAACACCCCTCCTTCAGAATGCAGGCACTGTACTTCCCATCTCCAGGACTCAAGTCCGGCCTGCCGGTTTCCCTGAACCCCTTCATAAATGTTACTTTGCTCACACTCCAACAGCACGTCAAGTATTAAAAACCATTTGTCTCCATTCACTCCTATCAAACACGCTCACGCATGCCTGCTGGAAGTCCAAGCCCCTCGCACACAAAACCTCCTTTACCCCCTCCCTCCAACCTTTCCTAGGCCGACCCCTACCCCGCCTTCCTTCCACTGCAGACTGATACACTCTTGAAGTTATTCTGTTTCGCTCCATTCTCTCCACATGTCCGAACCACCTCAACAACCCTTCCTCAGCCCTCTGGACAACAGTTTTGGTAATCCCGCACCTCCTCCTAACTTCCAAACTACGAATTCTCTGCATTATATTCACACCACACATTGCTCACAGACATGACATCTCCAAAATGTATGAACAAAATGTATGAACTTTTATAAAGACAATTGACAAAATTATGCTATCACTGAGTCAGCGATATTTATGCATTGGCCATTTTGCCCAATTTGACTCCTTTTTTAGGCAAATTGCAGGTCTCCCTCAACATTCACGAGGGTTAGGGGATCAAGAGCCTCGCGAATGTTGAAAAATCGCGAATGTTTGGTGCCACAATATATTGTAGGGAAATATAATACAATACTGCTTCCTTAACTTGTCGAACCATGAACAATCATAAAATACATGAAAACGTCGTAAATTGCACTAAATACATATGTTATGCCTTAATAACATGTATGTTATTAAATACCACTGCCTCCACCACTGCAAGTCCCTACTACCCTCCCTCTGACCCCCCACAACTGGCAGCCAGTCCTCCCACCACTGTGTGGTGAGTGTTTTGTTTGTTCATTATTTGCTATTAAACTACAGTATAAATAATGTAAACCCATTTATGACTGCATATTGGAATGGCTGTTCGGACAGGTATTGGAAGGTGACATCATGTGTTTACTCTTGAGCACAGCAAAGAATCAAACATTTCTGCTACTGCTATTGCTACTGCTAATAATAATAATAATAATATAATAATAATAATAATAATAATAATAATAATAATAATAATAAATACGATGGAACTGAAGAAGGAAATTGTACAAAAATACGAGGGTTGAAGCAGTGGTGGACGAAGTGGTTGACGCATCGTCAGTGTGGCTTTGTTTATGCTGGAGTGAGTATTAGTCTTCGTGCTCTTCCAAACATTTCACAATAATTCATTGTATTTGGTGCTTGTAGATTGAGTGTGACTGGAGTGGTTGAGGCAGTGTTTGAGGCAGTGGTAGAGGCAGTGATAGAGGCAGTGATAGAGGCGGCAGTGATAGAGGCAGTGATAGAGGCAGTGGGTGAGGCAGTGGGTGAGGCAGTGAGTGAGGCAGTGATAGAGGCAGTGAGTGAGGCAGTGAGTGAGGCAGTGATAGAGGCAGTGATAGAGGCAGTGGGTGAGGCAGTGGGTGAGGCAGTGGGTGAGGCAGTGGGTGAGGCAGTGATAGAGGCAGTGATAGAGGCAGTGGGTGAGGCAGTGGGTGAGGCAGTGGTATTTACTAACATATGTGTTATAAATAATAATAGTACATGTTAATATTAATAACATTTATAATAATAATAATAATAATAATAATAATAAATGTTATTCATAATGTACTATTATTATTTATAACATATATGTTAGTAAATATCACTGCCTCTATCACTGTCTCACCCACTGCCTCTACCACTGCCTCAACTGCTGCCTCACCCACTGCCTCTATCACTGCCTCTACCACTGCCCCACCCACTGCCTCACCCACTGTCTCTATAACTGCCTCTACCTCTGCCTCTATAACTGCCTCTACCACTGCCTCAATCACTGCCTCTACCACTGCCTCAACCACTCCAGTCACACTCAATCTACAAGCACCAAATACAATGAA
>NC_069418.1:40554086-40574460 GCF_026875155.1 Cherax quadricarinatus | reverse complement strand
CCAGGGGGGGGGGGGTTGGATGGATATTGGTGAGGGGGTTGGATTTGAGTGGGACTTACAAAGAGTGGATGGTTATCATAGCTTATTTCTGGGTGCATTGAAAATGGGTTGTTGTTAGTGGGATGGATTGTAAAGGACCTGCCTAGTATGGGCCAACAGGCTGCTGCAGTGATCTTCCTTTCTTATTTCTTATGTTCTTATTTCCTGGGGAGCATTGAAAATTGGGCTGGACAAATGTTTGTTAGTGGGATGGGATTCTAAGGACCTGCCTAGTATGGGCCAACAGGCCTGCTGCGTGTTCCTCCTTCTTAAGTTCTTATGTAAACTGGAAAAAACTTTGTGGGTTAGTTTTCGAATCCCTAGCAACTTTAATTTCATAGTCCCGTTAGCTTTTCTTATCCCCTTTCTAACGTCCCTCTTAATGTCAATATACGATTCATAAGATGACCCTCACCTGTTTTGATGCACTATAAATTCCTTTTTTCTGTCCTAAAAGATATCTGAGCCTATTATTAATCTATTTGGGGTCATTTCTATTCGATCTAATTTCCTTATATGGGATAAATATCCTTTATAATAAAATAAAAATAATAATAATAATAATAATAATATAATAATCGCTTTGAGTGCTTTAACCCTTGAGGGTCGGTATGTACTAGTACATCATTGCAGCCAGGGTCAGTCACATGCTTGTACGTGTAACTTTTAGCGCCTTCCAATCGAGCAGGAGAAAGCTGGTAGGCCTACATGTGAGAGAATCGGTCTGTGTGATGTGTGCAGAAGGAAATATATCGGGCCACCAGTGGTGCATTGTGGGATTGCCATTTTAGTTCACCTTGTCTACCATGCCTCGCAGTAAGAAACTCCTCACTCCTCGGCGAACCGGGACTCTCTTGTTCCCAAGTGACAGTTCAAATACAGATGGAAGTATCAGTGAAGATGAATTCCAGGGTTTTGAGGAGTTTGTGACTGAGAATAATGAACATAATAGTGGTAATGGTGATGAAAATCCAGACAATACTCACCCTTTCACATCTGGTGCTGGGCCATCTTGTTCATGTTCAGTTGTACCAGAACAAAAGAGGAAACTCATATTTTCCCATGTTCAAGACTCAGATGTGAACATTGGTGATGATAGTGAATATGATCTCCAAGCTCTTGAAAACAGTTACAGTAGCAAGAGTGAAGTGGAATATTTTCCAGTGAAGTGCCATTATATATGATGCTATATATGCTCTGGTAGTGTGCCATATGCTGTTCCAAGAAGTATATCTTGGAGTACATCTCGTGACTGTACATCGGGAACAGATAGTGAAAATGAAGATGATATTGTTAAAATGGTGGTGGTTATGGCGCCAGCAGCGGCCCATGCTGGTACCTACACCGCTGAGTCAGCTCAGCTACAACAAAGACCACCCTCATCCACCTACCCACCACACCAACTCACAACCACTGTCAATATCCAATATCCACCAGCAGACCGCACCTGGGATTGGCAGGAAGCTGCCAATTTTGTTTACAATCCCCATCACTTTGATGAAAGTCAAAGTGGACTACAGCCATCTTGTACACTTACACACAATGTGTATAAGTTGAAGGCCAGAAACAAACCACCATATGGTCAATTTTGTTTGTCTGTTATGAGACAAATATATTCAAGTACCAAGTAACAACACCTGCAATAGAACAATGCCTGTGAACTGATTATCAACTACCCTCTTGTCTGAGGCATAGTGATCACTTCCTAATACTACTGTCTGCTACTGCTTTGAAGAAAAAGGCTCAGAAGAGGTGTAAAGAGAGGAGGAGTTTGAGGTAATCAGTCCCTCAGCCTGGAGTCGATGTGTTCAGCCCATCAATCTTGTAGAAAGTACTATATACTGTAGTCAGGTGAAGCGAAGCAGGAGGCGGGGGTCATAGGGGTACCATCCACTAGTCGAAGTAGGTCTTCATCTAAAGGTTGGACAAGGTTGAAGAATTCTTTGTATCAAGATCCCATGATGTTGCAGTGTCTGACAGATGTGATAAATGGTTTTTTAAACTATTTTTCACATGTCACCTGAAATTCCCAATAACATCCTGTTATCTTTCAATGTTTTACTTCCCATGTATTCAGTTACAACCAATACCAGGCCACTGTCACAGTCACAGAGTACTAACAGTTTTATACCAAAGTGTTTCCTCTTGCTCGGTAAATACTGCATGAACAACAATCTGCCTTTGAACAAAATCAAAGACTCGTCAATTACAAGTTTCATGAATGGATAAAAGTACATGTTGAACTTTTGTTTCAGATGCATAAAAACATTTCTAATCTTGTATAACCTGTCATTTCTGTCAGGCCTGGTTTTGTCAGAGAAGTGCAACATAAGTAACATTAAGATAAATCTGTTCACTTGGATGCCTTCACTGAAGGCCAAGGTACAAATTAGCCGAACTGTGGACCAGTACGATTTTATATTATGCTTATGGACATGAAGCATAAGCATTATTGTTGCAAAAAACAAATACATTTCAGCCACAGTTGTCTGCTTCCACTAGTGTAGTCTTGACTGTGGTGATATAATTGTACAGTGGAACCCCAAATATCAAACTTAATCCGTTCCAGGAGGTAGTTCTAAATTCGAAAAGTCTGAAATCCCATAAGAAATAATGGAAATACAATTAATCCATTCCAGAAACCCAAAAATATTCACAAAAAAATGCATTTTATAGTGATTATAGTTTTACACACAACAAATATAGTGTTCAATTATGTATTAATAAATTTAAATAAACAAATAAAATAATAGTTTTACTTACCTTTATTGAAGATTGGTGATGGCATCTGGAAGATAGGGAGGAGGAGAAAGGGAGTTGGGGTTAGTGTTTGGAAGGGGAATCCCACTCTATAAGAACTTTAGGTATCAAAGCCCTCTCTGGGGTTACTTCCTTTCTCTGTCTTTTAACCTTTTCAGGGTCGACAGGCCCTCTCAGAGACCTGTTCTCAGGATCGTCAAAATTTCAAAAAAAAAAAAAAAAAATTATTTTTTCTTATGAAAAGATAGAGAATCTTTTCCTGATCATAATGACACCAAATGCATGAAATTTAGTGGGCAACTTATGGAATTATGCTCTTGCGAAGTTAGCGGTCTCGACGATGTTTACGCATCGGCGATTTTGCCCGCTTTGAGCCCTATTTTCAGCCAATTCCACTGTACTAGTTGACAAAAATCCTGAATATTTCACTAGAACTCCATATTTTCTATCGAATGAGTGCACGAAACCACCCATTTACTGATTTCAACTATCCAATACAGTGGTCAGAATTTAGCAATTTTGCCAATTTCACACAAATTTCAAAAGATGCCAATTTCCAAATAAGATCCAGAATAAACAAGAAAGACATTCCTGGCACTAAAATGACATTTCCTCTGTTCATAAGTCACGTCCCAACACCCCTCTTGCATTCTTTTGCTTTCCACTTCGAATTTTTATTCTCACAAAAAATAGAAGATTTCCTGCTATGCTGACTAATGTATTAGTGTAAAAAATGTATAAATAATATCAGCACACTTGTAAAAGAATATTAGACTCACCAGTTGACATAATTGGACGCTTAGCATGATTTGTTTACTTTTGAACTTTGGAAAAACTGAACATTTCTGCTACTTTGAGCTCAATTTCAAGATACTTTTCATTGTAAAATCAGTCAAAATTACCTCAATTTTTGTAATATGTCTTCCCTTCTATAGAATGAGACCAGGAAAACTAGAATACAACAATAAATACCATACAAAAATACAGTGCAAATTCGCTGTTTTAATCCAAAAACACGGTATAAGTTTTTTTTTTTCTCATTACGCACTGTGTGCTGCAGGATTTTTTATACTGCGCACACTGACCACATAGACCCATTCTTTCATATGTAGGCCTACCAGCTTTCTCTCACTAGATTTGAGGGCGCTAGAATTTAGGCGTACTAGTACATCAAAAACCCTAGTGCGTAAGCCGTACTAGTGCGGCCGAAACCCTGAAAGGGTTAATGCCACTAGGACCAGCTTGAGAGTCACTGGGCCCTTGTCTCACAAAATAACTGTCCACAGTTGTCTGTTTCTGGTGCGTCTTTAAGATTTCCCTAAAATCGGAAATGGTTCTGTCACTGAACTTGTTGAAAAGATGGCTTGTCTCAGCTTGCTCAGGGTGGTACTTCTCCACAAACATTTGGACATCATTCCACTTGGCACAAATCTCCTTAATCTTTGAACTGGCATGCAACTTCCTTGCCTTTTCACAAATAATCATATCTGAAACACTATCACCTGCCATCTCTTTATTCTTGATCCACACCAGCAACAACTTCATAACCTGATTGTTTGTGGTCTTTTTTTGGTTAGCATGTTAACACCTTTCGCAACATCAGCTTCCTTGATTTGTTCTTTCTTTGCCAGGACAGAACCGATGGTCGACTTTTCCTATACATCCTGGCAAGCTCAACAGAGAAGTATGTAACCCCAGTAAAGGACTTGGTACCTGAGGTGTTGATGGAAGGGGATTCCCCTTCCAAACAGTACCTAATCTAATCTCTCTCCTCCTCCAGACTTCCATACACTAAGAAGAATCGCCAATAAAGGTGTGTTATGCTGTTCATATTTCATTCATCATGTCCCATTGTATTGTTTATGTACTACATCTATATTTCATGTAAAAAAAATTTTTTGTTTTAATACTTCTGGGTGTAAGGAACGGATTAATTGTATTTACGTTATTTCTTGTGGGGAAAATTTATTCAAAAATCGTCTATTTTGATAATCGTCGCACCTCCAGGAACGGATTAACGATGATAAATGAGGGACCACTGTATTCTTAAAAGTGTATGTTACTTAAAATCATTAGTTGCTAAAACAAGGCACTAAACCAAGTGCTTAAGAGTTTACTTCTCATTGACTCTTTTACCCAGTGCCTTATTACCTCATTCTCCTCCTGTTCTTCAAGATTCTCCTTTGTATGGACTGATGAAGCCACTGTGTGGCGAAACGTTTCCTCAATAAAGATACCCAAGAGTTGCACATGTGTCTAATTTATCAACATGTCGGTTCTCTGAACCATTCATCTACAAACCTGTCAGACACTGCAACTTCTTGGGTATTCTTCACTTGCCTAATTCTTGGGCATGACCTACTTCCACAATGAACAAATGTGACACCACCTATGACTGCTGCACCTCTCCTGCCTATGGTTTATAAGCTCCTTCTCCGCATGTATGCCATATTCTATTCAAGATTGATGGACTGACCGCACCGACTCAAGGTTGAGGGACTGATTACCTCATTCTCCTCCTGTTCTTCAAGATTCTCCTTTGTTTGGACTGATGAAGCCACTGTGTGGCAAAACGTTTCCTCAATAAAGATACCCAAGAGTTGCACATGTGTCTAATTTATCAAGTTTTACACCACCTATGACTGCTGCACCTCTCCTGCCTACAGTTTATAAGCTCCTTCTCCGCACGTATGCCATATTCTATTCAAGATTGATGGACTGACCACATCGACTCAAGGTTGAGGGACTGATTACCTCATTCTCCTCCTGTTCTTCAAGATTCTCCTTTGTATGGACTGATGAAGCCACTGTGTGGCAAAACGTTTCCTCAATAAAGATACCCAAGAGTTGCACATGTGTCTAATTTATCAAGTTTTGAAGATTGAGACACTTATGCAACATATGGGAATCTTTATTCAGGAAACGTTTCGCCCACAGTGCTTCATCATCTGATACAAGATAAAAGCCGTAAGGAGAGGAGGTTTGAGGGAATCGTCCCTCAGCCTGGATCGATGTGTTCATCCATCCATCTTGTAGAGTACACAGGGCTGTAGACTCGCTTAATACGTAGTGAGGTGAGGCGAAGCAGGAGGTGAGGTCATAGTGTAACTCATCCACTAGTAGAAGTAGTCTTCGTCCAAAGTCCAACCTTGGACAAGAGTCAACCTTTGTGAAGGCCAACCTTTGGACGAAACCTACTTCGACATAGTGAGGTACACTATGACTCACTCCCCTGCTTCGCCTCACCTCACTACAGTATAAAAGCCACGTCTACAGCCGCTGTAAAGTTACAAGATTGAGGACTGAACACATCGACTCCAGCTGAGGACTGATTATCCTCAAACTCCTCCTCTCCTTACGCTTCTACTTTGTATCGGACTGATAAGCACTGTGTGGCGAAACGTTCCTGAATAAAGATTCCCTATGTTGCATAGTGTCTCAATCTTCAACTGTGTGGTTTTCAAACCATTCCAACACGACCTGTCTGACACTGCGCATCAAGGATCTTGTACAAGTATTCTCAACACTTGTCCAACCTTTGGACGAAGACCTACTTCGACTAGTGCATGGTACCACTATGACCTCACCTCCTGCTTTGCCTCACCTCACTACAGTACATAAGCCACGTCTACGGCCCTATGCAGTACATTCTACAAGATTGATGGACTGAACACATCGACTCCAGGCTGAGGGACTGATTACCTCAAACTACTCCTCTTCCTTACGCCTTTCTACTTTGTATCGGACTGATGAAGCCACTGTGTGGCGAAACGTTTCCTGAATAAAGATTCCCATATGTTGCATAAGTGTCTCAATCTTCAACTTGTCGGTTTTTCAAACCATCCATCACAACAATCAAGTTTTACACTACTCTCATACTTCTGTATTATTTTCTTCTTCACATCTATGGTGTTTCTCACTTTCTTTACCACAGGGGTGCCACTAGCAAGCTTCTTTTGGCCCATGGTAGCTTATTTCACAGTCCCACAAGCACTAAACACAATGAAATAATCATAAAATGTTTGAATGAGAGCGCAGGTTAGTGTTCACTCAAGTATCAACAAAACCAGACTGGCTCACGGAGCCTCCACGGGGATGCAGACAGAGCGGGCTGCCGGACATGTCCAGTACCCAGCGATTCGAAAATAGGGGCGAGTTCAATATTAGGGACAAAGTTGGTTCGAAAAAAGCAGTCGATTTTTGAAGAGTTTGATAAGCGATACGTTCGAAATTTGAGGCTCCACTGTATTTGAAATGGTGTACTCAAAATACTTGTTACTTACCCTGACAATATTTTCCATCAAGGGCTGGTCAAAGAATAGTTCAAAGAATTTCAGTTCATTTGCAGTGTTTCCAAGGGAACAAGATGGCAGGATTCCACTTTTGAGTGTCTTCAAACTGATGGGGATTGGGAACAAAATTGGGATTTTCCTGCCAATCCCAGATGCAGTTTGCTGGTGGATACTGGA
Organism: Cherax quadricarinatus; assembly: GCF_026875155.1. Lineage (NCBI taxonomy): Eukaryota > Metazoa > Arthropoda > Malacostraca > Decapoda > Parastacidae > Cherax > Cherax quadricarinatus. The sequence continues at coordinate 40,567,192 of NC_069418.1, read as the reverse complement.
CATCATAAGCTGGTTGTGGTTGTGCAGCTTGTGATGTGGGAGTGGATGATGCTCCACTTTATCCTGGATTTGATAAGTCAGCGGCATGGGTCCCAGCCTGGGCTGGTGCGTCATGCTGTGTGCCCGTGGTGCCACGGGCATTCAGCACTGTCACCACCACCTTCTGATGCGTGTGGTTTAAACATACAGATTATAGCCACATCATCCTCACTTTCACTGTCTGTTCCAGGTATAGGGCCATGGGATATGCTCTGGGATGTACTCCGTCCCCTTGGAATTGCATATAGTACACTACCTGAGTGCATGCAGTGGTATATATACTGACGCTTCACTGATGAATATGATTCCTCACTATCACAACTCAAATGGTTATCAAAAGCAATAAAATCAAAGTCCACTTCACTATCATCACCATTACTCAAGTCCGAGGCCTGGCCAGGTGAAAATATTACTTTTCTCTTGCGACAAGGTACAACTGAATGTGACTGAGACACACCAGCACCCGAGGTGGAAGGTTGGGGGTCTCACGATTTTCGGCACTACGTATTTTCAATATGCTGATCATTACTTTCGGTCACAAATTGATCAGAACCATAGAATTCCTCTTCAGATCCACTTCCATCAGTGTCAAAGCTATCAGTTAGGAAGAAGAGAGTCCCAATTTGCCTTGGAGTGAGAGTTTCCTTGCCATGAGGCATGGTGAACAAAGCATACTGAGATGGCATTCCCACAATGCCATGCCGGTGCCCAGATTTTTTGTTTTCTATGTACACTGACCACACCATCCTTCTAGCTCTAAATTTGAGGCTGCTTGAATTTTGGCATAGTTCTACAGTTTGGACCCTAGCTTCAAAGCCCTGGAACTATAGGACGGACCCTGAAAGTGTTAAGATTAATATTAAAGCTAAAAAATGTATAAAGTGCTGGGAAAAAGAGTCAATGAGAAGTAAACTCTTAAGCACTTGGTTTAGTACCTTGTTTTAGCAACTAGTGATTTTAAGTAACATACACTTTTAAGAATACAGTGGTCCCTCATTTATCATCGTTAATCTGTTCCTGAAAGTGCGACGATTATCAAAATACTGTAGATGATTTTCAAATCAATTTTCCCCACAAGAAATAATGTAAATACAATTAATCCGTTCCTTACACCCAGAAGTATTAAAACAAAATTTTTTTTTACATAAAATATAGATGTAGTACATAAACAATACAATGGGACATGATGAATGAAATATGAACAGCATAACACTTACCTTTATGGCGCTTCTTCTTAGTGTATGGAAGTCTGGAGGAGGAGAGAGATTACATTAGTTACTGTTTGGAAGGGGAATCCCCTTCCATCAACACCTCAGGTACCAGGTCCTTTTCTGGGGTTACATACTTCTCTTCTCTGTTTCTTAATGCCACTAGGACCAGCTTGAGAGTCACTGGAGTCCTGTCTCCCAAAAAAAGTGTCCAGAGAGCTCTGTTTCTGGCTGTTACGTTGGTTGTCCCTTATTACTTTGATAGTAAGGTTCTCACTACATGTTCTAGTGTGGGGTAGCTTTTACTTAATGGCCTTATTTGTCTAGGGGTAATACTTACATCATGGCTGATCATCTTGAGTGTCTCTGATACCCTTTCACCAGCCCTCCTCACAGGTTATGTAAACTACTACTATAAAAATATAACTGTATTCTCAATAGATATGTACAGAATATACAATTACAGCCTCACACTTTAAAAACAAAGATCTACACACTCCATAGCTGTTCTCCCACATGGTGTACCTTATTAACTTTTGTCCTTCTCTCTTGACATAACTCTGGGCTAACCAGTGTTTTGACACACTTTAGTCACCCTGGGTATGGTGGCCACAACTTAAATTATAAAAACTCACCCCTGGAGCACACATGATGCCCCAAAAGATAGGAGAAGGACCCAGAGATCCTGCCAGGTTGAAGGTCAGCCACAGAGAGAGTCAGTGAGAGAGAGAGAGAGAGAGAGAGAGAGAGAGAGAGAGAGAGAGAGAGAGAGAGAGAGAGAGAGAGAGAGAGAGAGAGAGAGAGAGCGCCTGGCTAAGCTCCTCCCACCAAAACAAAAGACTGTTGCCAAGCACAATTCTCCAGTTACCATAATTCTACCACACCTTAATTTTACTTTTACAAAAAGAAATACAACTTTATAAACTACTTATTTAAATTGTGTGTTTATGTGTCTATAGTATAACCTATTATATTGAGAAAAATAGGCTTGACCCAGCTGCCTCTCAGTCATAAGGTTGATCAGTCCTTCTGACATTTAGAGCAAAGTCCCCATCAATTCAATATAATTAGGTATTCCAGAGTAACTGTTACTTATAAATACATGTTGGGTCCTATAGCCCCATAACACCCCCACCTCCAGACGAAGTCTCACAAAAGCTAGCCGTGTCCCTCAGGATACGGCTAGTAAAAAGTATATTGCTTAAGTCTGAAGGCGGTAAACAAGACTACTAGAAATGCTACATATTTCCCAGCACCATAACTACTCTTCACTTTACTGTTATTTACAACAGATTGCAGAATTTTTTAGAAAAGCATTTTAACCATACCCATATACTCAACGGTGTAACTATTTACAATTTTAGTGACTTTTAAACAATACACATTACAATGCAAAAATTGCACACAATGCCCACTGTGAAAGCCCGCACCAACAGGCCTGTGCCTCTGCTACGGTAATCCAGCAAGCAACTGGTACTCCAGGGTGGCATCTTCCTGATCAGGAGACGAGAGTAGAGCCAAACCCAGAGCAGTCAGGTGTACACCAGGCAGGAAACTTCACAAAACATGTCAAGGTGTCTCTCACTTGGTGGACGAACCAAACAGTGAGACTTCCAGTCAACACTCACGATCCTTAACATGGTCAGGCACTCAAGCCCATCTTCCGAGGTCCCACTCCACACAGATCCTCCAAACTTACGAAGAGGAGGCTGACATAGAACATGGAGGGGTCCAAGGGACCACAAAGGCAAATCGTCGGGCCGTTTTGTATATAGAGCACACCAAGACACAACATCACATACCTTCCTGAACGTCTCATGTTGCCGAAGGTTGTCAACTACTGCCTCAACTCACATTTACGTACACCCTGACCCTCGTCACACTTTTGGCTCTGACTCGACTCCTTCACAGTCAGATGGCTGGTAGAGAGTACTCAGGCTCGCCGAGAGTTCACCACTGCAAAAACAACAAGGTTCAGTGGTCAGTCGTTACGTTCAGTGGTCAGTCGTCACGTGAGGTCACAGACCCTGAGCTGCTTTGGGGATTAGCGTGGACGGTTACAAAGCATGGCTTGCTTCTGCAGTGTTTTAAAAACTGAGGTTGGAGAGTTGAAGGAGGAGGTCTTGCTTCTCCAGGAGGAGATTAGGAGGCTGAAGGTCCACCTCAATGGGCCTGGGAGAGAGTGTGAGGTGGTTGGAGATGTGGGGAATGAGGCTTCTAGCAGTGAGGTGCAGTCTGTCTCTCACTGTGAGGAGGCTGTAGGTGGGGAGGTAGCAACGGCTACCAGCTGTGAGGTGCAGCCCAGCACCTGCTACAAGTGGCGAGTTGTTCACAGTAATGGGAGGCGCATCAGAGTAAGGAAAGTTAAGAGTGAAGATCTGAAGGTAGGAAATCGCTTCTCTGTTCTCCAGGATGAATGTACTTCAGTGGCCAGTGAAGGTAAGGGTACTACTGCCCCTGCTAATGAAGGTAAGCGCATTCTTGTGGTTGGTGACTCTCAGGTAAGATATGTTGACCGTGCTTTTTGTAATAGGAATAAGAAGATGAGAGATAGAGTGTGCTTCCCTGGAGCTGGTGTTGGGGACATTGTCAACAGACTGGATAATATCATGTCAGGTAATGGGAACAAGCCCATTATCTGTCTCAGTGCTGGTGAAATGATATTGGGAAGGGTAGGAGAGAAGAGCTGCTAGATAAGTACAGGTCAGCTATAGATTTCATTAAGTCTAAGGGAGGGATCCCAATCATATGTAGCATCTTGCCTAGAAGGGGAGTAGGAAATGAATGGTTGTCTAGGGCAATTGGTGTAAATTGCTGGCTAGACAGATACTGCAAGGAGCTTGCAATCCCATTCATTGACAACTGGAACAACTTTTATGGCAAACATGATATGTATGCAAGGGATGGGGTTCATCTCTCTGGGCAGGGGTGGTAGCACTTGCAGACTCGATTGAGAAGGCCATTGGTGAAATGCCTATGATTTTAAACTGATGGAAGATAGAGGTATGGGTGTGTGTGGGAAACAAGCAGGTTGCAACACTAGGGTTGGAAACATTAAATGTATAAAAGGCATTCAGCATGAAGTTATAAATAAAGACAATAGAACAGGTCAGCAAACAAAGGGGGACAGCAGAGGGCAGCAAGGGACTAGCTCCCTTAAGGTTTTACTATACTAATAGCAGGAGTGTTAGAAATAAGATAGATGAGCTAAGATTAATTGCAAGTGCAGGAAACATAGATATTATTGCTATAACAGAGACCTGGCTCAATCTGAAAGATAGAGAGATGCCCTCTGAATGTCACATACAAGGCTATAAATTATTCCACACTGACAGGGTCAACAGGAAAGGTGTGGAGTAGCGATGTATGTCAGAGACAATTTAAATTGTTGTGTTAGACAAGATATTAAATTAGAAGCGTCAGCCACTGAATCTGTTTGGTTACAGCTTCTCGAGGGCCGAGAAAAACTAATTTTGGGTGTGATTTACAGGCCCCAAATCTTGATAGGGAGTGCAGTAAACTTCTATGGGACGAAATTCGTAAGGCATCTACATACGAAAATGTTGTGCTAATGGGAGATTTCAACTATAGACAGATTGACTGGAGCAATTTGACAGGAAATTTAGAGTCGGGTGACTTTCTTGATACGATCCAGGATTGTTTTTTAAAACAGTTGTGACAGAGCCAACTAGGGGAAATAACCTCCTTGACTTGGTTCTTGCCAGTAGGGAAACACTAATTAATAATCTTGAGGTTTAAAGATGAGCTTGGGGAGAGTGATCACAAATCACTCAGTTTTAACATATCATGGAATTCCCCTAATAAATGGCAATCAAGTCTCCGTCCCTGACTTTCGCTTGGCCCGATTTCATAGGACTGAAAAATTACTTAGGTGGGCTGAACTGGAATGAACCTGACTAGGGGTCAGGTAGGTGGTGATGGTTGCCGATATGATGCTTTCCAGGGCATAGTTCTAGCTGCTCAGTCAAATTAATGTTCCAAATAGGGAAATCAGATCAAACAAAAATGATCCTAAATGGATGAACAATAGATTAAAATATCTGATTGGTCAAAGAGAGGCATATATAGGCAAATCAAAAGAGGAGAGGGGCAATTAAGAAATCGATATATTCAGTTAAAGAGAGAAATAAAAAAGGGAATTAGAAAAGCAAAAAGAGATTATGAGGTTAAAGTTGCAAGAGAATCGAAAGACTAACCCAAAAGGATTCTTTCAGGTATACAGAAGTAAGATCAGGGACAAGATAGGCCCACTCAAAAGTTCCTCGGGTCAGCTCACTGACAGTGATAAGGAAATGTGTAGAATTTTTAACACATACTTCCTCTCAGTTTTTACACAGGAGGATACCAGCGATATTCCAGTAATGATAAATTATGTAGAACAGGACGATAATAAACTGTGCACGATTAGGGTCACAAGTGACATGGTCCTTAGCAAATAGATAAATTAAAACCTAACAAATCCCCAGGCCCTGATGAACTGTATGCAAGGGTTCTAAAGGAATGTAAAGAGGATCTTAGCACACCTTTGGCTAATCTTTTAAACATATCACTACAAACTGGCATGGTGCCAGATAAGTGGAAAATGGCAAATGTGATACCTATTTTCAAAACAGGTGACAGGTCCTTAGCTTCGAACTATAGACCAATAAGCCTAACCTCCATAGTGGGAAAATTTATGGAATCAATAATTGCCGAGGCAGTTCGTAGCCACCTTGAAAAGCATAAAATTAATCAACGAATCTCAGCATGGTTTTACAAAGGGGCGTTCCTGCCTTACGAATTTATTAACTTTTTTCACTAAGGTATTTGAGGAGGTAGATCATGGTAATGAATATGATATTGTGTATATGGGCTTCAGTAAGGCTTTTGACAGGGTCCCACATCAGAGACTATTGAGGAAAATTAAAGCACATGGAATAGGAGGAGAAATTTTTTCCTGGATAGAGGCATGGTTGACAAATAGGCAGCAGAGAGTTTGCATAAATGGGGAGAAATCAGAGTGGGGAAGCGTCACGAGCGGTGTTCCACAGGGGTCAGTGTTGGGCCCCCTGCTGTTCACAATCTACATAAACGACATAGATGAGGGCATAAAGAGCGACATCGGCAAGTTTGCCGATGAACACCAAAATAGGCCGTCGAATTCATTCTGACGAGGACATTCGAGCACTCCAGGAAGATTTGAATAACAGATGCAGTGGTCGGAGAAGTGGCAGATGCAGTTTAATATAGACAAATGCAAAGTTCTAAATGTGGACAGGACAATAACCATGCCACATATAAACTAAATATGTAGATCTTAATATTACGGATTGCGAAAAAGATTTAGGAGTTCTGGTTAGCAGTAATCTGAAACCAAGACAACAGTGCATAAGTGTTCGCAATAAAGCTAATAGAATCCTTGGCTTCATATCAAGAATCATAAATAATAGGAGTCCTCAGGTTGTTCTTCAACTCTATACATCCTTGGTTAGGCCTCATTTAGATTATGCTGCACAGTTTTGGTCACCGTATTACAGAATGGATATAAATTCTCTGGAAAATGTACAAAGGAGGATGACAAAGATGATCCCATGTATCAGAAACCTTCCCTATGAGGATAGACTAAGGGCCCTGAAAACTGCACTCTCTAGAAAGACGTAGAATCAGGGGGATATGATTGAGTTTATAAGTGGAAGACAGGAATAAATAAAGGGGATGTTAATAGTGTGCTGAAAATATCTAGCCTAGACAGGACTCGCAGCAATGGTTTTTAAGTTGGAAAAATTCAGATTCAGGAGGATATAGGAAAGTACTGGTTTGGTAATAGAGTTGTGGATGAGTGGAACAAACTCCCAAGTACCGTTATAGAGGCCAGAACGTTGTGTAGCTTTAAAAATAGGTTGGATAAATACATGAGTAGATGTGGGTGGGTGTGAGTTAGACCTGATAGCTTGTGCTAACAGGTCGGTTGCCGTGTTCCTCCCTTAACTCAATGTGACCTGACCTGACTAGGTTGGGTGCATTGGCTTAAGCCGGTAGGGACTTGGACCTGCCTCGCATGGGCCAGTAGGCCTTCTGCAGTGTTCCTTCGTTCTTATGTTCTTATGTTCTTATCACGAGGCATAAGTTGGGCAAATGTTCAATTAGTGGGTTGGATTTGTAAAGGACCTGCCCAGTATGGGCCAACAGGCCTACTGTAGTGTTCCTCCTTTCTTATGTTCTTATGTTCTTATGTTCTTATGACAAACACTATGTACAAAGTACGCACCATGCATTCTACATGAAACATCTAGAGAGAGCATCAGCAACCACATTCTCTGAGCCTTTTATATATTTGACTTCCAAATTAAAAGGCTGTAGGAACAAAGCCCATTTTAAGAGTCTGATTTTAGTCACTATACACAGGAACAGGATGGAGAGATCCTGAGACATGTACAAATGCTGAATACCACCCCCAAAAAAATGAAAATTTTTTTCCTTGGGTAAAATGTTGACATTTAAATTAAAAGGTTGCTCTTGATGTAACAGTTCGCAACCTCTCGCAGTGCAACAACAAACCCAAAGACATTCTTTGCACCCGGTTGGATCACAAGTTTTACACAAATACCATCACTCCATCCACACAAAAATTTTTAAGCACCAAAATGAACAAAATTTCATACACACTTAAAATGGTACGGAACACGGCCAGGAAACCACTTTTCCTCCCCCTTTTTTTTAGTTTATTTAAAATGTTTGCTCCTTAGGATAAGTATCAATCTTTCTAATCCTGAAACCTTTATTTTTAAAATGTACTTTGTGGTAGTCAGTGTTTTGCCCAGGGTCCCACAATTTTGGGGAACCCAAAAGCTGGGAATCCCCCCTGACTCTACTAACCAACAAACTGGTTTTGGAAAGAATTTCACTTCTTCCTCCATCCCCAAATTTTTTCATACAGATTTTTTCCCACACAAAAATTTTTTGAAGGGGCTCAGTTTTCCTTTAAAACAATTTCTTCATGGAGTTTCAACTTTTCCCCTTTACTGACATCCCAAACTTTTAAAATTTCCAAGGTGGCTGAGCCAACTCTCCCATTTTTCTCTTTAAAACCAAGCATGTTTTCCCCCAAAACTTTACATACTTATTTCTTAAATCACTTTTGGATTTCATACGTATTTTTTTGGCACCCCTTTACTTCCATTAAAAAAGGGTCTCTCTGAATTTTTGCATAACTTCAAACCTTTTAAACCCGGGTTACTGTGACACTATACTCTTTTCTTTTCTTGTTGGGGGGGGTTTTATATCAAACCCCCCGGGGAACTTCCCCCACAACATGTTCGCCACGAACTTGCCATAAGATTTTTACATGATTGGCTCCCAGTATCAGCACTTCCTCTCCAGCCTCCGAGTATCAGGGTCCAATTATGGTCCCACACTCTCCGGGGTCGGGGTTGTGGGCACTTTTCACGGGTACCACCACCTCATACGACCAAACAGTGTCTGAAACTGAGAAAAGTCCGGGGGGGGAGCATCACCATCCTCCCAACCCAAATAGCTCGAATTCCAGAGTGCTTCCCCACTCAGCAAATCAAAAAAAGAGATCCTCTCTCCCAGTGTCATATTGTCTATACCATAGGCTTGCATCATTGTTTTGAGGTTTGTATAATTTCTCTTTTTCCCCTTGAGATGGAGGTGATACCAGCAAACACTACTCATTTTAGTCCCTTCAAACATTTCTAAAAGACTTTGGGGTAAAGTTGGGCCCCTTTGGTTTTTTTGCACGCTTGGGGAAACCAACGAAAAAAGAATTCTAAAAACCCCTTAAGATACATGACTGTTATTTTATGCAGGGGACGCTTCCGGGTACCGGGTAGTGGAGAAAATTTTTTTGTGAGTAAATAATCTTTCCCAGTTTGGCCCTTTGGGGAATGGCCAAGTACATCTTACCACTTGCTGAAGGGTTCACCTGGTGCGAAATAGAATGAAGGGGAACAGGTTTAATATTTCGACTGGGTTTTTCCCTATAAACTGAGAGACATGATAGGTCTAAAATATACTCTTGACAGTCTCCCACAGCGGACCAAAAAATGCCGGGAAAACCTTGGACATCCCCATCTGGGGACAAAACCCTTGTTCCCCTTTCCCATCAATACTGAAAACAGGGTGAGTTCTTTGAAAGGGTTTTTCCCCCCTGAAATAAAAACATTATTTAACTGTAACATCTTTTCCTCAGCAACAGCGACATTTTCCTGCACAGAAATTAATTCACCCAAAAATGCAGCCTCCCCACGCATTTAACTGACCATTCCCAATCATGCTCAGCTCTGGCTGGATCCCTTTTCTTCATTTTGACGCAGTTCAACATCAGAAAGAGAGTTCCCAAAACTTAAGCCCTCACCATCCCATGACCCAACCTCATGGGGAAACCATCGGGAGAAGGTTGGCAGGTTTCCACCATTCCCCCCCAACATTTGGGAATTGGTTTTCCCCCCAAATATTTTGTTCCTCACTGTCTAACAGGCCCAAAACATTTTTCCCCTAATAAGAGGTCGACCCCTTCAAGGGAATTTCATCTGAGACGCCTACGGGGAGATACCAATTTGGGTTTTCAATTCTACCCTAATTTGTGTACGGGTTCCTTATGGTTGAACCCGTAATACCCTTTCAACAATAATCTCCCCCATTATAGGTACCCTTTAACACGGCACACCCCACACGTAGAAAAAAGTATGCTACACCCATCTCTAAAGGACAGATGTTCTCAACCTGCCACTCCTTTTGCAAACCAACTGCGGCCCTACTAAAAATATACACATCCTGGGTCTAATCCAAAGTTCCTTTCCCCACCTTTCCTTGAAGCCTAAACAGGGGAACTGGATGTATCTCCCGCAGTTAGAGTCCCCCTGGGGGGGTCCTCCCTTTCCTGATCTCGCGCCTGACCAGCAAAACTTTTTGAGTGTGTCCAGTTTTGTTACAGTAGTAACAGGCATAACTCTTAAAAGGGTTTTTTACCATTTGGGGTAGGGTGGTATGTTTTCCGAGGACCCGAAAAAAATCTGATTGTCAGTAAACCTTGAACTCCAGCTGACTTACCTTTTCCTTCATTTTATAGGGCCCTCAGCCTTCATTTGTTTCCCGAAAAATTTTTGTCCCATTACCTTTATGCCCAAAGACTTGGAAAAGGTTTAGAATGGTGGGGAAATTTTCAGAAACAGCATGACTGTTTTTACTTACCAATTCCCCGCGAGCCAAAAATCGGTCACCTAGATCCAGTGCTTCTGAAAAATTTTCTGGGTTTTTTCCTCCAAATATTCTCTGAGGTAACAGGATTGTAGTACAATTCCCATGAACCATCAATCTACTAATTTGTTTAGTTTTTTTAACTCCTTTAGAACAAACCCATTTCTTAAAAAGGAACGTTTCTCATTCCCCAAAATCAGTTAAGGTCTGCCCCCCCGAAAAATTTTTTATTTCTAACTTTTGTCTATATTTCTCAGGTATCTTTGGTATGCAAGCAATACTTTCCTCTTTAAACTTATCATAAACAGAAAAATCTTGCCCCCCAGAGTCTCTACTCTCTGGAATCCTTTCCCCCAATTGTGTCGAACTAGGGTAGCCCACTTTTTTTGGGGGCCATCCTTTCTCCAAAGCATCTTTTCAAAAAAAAAAAAAATCTATCTGGGTCCCCTCTCTGTAAACTTAGGGACAAAATTTCAGCTTTAGTTATGTTAAAGTATGCTCAGGGTCTTGTTCAAACCTCCCAATCTTTGAAATTCTTCCTCCTTAGCTTTCATTAAATTTTATTTCAGCCCTAGTACAGTAATTTCAGTCTCTTCTCTCCATTTCCATACACCTGGGGTAGGTGACCCTCATGTTCATGTTAACAGGCATTTTACTGATGAATTATTACCTTCTTCCTGAAGCCTAAAAAAACTGAAGACTCATCTTCTGACATAGTTTTATCTTTAAACACATGCTTCCCCCTTACAGTATCAGTGGACAAAGTTCCCACAGGCACATAAAAAACCAAATTGAAAGTAAACTATGCACACGCACTTTCCAAACCACAACAAAAATGTGTACTCAACCTTCTCCTCCTTTTGGAGAAAAACAACCCGTAAACTAATATAGAAAAAAACACTTCCCCTGACCCACCTTGGAAAAAATTACAAAACAGCAACTGTTAACCCAACCAGCAATATAGTTCAAAGAATGTTTTGAGTTATTTTAGCAGTCAAATAACTATCCCGGAAGGCCCCCTGTTTCGTTGGTTTCCCTTACTACTTTGATATAAGGTTTCATACAGTTCTTTTTGGGGGTACTTTTCTTAATGGCCTCATTTGTCTAGGGGTAAAACTTACTCATGGCTGTCATCTTTAGTGTCTCTGATACCCTTTCACCAGCCTCCTCCCAAAAGGGTTTTGAAACACTACTATAAAAATATAACTGTATTTTAAAAAGATTTACAGAATAAAATTACAGCCTCACCTTTAAAAAAAAAGATCTCACACTCTAGCTGTTCTCCCCATGGTGTACCTTATTTAAATTTTTTCCTTCTCTCTTGACATAACTCTGGGCTAACATGTTTTTACAAAACTTTAGTCACCGGGTAGGGGGCCACAAAATTAATTAAAAAACCACCCTGGAGCACACATGATGCCCCAAAAGATAGGAAAGACCCCGAGATCCTGCCCGGTTGAAGGTCACCACAGAGGAAAAACAGAGAGAAGTCAGAGAAGGGGGTCAAAAAAGAGAGAGAGAGAGAGAGAGAGAAGAGAGAGAGAGAGAGAGAGAGAAGAGAAGAGAGAAGAGAAGAGGGGAGAGAGAGAGCTGGCTAAGCTCCACCCCCAAAACAAAAACTGTTTCCCAAACACAATTCTCCAGTTACCACAAATTTACCACACCTTAATTTTTTTTATTATTTTATTACACAAAGGCCGATTCCCACCAAGGGAGGGGGGCCCCAAAAAAAAAAACTTTCACCATCATTCACTCCCTCACTGTCTTTCCGAAGGGTGCTTTACACTACATTTTTAAACTGAAAAATTAAACACCCCCCCTTTAGAGTGCAGGACGTACTTCCCCTCTCAGGACTCAAGTCCGGCCCGCCCGGTTTTTCCCCGAACCCCTTCAAAATTTCTTTGCCACACTCCAACAGCACGTCAAGTATTAAAAAACCTTTGTCTCCATTACTCCATCAGACACGCTCACGCAGCCGCAAGTCCAAGCCCCTCGCACAAAAACCCCTTTTACCCCCTCCCCCCAAACCTTTCCTAGGCCCACCCCCCACCCCGCCTTCCTTCCAACAGACTGATACCTCTTTAAATTTTTCTGTTTTTTGCTCCATTCTCTCCACTGTCCGAACCACCTCAACAACCCCTTTCCCCGCCCCTGGAAAAGTTTGGTAACCCGCACCTCCTCCTAACTTCCAAACTAAAAGAATCCTGCTTAATTCACACCACCATTGCCTCAGACATACATCTCCACTGCCTCCAGCCTTTTCCTCCTGCCACATTTATCACCCATGCTTTACACCCATAAAAAGCGTTTGGTAAAAATAACCTCTAATTTTCCCCCCTTTTCCCCATGGGCAAAATTCTTTGTCCCCCACGACTCCCAAGGCACCACTCACCCCTTTTCCCCCTCATCAATTTATGATCACCTCATCTTTTCATAGACCCCTCCGCTCACTTTTCCCCTCCCAATTCTGAATACATTTACCCCGCCAATCTCTCCCTCCAATCGATATCCAATCTTTTATCACCTAATCTTTTTTTCCTCATAACCCTTTAAATTTTTCTTTACAAAAGAAATAAACTTTAAAAACATTATTTAAATTGTGTTTATGTGTCATAGTATAAAAACCCATTAATTAAAAAA
>NC_069418.1:40520062-40553586 GCF_026875155.1 Cherax quadricarinatus | reverse complement strand
TGAGTGGGAAATAAGGAATGAGGTTGGGAGTGGAGTAGAGTCGCTGGCGTTGACTAGGTAGTGTTATGGTAACTGGACCACCAGCCACCTGCTTCTTGTGCCCGCTATGTGGGCGTTTTGGATGGGAGATACATGAAACTATTTTCTAGAGTGTGTGTATAGTGTTATATTGAATAAATAGATGTATTTTCCTAACTAGGATTTTTGCCTAACCCTCTGTTAACCAACCCATTGAAGTAACAAATACTGGTTTAGCGCTTTCTGTTTTGACTGTGTTGCAACCCCTGAATGGGTTGCAATGTATATTATGTATATATATTACATGTATGTTACCTTTTCATATAATTTTATATTGCTTATATTTGCTATAATAGCTAAATCATGAATATATTGCTTTATATTATTATTTGACTTAGTTAAATTTTGTTAGGTAGGATGTAACATATTATGTGCTCAGTTCAAGTCTTGATTGTTTAACTACTGTAATTATCACTCTTTGCTCGTTACTCTGCCGGCTTCTCGTTGTTGCTAAGCAGCAGCTGTCCACGGAGCTATCACGTGATCGAGGGGGGGGGGTGTTCTCACTTCGCCTGAAGTATTCAGTCTGGTCTAGACCCGCTGGGTGGTTGGACGTATTCCATACAAAAAGTGCCTAAATCTCCCTCATAGGCCCTTGTTGGAAGATCGTCTCTTGTCTCATTGCTGTAGGTTCTGTGGGACTCTGTTCACAGAACATTGTATAGACTTAGTGATTTTCGACGTTGTACTGAGGTTGTGTGTCGCATAGACACTCTGAGCAACTCAGGTCCTGAGCTGTAGCTTCTGACCTAACTTGTACTGGTTTCTGTGTACTATCACAGTCGGGGATTTTCTTATGTTGAACTTAGCTTCAGTAGTATGGGAGCTTTGTGACTTTTGTGGAGGATCTGCTGATGATCCCTACTTAGTGTCGTTATATTATCTCCTTGATCCTGATTGTGTCACAGTTGCTTGTTATATTGCTATTGGGCTTAGCATTCTTTTTATTGTTCAAGCAGACTGTTCTGATTGCCAGTTGGTCAAGAAGTTAGTTTATGAGAGAACTTTGTCAGTCACTTGTATAAGTCTAGTTGAGTCGTGAGACATAGCGAACTACTTAGAGCACTTACACACATACACACACTTGTACATATTTGTAATATCTTATTAAATGTTAATGTACCAGACGGTACTTAAGACTTATAAATGTGATATGTGCATACAGCACAATACTATTGTATACGAGAGAAGTGATTATTATTAATTTGTTTGAATTGATTAATTTAATTTAATTTGATGATATACCTCTAGACGATACTTAATAAATTTATTAAATTTTAATTTCTCTAGTTAGTAGCCTACCAGTTGTAATCCTGAAGCACTATTGAATCATACTGAATTCTAATGGATAATTGGACAAGGATACTGACTAATTGTTACGAAAACCCAGTAACAGGCTGGATGCTAGAAGGGCAGTCCTTTCTAGTATTCACTGGAGATCTCTAAGCTTTTAGAATCGTGTTTTTTTGTAACAACTGGGATAGCCCTGGGTGGCCTGTTTATGCTTGAGATGTGTGCAACTTTTACCTTTGCCCTTAGACAAGGCTCTAGCCCCCAGGTATCCCACATTTCTGTGTAACACCCTCTCCTAAACTTGTTCTCAGGGTTGAAAACTTTAAAAAAAAAAAAAAAAAATTCTTAACCCCTTGACTGTCAAAACCTCAAATCCTGAGGTGTCTCCTGGTGTTGAAAAATTTTTGAAAAAAAAAAAAAAAAAGAATTTTTTTCTTATGAAATGATAATCTTTTCCCAATGGTTTTGACACTAAAAGAACAAAATTTGATGGAAAACCTACGAAATTATGCTCTCACGAAGTTAGCAACCTTGGCGATATTTATGAATTAGCGATTTTGTCCACTTTGAGCCCTATTTTCAGCTAATTCCACTGTTCCAGTCAACCAAGCTCATAGCTATTTCTTTAGAACTCCATTTGTTCTATCGACTGAGTACAAGAAAATGCCCATTTACCAATTTCAGCTACCCAATAACGTGGTCAGAAATTTGCAATTTGGCCAATTTCATGCAAATTAAAAAAATATGCCAGTTTCAAAATAGGGTCCAGAATGAACAATCCAGACATTCCTGGCTCTAAAATAACATTTTCTTTGTTCATCAGTCATGTCTCCAGGCCCTTCTGATATTGATAAATTAGACACGTGTGCAACTCAATGTGTCGGTTCTCTGAACCATTCATCTACAACCCTTCTGATATTACTCTTGCTTTCTATTTTGAATTTTTATTCAAACAAAAAATAGGAGATTTACTGTTATGCAGACTACTGCAATATTGTAATAATTGCATAAATAATGTCAACTCATTCGTGACTGCATATTAGAATGAGTAGTTGGACATTTATTGGACAATGACATCATTTGTTTACTTTTAAACATTGGCAAAAATCAAACATTTCCCCTACTTTGAGCTCTATTTCAAGGTTCTTTTCATAGCAAGACCAATCAAAATCACCTCCATTTCTATAGTATTTTTTTCCATTCTATCAAATGAGACCAAGAAAATGAGAATACAACCATAAATACTATATGAAAATACACCACAAAATTGGCATTTTAATCCAAAAAAAATGGTCAGTTTTTTTCTCATTATGCACTGCATGTTGCAGGATTTTTTATATGGTGCACAACGACCACATAGACCCATTCTCTCACATGTGGGCAAACCAGCTTTCTCCTGCTTCATTTGAAGCCGCTAGAATTTTTGAGTATATATTCGTCAAACACAGTGGCTCGTAAGATGTATATACAGTGGTCCCTCATTTATCGTATTTAATCCATTCCTGGAGGTGCTACTATTATTGAAATCTACGATTTTCGAATCAATTTTCCCCATAAGAAATAATGTAAATACAATTAATCCGTTCCTGACACCCAGAAGTATCAACAATTTTTTTTTACCTAAAGATAGATTTACATGCACAAAAGAATGAACATTCAACATGACAGTTACCTTTATTGAAGGCTGTTGTTGATGAATGGAAGACAGGGAGGAGGAGAGTGGGAAGAGAGGTTATTGTTTGGAGGGGAATCCCCCTCCATAAGGACTCTAGGTCACTTCAGGGGTCACTTCCCTAGTATAAATATAGATTTACATGCAGAAAAGAATGCCAAATAAATGTAAAGCACTAATAAAATGTATAAATGAACATTGGGAATAGGGGTAGTTTTATGAGTAGAATGGTCTGCCTAGTAGGGTGATCAAAGCTAAAACATTGGGTAGTTTCAAATTTAGGTTGGATAAATACATGAGTGAGAGAGGTTGGATTTGAGTCAGACTTGCACCTGAGCTTATTGCTTGGGTAGCATTTGTTCTGTTAGTGGGTTGGATTTGTGAAGGACCTACCTAGTATGGGCCAGCAGGCCTGTTGCAGTGTTCCTACTTTCTTAAGTTCTTAAGTTGTTATTTAACATCACACTTACTAGTAGGGTGATCGAGGTTTGGACCTTGGGTAGCTTTAAGATGAGATTGGACAGATATGTGAATGGGAGGAGCCGAGTTTGATTTGTGTCATTGGGCACGGGAGTAAATTCTTGGGTAGCTTTGCGTAGAGGTCATTTTGATAAGGGCCTGCCTTGTATGGGTCAGTAGACCTGCAGTGTTCTTCCATTGTTATGTTCTTAGTGGGAAGGATTGTAAAGGACCTACCTAGTATGGGCCAACAGGCCTACTGCAGTGTTCCATCTTTCTTATGTTCTTATTGGAGACTTGTTTATGTGAGGGAGGGATGGCAAGTTTATTGTTGGAGAATATGACACTAATATCAACTCTGCAGCTTATTTATCTATCACAATTCAACTAATATGACATAATAAACAATATTAATAACATAGAAACATGGAATGTACTCTAGAATGAATAAAATAAGTCATTATGTATGTCACGAGAGGTGTTGTGTTGTTGTTGGGTATATAAGGGCCATTGAGAGTAAACTGTCCATAATGGTGGTGAAGCAGCAGCTGAGGCGGTGGTGTTTTCTGTAGCCCTATATAACTCCAACAACATTGTGCAAGACAGGTATACAATACCGACACTTGTGCAACATCTGGTTATCTTTATTGTAGACGTTTCGCCATCCAGTGGCTTTATCAATACAGATTCTTGGACATAATTAGAAAACAGAAGAACTATATACAAAAGATGAGGTAATCAGTCCCTCAGCCTTGGAGGTGGTGTTCACAGCACCAGATGTTGCACAAGTGTCTTAACTCTCATCTTGTCGGTATTGTATACCTGTCTCGCACAACTTGTCAGGCACTGCAACATCATGGAATCTTGGTTCAAAGGACATCTACAAGACCTTCTTCACAGCTTCTGCAACTAACCCATCAATTTGGGTAGGACCTACTTCCACTGGGGAATCCCGCCTACCAGTGACTATGCCCTCGTCTGCTACACGTCCCTATTCACTGACGCCTATATAAGCGCCAGTCTTCGTTCCTATGCTTCAGAATCTCTACAACCATGGTGCTGTGAACACCACCTCCAAGGCTGAGGGACTGATTACCTCATCTTTTGTATATAGTTCTTCTGTTTTCTAATTATGTCCAAGAATCTGTATTGATAAAGCCACTGGATGGCGAAACCTCTACAATAAAGATAACCAGATGTTGCACAAGTGTCTTAACTCTCATCCAACAACATTGGAGGAGTTGGTAGAATTGCTGAATCACTGAAGAAGACACCCTCTATCACCATCACTACCACCTTCTACCTAACAACCTGTCGGTATTTTATACCATTTTATTGTTCACCTTAAGAACATAAGAATGGAGGATCACTGCAGCAGGCCTGTTGGCCCATACTAGGCAGGTCCTTTACAATCCATCCCACTAACAAAACATTTTCCCAACCCAATTTTCAATGCTACCCAAGAAATAAGCTCTGATAACTCTATCCACTCATTTGTAAGTCCTGCTCAAATCCAACCCCTCTCACTCATATATTCATCCATCCTAAATCTGAAACTACCCAAAGTCCTAGCCTCAATAACATAAGAACCAGTATTACAACTACTGTTACAACTATTACCACTATTACAACTGCTACCACCACCACTACCACCATCACTACCACCCTCTACCACCATCAACCACTATCACAACTGCTTCCACTCTACCACCACCACCTTCATATTTTTCTACAAACTTTTTCTTAAATTATATGTGTTTCTCACATTCTTTACCAAAGGGCTGGCACTAGAAGCTTTCTTTGGAGCCATGGTGACTTATTTAGCAGTTGCAAACACTAAAACGAAGGGAATATTATGAAATGTATCGTATGAACTCGTGGGATCATCCTCACTCACTGATAAACAATGGCACACTGGCTGGGAAAGGAGTGTGAGGAGGCTCGGGGCTGTGTGTACCTGTCCCGGACGAACTACTATTTGCGAGTCCATCTACGATTAGCGAGTCCATGTTTATATGAAAATATCGCTATGATTTCCGAAATCTATGACTCTTGAGCCCTACTATTATCGAGGGACCACTGTATATGAACAAAACAGTCAAAGGGTTAAGAAACGATAGAGAATCTTTTTCCAATCATAATGACACCAAAAGTATGAAATTTGATGGAAAACTTAGGGAATTATGCTCTCACGAAGTTAGTGGTCTCGATGATGTTTACGCATTGGTGATTTTGCCCACTTTGAGCCCTATTTTCGGCCAATTCCAATATACCAGTCGACAGAAATCAGAATTATTTCGCTAGAACTCTACTTTTTCTATTGAATGAGCACAAGAAACCACCCATTTACCAATTTCAACTATCCAGTAAAGTGGTCAGAAATTGGCAATTTTGCCAATTTCACACAAATTTCAAAAAATGCCAATTTCCAAATAGGCTCCAGAATACACAAGACAGACATTGTGAAATTAAGACACATCTGCAACATCTGGGTATCTTTATTGTAGACGTTTTGCCATCCAGTGGCTTTATCAATACAAATTACAGGACATAACTTGAAGATAGTAGAACTGTGTACAGAAGATGAGGTAATCAGTTCCTCAACCTAGGAGTAGGTGCGAAGAGCACCGTAGTCGTTGAGATTCTGAAGCAGAAGCAAGGCGCCTGACACTTATACAGTGGTCCCTCGCTTTTTGTAGTTCTCGGCAATCGTAAATTTCGCCAATCATAGGGGTATTTTCGTATAAACATAGACTCGCTTTTCATAGGTTGACTCGCGAATAGTAGTTCGTCCGGGACACGTACGCACGGTGTGAGCCGGGGCGGCCTCCCTACCCAGCCAGTCTGGCATTGTTTACCAGTGAGTGAAGGTCCCCTCAAGTGCTCCTACAAAATATTTCATAATGTTCCACTCATTTTAGTGCTTGCAATTACTAAATAAGCTACCATGGCTCCAAAGAAAGCTCCTGGTGCCAAGCCTGTGGTAAAGAAGGTGAGAAATATATACAGTGACAAAGTCTTGGGCCATTTTCGGGAAGTGTTAGAGACGCCAGAAACAGAGCTCTCCCCACAGTTACTTTGCGAGACAGGAGTAGAGTGACTCTCAAGGTGGTCCTAGTGGCATTAAGAAACAGAGAAGAGAAGCAACTCCAGAGAAGCAATTAGTACCTGAGGTGTTGCTGGAAGGGATTCCCCTTCCAAACTGTAAACAATCCAATCTCTCTCCTCTTCCAGTCTCCCATACACTAAGAAGAATCTCCAATAAAGGTAAGTGTTATGCTGTTAATGTTTCATTCATCATTTCCCATTGTATTGTTTATGTACTATATGTATATTTCATGTAAAAATTTTTTTTGTTTTAATACTTCTGGGTGTCAGGAACGGATTAATTGTATTTACATTATTTCTTATGGGGAAAATTGATTTGCAAATCGTAAATTTTGTTTATAGTAATGGCTCCAGGAACGGATTAATTACGAAAAACGAGGGACCACTGTATACTAATGTCAGGTGGAAATGGGACAGGTAGCAGAGGAGGGCATAGTCACTGGTAGGCGGGATTCCCAAGTGGAAGTAGGTCCTACCAGTGACTATGCCCTCGTCTGCTACCCGTCCCATTTCCACCTGACGTTAGTATATAAGTGTCAGGCGCCTTGCTTCTGCTTCAGAATCTCCACGGCTATGGTGCTCTTCGCACCTACTCCTAGGTTGAGGGACTGATTACCCCATCTTCTGTACATAGTTCTACTATCTTCAAGTTATGTCCTGGAATTTGTATTGATAAAGCCACTGGATGGCGAAACGTTTACAATAAAGATACCCAGATGTTGCATATGTGTCTTAATTTCATCTTGTCGGTATTGTATACCATTCTTGTACAACACAGACATTCCTGGCACTAAAATAACATTTTCTCTGTTCATTAGTCACATCCCCAGGCCCCTCTTACATTTCTTTTGCTTTCCACTTTGAATTTTTCTTCTCACAAAAAAATAGAAGATTTAGTGTTATGCAGACTACTGCATTAGTGTAAAAATGGTATAAATAATATCAGTGCACTTGTGAAAGAATATTAGACTCACCAGTTGACATGTATTGGACACATGGCATGATTTGTTTACTTTTGAACTTTGGCAAAAATCGAACATTTCTGCTACTTTGAACTCAGTTTCAAGATACTTTTCATTGTGAAACCAGTCAAAATCATCTCAATTTCTGTAATATGTCTTCTATTCTATAAAATGAGACCAGGAAAACTAGAATACAACCAAAAATACCATATGAAAATACACTGTAAAATCGCTGTTTTAAACCTAAAACACAGTTGGAGTTTTTTTTTCTCATTATGTACTATGTGCTGCAGGATTTTTTTCATACTGTGCACACTGATCACATAGACCCATTCTTTCATATGTAGGCCTACCAGCTTTCTCTCCCTAGATTTGAAGGCGCTAGAATTTACGCGTACTAGTATGGCACCAACCCTGGCATGCAAGCTGTACTAGTACGGCACCGACCCTGAAAAGGTTAAAGCTTTGCAGTTAGTTTAAGTTGTCACTTTAAATATACAGTGGACCCTCGACCAACGATGGCATCGTATAACATTAAATCCGACTAGCAATACATTTTAACGCAAAAATTTTGCCTCGACTAGCACTAAAAAACTCGACCAACGCGATTCGTTCTGTTTGAGACGCGTCCACATGTGGCCTGAGTGCGCCTCACTTGTCTCGTGGGTGCCAGTGTTTACAAGCCAGCCAGTCACCGCGGTCACATCCAAACATACAATCAGAACATTTCATATTATCACCGCGGTTTTAGTGATTGCACCTGCAAAATAAGTCACCATGGGCCCCAAGAAAGCTTCTAGTGCCAACCCTACAGCAAAAAGGGTGAGAATTACTATGGATATGAAGAAAGAGATCATTGCTAAGTATGAAAATGGAGTGCATGTCTCCGAGCTGGCCAGGCTGTACACAAAACCCCAATCAACCATCACTACTATTGTGGCCAAGAAAACGGCAATCAAGGAAGCTGTTCTTGCCAAAGGTGCAACTATGTTTTCGAAACTGAGATCGCAAGTGATAGAAGATGTTGAGAGACTGTTATTGGTGTGGATAAATGAAAAACAGATAGCAGGAGATAGCATCTCTCAAGCGATCATATGTGAAAAGGCTAGGAAGTTGCATGAGGATTTAATTAGAAAAATGCCTGTAACTAGTGGTGATGTGAGTAAATTTAAGGCCAGCAAAGGTTGGTTTGAGAGATTTAAGAATCGTAGTGGCATACATAGTGTGATAAGGCATGGTGAGGCTGCCAGTTCGGACCAAAAAGCAGCTGAAAAATATGTGCAGGAATTCAAGGAGTACATAGACAGTGAAGAATTGAAACCTGAACAAGTGTTTAATTGTGACGTAACAGGCCTGTTTTGGAAGAAAATGCCAAGCAGGACCTACATTACTCAGGAGGAAAAGGCACTCCCAGGACATAAGCCTATGAAAGACAGGCTTACTCTGTTGATTCAAATTCAATTCAAATTCAAAGTTTATTCTCTATAAGGATTACAATGCTGAGTTTACAGAATTTGGTTATTGTATTGTTTACATGTAGTAAAATAATAATTACAGAGTGTACCACTAGAACACCTAGCATGGCTAGGCATTTCGGGCAGACTTAAATTAAATCTTAAGTTTAAAATATTACAAAATTATGAGGTAAGTTGGTATTATGGCTAAGTGACTAAATACTAGTTTGTGAGTTTAGCAATGTGAATGCTTTTGTTTTGGCACTATACATAGTTTCAGTATTGGAGTATCACAGGCCAACTTATGACTAGTTAAGATTCATTATTTTGAGATTGAGATTGATATTCTGTTATGGTCAAATGGGTGAGTGAGTGTAAGTGTTAACCACCAGGTGGTATTCGTGTAATTAGTTGACAGGGTGTATCAGGGAGATAAGATGTTTTCTGATGGTAGTTTTGAAGGATGAATGTGTCTGCAGTTTTAGAATTTTCAGGTAGGGTGTTCCAGATTTTAGGGCCTTTGACATACATTGAATTTTTGTAAAGGTTTAGTCGAACACGGGGAATGTCATAGAGATGTTTGTGTCTGGTATTGTGCCTGTGGGTTCTGTCGCAACTATCAAGAAAGCGTTTTAGGTCAAGTTAATATTGGAATTTAAGGTCCTGTAGATGTAGATTGCACAGTAGTAAGTGTGGATGTACTGAACAGGGAGTAAGTTTAGATCTATGAAGAGTGGGGGGGGGGGTGTTGCCAGGGATAGGATTTAGTGATTATTCTTACTGCGGCTTTTTGTTGGGTTATTATTGGCTTTAGGTGTGTTGCTGCAGTTGAACCCCAAGCACATATAGCATAGGTGAGGTAGGGATATATAAGTGAATGGTATAGTGTGAGAAGGGCAGTTTGCGGCATGTAGTATCGTATCTTGGAGAGGATCCCAACCGTTTTGGATACTTTTTTGGTTATGTGTTGGATATGGGTGCTGAAGTTCAGGTTGTTGTCGAGGTATAGGCCTAGGAATTTGCCCTTTTATATGCCTGGCAATTAGAGTGTTGTCGATCTTAATGTTAATTTGCGTATCTCCTGCTCTGGTACCAAACATAATGTAGTAGGTTTTGTCAGTGTTAAGCGTAAGTTTATTGGCTGTCATCCAAGTCGATATTTTGATCAGCTCCTCATTAACAATGGTGTTGAGGGTGGCAAGATTAGGGTGAGAGATGACATAAGTCGTGTCGTCAGCAAAGAGAATGGGGTTCAGGTGTTGAGATACGTTTGGAAGATCATTGATGTATATGAGGAAGAGCAGGGGACCAAGGACACTTCCTGTGGAACTCCAGTATCAAGTGGCTGTGTTGTTGATGCTGTGTCTTTAATGGTGACATACTGATACCTATTAGTAAGGTAAGATTTGAATATGCAAGCGCATGGCCTCTAATACCATAATGGTCAAGTTTGTGGAGTAGGATGCCGTGGTCTACTGTGTCAAAAGCTTTTCTTAGGTCAATAAAAATTCCTAGTGGATATTCCTTATTTTCCAATGCTGTGTAAAGCAGATCTAGCATTTTTATGATTGCATCGTTAGTGCTTTTATTTTTCCTGAATCCAAATTGGCAGGGGTTGAGTATGTTTTGTGCCGTTATAAATGAATATAGTCTCCTGTGCACGAGTTTCTCAAAGATTTTGGATAGCAATGGTAAGTTTGATATTGGCCTATAGTTGTTTAAATCTGTAGGGTCACCACCTTTATGCCGTCTTGAGTAGTTTCGGGAAGGTGCTAGTTTCTAGTGACTTGTTAAAAAGTAATGAGATAGCATGCGAGAGGACATGGGCCGCTCTCTTGTACAATAATGGTGGGACATGAGACAGATTCCCTGAGTTATTTTTAAGTGACTTTATAATCTCGGTGACTTCCATGGGCTCAGTTGGAGCAAGATAGAAGGAATTTGGGAAATTCCCATCTAGGTAGTCCCCGGCATGGGCATTGGTGCGTGGGATTTTATTGGCGAGATTAGAATCTTGTAGGAGTGAGGAAGAGCCAGTTGTGAGTGTGGGGGAAGTTCGTGAGGCAGTGGGTAAAATGAAAGGGGGTAAGGCAGCCGGGATTGATGGGATAAAGATAGAAATGTTAAAAGCAGGCGGGGATATAGTTTTGGAGTGGTTGGTGCAATTATTAATAAATGTATGGAAGAGGTAAGGTACCTAGGATTGGCAGAGAGCATGCATAGTTCCTTTGTATAAAGGCAAAGGGGATAAAAGAGAGTGCAAAAATTATAGGGGGATAAGTCTGCTGTGTATACCTGGTAAAGTGTATGGTAGAGTTATTATTGAAAGAATTAAGAGTAAGACGGAGAATAGGATAGCAGATGAACAAGGAGGCTTTAGGAAAGGTAGGGGGTGTGTGGACCAGGTGTTTACAGTGAAACATATAAGTGAACAGTATTTAGATAAGGCTAAAGAGGTCTTTGTGGCATTTATGGATTTGGAAAAGGCATATGACAGGGTGGATAGGGGGCAATGTCGCAGATGTTGCAAGTGTATGGTGTAGGAGGTAGGTTACTGAAAGCAGTGAAGAGTTTTACGAGGATAGTGAGGCTCAAGTTAGAGTATGTAGGAAAGAGGGAAATTATTTCCAGTAAAAGTAGACTTAGACAAGGATGTTGTGATGTCACCGTTGTTGTTTAATATATTTATAGATGGGTTGTAAGAGAATAAATGCGAGGGTCTTGCAAGAGGCGTGGAGTTAAAAGATAAAGAATCACACACAAAGTGGGAGTTGTAACAGCTGCTCTTTGCTGATGACACTGTGCTCTTGGGAGATTCTGAAGAGAAGTTGCAGAGATTGGTGGATGAATTTGGTAGGGTGTGCAAAAGAAGAAAATTAAAGGTGAATACAGGAAAGAGTAAGGTTATGAGGATAACAAAAAGATTAGGTGATGAAAGATTGAATATCAGATTGGAGGGAGAGAGTATGGAGGAGGTGAATGTATTCAGATATTTGGGAGTGGACGTGTCAGCGGATGGGTCTATGAAAGATGAGGTGAATCATAGAATTGATGAGGAAAAAGAGTGAGTGGTGCACTTAGGAGTCTGTGGAGACAAAGGACTTTGTCCTTGGAGGCAAAGAGGGGAATGTATGAGAGTATAGTTTTACCAACGCTCTTATATGGGTGTGAAGCATGGGTGATGAATGTTGCAGCGAGGAGAAGGCTGGAGGCAGTGGAGATGTCATGTCTGAGGGCAATGTGTGGTGTGAATATAATGCAGAGAATTCGTAAGTTTGGAAGTTAGGAGGAGGTGCGGGATTACCAAAACTGTTGTCCAGAGGGCTGAGGAAGGGTTGTTGAGGTGGTTCGGACATATAGAGAGAATGGAGCGAAACAGAATGACTTCAAGATGTATCAGTCTGTAGTGGAAGGAAGGCGGGTAGGGGTCGGCCTGGAAAGGTTGGAGAGAGGGGTAAAGGAGGTTTTGTGTGCGAGGGCTTGGACTTCCAGCAGGCATGCGTGAGCGTGTTTGATAGGAGTGAATGGAGACAAATGGTTTTTAATACTTGACGTGCTGTTGGAGTGTGAGCAAAGTAACATTTATGAAGGGGTTCAGGGAAACCGGCAGGCCGGACTTGAGTCCTGGAGATGGGAAGTACAGTGCCTGCGCTCTGAAGGAGGGGTGTTAATGTTGCAGTTTAGGAACTGTAGTGTAAAGCGCCCTTCTGGCAAGACAGTGATGGAGTGAATGATGGTGAAAGTTTTTCTTTTTCGGGCCACCCTGCCTTGGTGGGAATCGGCCAGTGTGATAATAAAAAAAAAATAATAATAATTAGAACCTATGGTTGAGAAGAAATCGTTTATCATGTTAGCTGTGTCAGTGGGATGCAGTGGTGTTTCATTAGGTTTAGTTAGGGCAATATTCTTGTTTTTTTTTCAGTTTTTGGGTCCCTAGAATCTGAGAGAGTGTTTTCCAGGTCTTTTTTATATCTCCTCTTGTGTCAGTGAATCTACTGGAGTAGTATAGTTGTTTGGCTTTCTTTATTACTTTGGTGAGGACTGATGAATAGTGTTTAAGAATATCTTTGTGTATTAAGCCCTGTCTGTATTGCTTTTCATATTGGTGTTTCTTATCAGTGGATTTCAGAATGGTGCTGGTTAGCCATGGGCAACCAAGCCGTTTGTTTGTGATCTGTTTCGTTTTTATAGGACAATGTTGTATAGTCTAAGTAATTTGTTAAGAAAAATGCCTGTCCAGTCGTCAATACCATTGGCCTTGGAGAATTCTGTAGGCCAGTCAACAGTCTCTAGGTCAGCTGTGAACTTCCTTATTGAGGCTTATTGTGGTTTACTAATGTTTGTCAAGAGGAAGGTAGGGTAGTGGTCTGTAGTGCTATCTGTGATTATCCCTGATTTAAGGGGGGCTAGTATATTGGTCCATATGTGGTCTATTATGGTTGCACTCGTTTCATTGAGCCTGGTTGGTTTAGTTATTGTTGGTATGAGAAGTGTGTTGTTCATATTGTTGATGAAATCAGTTACAGGCTGATCATCTAGTAGGCCAAGGTTGATGTTGAAGTCTCCAGCTAAGAGAAGGTGGTGCTTATTCATTTGTCTGTTTGTTATTAGTGCCTTTAGTTTCTCACTGAAATTTGGGATGTTTGTGTGGGGTATCCGGTAAATGGCACCGATTGTTATAGGCGTCTTAAGGTTTTTTACAGTAAAATTAGCAAAAATGTATTCTCCATATTCATCACTAAAGCAAGTGGTGCTAATACAAGATAAATTTGGGTTTGAGTAATAGTTTTACCACCTCCTTCACACATAAAACGAGTGTCTCTGCGTTGTGTTGTGCGTTTTTTTTTTGTATGTGCACAGAAGTACACCCTTCTGAGCCTTTTTCTTCAAGAAGTAGCAGGCAGTTTTACCGGAAGTGATCACCATGGCTTTCAGAACGAGCAGGTGTTGTGAAATTTGGTGGTCGCGGGCAGTTGCAGGTGCTGTTCCTTGGGTACTTGATACTAGTTGTCTGTGTCAGACAAACAGAATTCGACCATTAACTGTGGTTTTGTTTCTGGTCTCATCTTATCATATTAAAGCATTGGAGCATGGGAAACTGTCCAGAGATGAGATAAAGGCAGTTTGAGGTACACTTATAATCTCTGGCGAAACACATTCAGCTACCCAATCTGCATGTCACACCTTGTCCACTGTCACGCTGTTGAAGGTGTGTAATCAATCAACTGCTGCAGTGATTTAGAATGGTGTTCATCGTCTTTCTCTATGCTGCTGCCCCACTGTCTCGCCATTGTTCATTGGTGTGGTGTTCGATGACAACAGTGTGACATCTCGTTTGTCATGCACCGAAAGCCATGCAGGTCATTGGCAGGCAAACGCCTGCCACCTCACCTCTACGAGTGCCAGCGTCAAACCTGGGCATATGTTTCCGCGATTGCATGCACTGTGGCCACCATCTCTCCATCTGTCATGTTACACTCACTCGCAGATATCAAATATCCACTGAGTGAGGGGCTCTTGTGTACCAGTTATCTCTGATATAATATATGCCCCTTACCAAGGTAGGGTCCTATCATTGTTCGAACCACGGTCACTTGAGATGCCAATAACTTCCTGGTATTTTGCCAATCGTATAACTTCCAGTGTACACGCAATATATCCGATTACCAGACCACCTGTAAGAACAATCACCAAGAGCACAAACAACTTTTTACCAAGCATTTCCTCTTGCTTGGTATGTTAATGCTTGAAAGAGAGTCTTCCTTTGGAGCAGAATCAAAGACGCATCAATTACAAGCATTTGAAGGGATAGGAATGCGTACTGAATTTCTGTTTCAGATACCCAAGTACCACATTCTAATGTCTTTATATACCTGTCAGTTCGTGTCAGGCCTGGTTTTTATCTGAGAAGTGAAGCATACGTAAACATTAGCACAAAATCGATTCACTGGCATTGTATATCACTGAAACCTGTGTTGCATTCAGGGGGTCATGTTGACCAGTATGATTTCACTTTGTGCTCTTATACAAATGGTCGGCATAAAGCATGTATTGTGGCAAAGAAAGTTTACATCTCAGCCACGAGTTTGCCTCCTTCACTGGTGTAGAACTCGTGATTTTGGTGAAAGTAATGTGTTTGCCATGGTTGTACTCGTAGTTAAGTGTGTTGCTTTCAATGACTGAATATTTTCATCAGGTGCGTTTTTTGTCCAATCGAATAACTCGAACATTCCGGTTCAGTGGCATTGTTCCCAAGTGCACAGAGATGGCCGTATTCCACCGTTTTGCTGTCATCAAAACTGGTGGGCGATTTTGGAACAAATTTTGACGCTTTCCTGCCAATTCCCATGGTGCGGTCTGCTGGTGGGTGGTACTGGACAATGTAAGGTGGTTGTGGTCTCGTGGAGGTTGTGGTTGTGGAGGCTGTGGTTGTGGAGGTTGTGGTTGTGGGAGGTTTGTGGGTGTGTAGGTTGGTGGGTTGTGGAGGCTGGTGTGGTGGTGAGTGGGGATGGTGGCCTTTGTTCTAGATCAGCTGAGGCAGCGGCGTGGGTGGCTCGTGCGTGGGTGGCTGCATGGCCACTGATGGTGCCTCACCGCCGGCACCACTACACCTACGCCATTTTCCATCCCATTGCAACAGTATTTCGTCATTTGTCACTGGTCTGTTCTGTTGTACTGCAACCGGGATGTACTTCCGAGTACGACTCCTATCCCCTTGGTTAACTGTGTATTGGCACATCTACCAGAGTGCATATATCGTTCGTATTATACTGACGCCTTCACTGTGGAAATATTTGCACTTTCACTATCACTACTGGACACTAGTTTGAGCAGCTTGTAGTTCATATTCATATCATATCCATCACCCATGCACTTCATCTGAGTCTGGGATTTGGGAAAATAGAAGTTTCCTCTTGGGTTCTGGAACAACGACGTGAACAAGAGGGCCAGCACCCAGAGGTGGATAAGGCGGAGGGTCGTCTGGGTTTCCTCACTTTTACGATATTATGGTATTAGTTTCGGTCAAAACTCTCTACTGAAACCTCACGAAATCATCTTACTGGCCTTCCATCACTATTTAGAACTGTCTCTGGCGGAATCTAAGTGTCCCAATTTCGCCGAGGAGTGAGGGACCTTCTTACCGTGAGGCAGGTTAGGTAACATTGTTTATAAGAGGGCATTCCCAACAATGCACCACTGGGTCCCAGTTTTTTTTCTACCCGCGCACACCAGACCACGCAGACCCATTCTGTCTCACACCTAGCCTACCAGCCTCTTTCGGCTCGAGATTTAGGCCGCCTAGAATTTATGCGTACTAGTACGTCAAAAACCCTCCTACGCGTAAGAGTACTAGTCTCGACCAAAACCCTCAAAGGGGTAAGGGGCCTCCGTGAACAATAATATAATTGACATATACACTAATTGCACACTCACAATATAGCTCATTACGATATGAAAACAATTACTAGAATAGGACTTATAATAAAACTTATAATATAAAAATATACAATTGAAATTGTACGTTGAAGATTTGCACTTAGGGTCTGGTAAGGTTGTGGACAAGGATCAAGAGTATAAGACTAGATTTAAATTGACAAATAAAATTCACAAATTAAAGTACCAAAAAGAATATAATAAGTAAAAATTAAACTATGGCAATGTCTTGGTTATTATATGATAGTAAGTGGTAGTCAGGTTACACAGGTCACATATACAGGTCTCAGGTACACAGCGTACAAAGGATAATAAAGGTTGGAGTTGAATATACAAACTTGGAAATGAGGCACAACAAAAGTGTATGGGAAGTATAAAATAATGATTAGTACAAAAGTAAATTGAACTGGTAGTATAATAGGTGTTTAATAAAATTTTAGGTAAGTAATATAATGATTACAAAATAAGTGAAAATGTAATGTTTATTTCTTTCAAAATGCCATGGTAGTTATACATTGAGGTTATTTGGCAGTACAAGGTAATTAAGAGTACTCTAAAATAGTAAATGTTGGTATTAAAACTGGTTAATGGTAAGTAGACAGTAATGTTATTTAAATGAATGTCAAAATTGTTTAAGGGAAATTGTATTGATAGTAAATTTGGTAATTATTAATTTTAGTAGTAGAAAATGGCGGAGGGGTTCTTGGCAGAGGCGTGAGTTAAAAGATAAAGAATCACACACTAAAGTGGAGTTGAACAGTGCTCTTTGCTGGATGACACTGTGCTCTTGGGAGATTCTGAGAGAAGTTGCAGAGATGGTGGTATGAGGGGGGGGGGGGTGGGCGGGGGGAGGGGGGGGTTTGGGGGGGGGGGGGGGGGGGGGGGGGGGGGGGGGGGGGGGGGGGGGGGGGGGGGGGTGACCCCCCCCCCCCCCCCCCCCCCCCCCCCCTCTGCCCCCCGGGGTGGGGGGGGGGGGGGGGGGGGGGGGGGGGGGGGGGGGGGGGGGGGGGGCGGGGGGGGGGGGGTATTTGGTAGGTGTGCAAAAGAAATAAATTAAGAGCTGATACAGGAAAGCGTAAGTTATGAGGATAACAAAAAGATTAGGTGATGAAAGATTGGAATATCAGATTGGAGGAGTGAGAGGTCTATGGAGGACGGTGAACTGTATTCAGATATTTTGGCGGTGAGACGGTCAGCGGATGGGGTCTATGAATGATGAGGTGAATCATAGAATTGATGAGGGAAAATGAGTGAGTGGTGCACTTAGGAGTTCTGTGGAAAGACAAAGGACTTTTACCTGTGGAGGCAGATAAGAGGGGAATGTATGCGTGTATAGTTTTGTTACCAACGCTTCTTTTATGGGCTGTGAGCTATGGGTGATGAATTGTCTGCAGCGAGGTGAAGGTCGGATAGGCTAGTGGAGATGTTCATGTCTGAGGGCAATGTTGTGGTGTGAATATTAATGCGCTGAGAATGCGTAGTTCTGGAAGTTAGGAGGAGAGTGCTCGGGATTAGATACAAAACTGTTGTCCTAGTGGGTGAGAGGAAAGGTTGCTTGAGGTGGTTCGGATCATATAGAGAGAATGGAGCGCCTCGAACAGAATGACTTCTAGAGTGTATCAGTCTGTAGTGTGAAGGAATGGCGGAGGTAGGGGCGGCCCTAGGAACAGGATGGACGAGACATGTGGGGTTAAGGAAGGGTTTTGTGTGCGAGGGGCTTGGACTTCCAGCAAGGCATGCTGTGAGCGTGTTTGATAGGAGTGAATGGAGACAAATGGTTTTTAATACTTGACGGCTGTTGGAGTGTGAGCCAAGTAACATTTATTGATAGGGTTTCAGGGAAACCTCGGGCAGGCCGGACTTGAGTCTTTCCTTTTCTGGAGATGGTGATGTACGTGCCTGCGCTCTGAAGGAGGGTGTTAATGTTGCAGTTTAGGAACTGTAGTGTAAAGCGCCCTTTGTGGCAAGGACAGTGAATGGAGTGACATGATGGGAAAGTTTTTCTTTTCGGGCCACCTGCCTTGGTGGGAATCGGCCAGTGTGATAATAAAAAAAAAAATTAATAATAATTAGTAACCTATGGTTGAGAAGAAATCGTTTATCTGGTTAGCTGTGGTCAGTGGGATGCAGTGGTGTCTTCATTAGGTTTAGTTAGGGGCAATATTCTTGTTTTTTTTCTGTTTTGGGTCCCTAGAATCTGAGAGTGTGTTTTCCAGGTCTTTTTTAGATCTCCTTCTTCGTGTCAGTGAATCTACTGGAGTAGTAGAGTTGTTGGGCTTTCTTATTACTTTGGTGAGAGACTGATGAATAGTGTTTAAGGAATATCTTTGTGTATTATGCCTGTCTGTATTGCTTTTCATATTGGTGTTTCTTATCAGTGGATTCTCAGGATGGTGCTGTTAGCCATGGGCAACCAAGCCGTTTGTTGTGATTGTTTCGTTTTTATAGGACAATGTTGTATAGTCTAAAGTTAATTTGTTAGAAAATGCTCTGTCCAGGTCTCATACATTGGCCTTGGAGAATTCGGTAGTGCCAGTCAAACAGTCTCTAGTGTCAGCTCGTGAACTTCGTATTGAGGTTATTGTGGTTTACTAATGTTTGTCGAAGAGGAAGGTCAGGGTTAGTGGTCTGTAGTGTCTATCTGTGTTAATCCTGATTTAAGGGGGGCTAGGTCTATTGGTCCATATGTGGTCTATTATGGTTGCACTCGTTTCATTGAGCCTGGTTGGTTTAGTTATTGTTGGTATGAGAAGTGTGTTGTTCATATAGTTGATGAAACCAGTTACAGGCTGATCATCTAGTAGGCAAGGTTGATGTTGAAGTCTCCAGGCTAATAGAGAAAGGTGGTGATTATTATTTGTCTGTTTGTATTTGTGCCTTTAGTGGTCACTGGATAATTTGGATGGTTGTGTGGAGGTATCGGTAAGTGGCACCGATTGTTATAGGCGTCTTAAGTTTTTTACAGTAAAATTGTTGCAAAAATTGTATTCTCCGCATATTATCACCTTAATGCAAGTGGTGCTAATACAAGATAATTGGTTAGAGTAATAGATTGCAATACCACCCCCAAATGTCGGTATGGTCTGCAGTTGTGGATTGCTGTGTATCCTGGTAGAGGGTAGTAATCCTATTATTGTCTGCTTATTCTCTATAAAGATTCTCATTTGTTGAACTTTACTGAAATTGCGTTGTTGTGTGTTTACATGTAGTTAAATAAGGATTACAGAGTTGTACCAGTAGAACGCCTCTAGCATGGCTAGGCATTTCGGGCAGACTTAGTTTAATTCGTTATTTTAAAATATTGACAAATTATGAAGGTAGTTGGTATTATGGCTTAAGTGATAGAAATATAGTCTGTGAGTTGTAGCAATGTGAATGCTTATGGTTTTTGGCCACAGTACTTTGTTCATTATTGGTCTCAGTAAGAATATGCAGGAGTGAGGGTGTTCTTTAGTGATTCAGGAGTGCCAGAGGTTATCTTAGTGTTTGCTAAGGACCTGAGTTGAATTAAGGTACGGATAGACTTTTAGCAATTGTGTGGATAGTGCTGGTTGTGTAATGTCTGTGTAGTAAGGCAGTTAATTTCAATAGGTTTTGATTGTGTGTCAGATTATGGAGGTTTAGATCAGGGTTCATCGTGATCATATCATGCTCTTCTAGGTTTAGTGACTCTGGGTCCAAGGCCCAAATTCTGGGGTCACGCACCAGTGTCCAAGAATTTTCAAAAAAAAAATTTGTTATTTTGTTTCCTATGGTAATCGTAGAGAATCCTTTGTGTGAAGGCAATATAAAACAAAAAGTATCTCGAAATTTGGTGGAAAAATTAGACGATAATTATGCTCTCGCGAATTTTTGATGTGTCAGCGATATTTTACGACTTCGGCGATTTTTTGCCGACTCTTGACTCCCCATTTTAGGTCAATTACAATTATCCAATCAACTAATTCTTAGCTTTTTTTACTAGTTATTACTCTATTCATCGAACTGAGTCACAAGAAATGCCAAGTCAACTGTTTCAACATACCAAAATAAACGTGATCTGATAATTGTTAATTGTGGCCAATTTAACACAAGTTCAAAAAATATTCCTAATTCAACAATAGGGTCCAGTAATAAAACAATGTAGGCATTCTCTCCGGCACTAATAACTTTTCTCTGTTCATTAGTTATGTTTGAGGCTTTACAAATTTCCATTTTATTTTTTATTCACCATAATGAATTTTTATTCACACACCAAAACATATGAAGATTTACTGTTATGCCAATACAGTTTATTAATTGTATATTATATCATCTCACCATATTTTGTGAATGTATATTAGACCCACCAAGCTGACGTGTATTAGGACGTGTGAGGTCGTTTGTGTCTACTCTTGAATATCGGCAAAAATTTATAACTTTTTCGTCTTACTTGGAGCTCAGTTTCAAGCCATTTCCATGCATGAACCAATCAAAATTCTTCTCTCTATTTCTGTAATATGTCTTCCATTCTATTCAAATGAGACCAAGAAATCGTAAATACAACTATAAAAAACTACGAAAAAACACTGCAAAGTTGCTGTTTTAATCGAAAATCATGATTTCATTTTTGTTTTCTCTCATTATACACAGTGTTGCTGCAGGATCTGTTTTATAGTGGTGCACACCATTCCACAATAGATGTTTTCTCGCATTTCTAGGCCCAAATGTACCACTCACAGGTTTTTTTTCAGAGCATTAGCGTGTAGGCTCATGGCGTTAGATCTACGGTGTGGACCTCCTGAACGTAAAGCGTTGATCTACGGGACGGTGCCAGGAAAACGGGTTAAATTGCATGTAGTTTTCTTTATTTCCTGAGTTGTGGGTTGAGTTTAGTACTAATATTCTGTTGTGGTGGAAGTTTGGAACAAGTTTATAGCTATAGCATTTTTCTGGTCTAGGTAGAGTAATAGTCACTACTACACATAACGGGAGTTGGTGTCTGTCTATGTGTTGCTGCTGGAGTAATGAGCTACATTACAAACAATTATTAAACTAATAATATAAATGATCAAATTAAAAATTAGCACATGCTCTCATTTGATAATTGGCACTAAGGTCTAATGTAATGACTTTGTTATTAGTCTATTGTATTGGCTTGAATGAGCTACAGTAACAATGAGTTTAATCTATGATATAAAAAAGGCACATGACTCTCCAATTGTTATCTGACTAAGGTCTTAATAAGTTGGTTACAAGAATTAGAGTATACTTGATTAAAATTGACAATGATAAAATATGCAAGTTAAGGTACGGCAAAAATAATAAAAAAAAGTAGAAAAAAAACGTATGAGGTATGTTGGTATTAGTTAGAAAAGATAGTTTAACTGTTACGTTGGTAGGTCTTATTATTTTGATTAGTAAGGTTCTTCAGCTTACATGTGCTTAGTGTGGGGTTGCTTTTTTTATGGCCTTATTTGTCTAGGGATAATATTACATCAGTGCGGGTCTGATCATCTTGCTGATGTCTCTGATACCACTCTACCAGCCGTCTTCACAGTTATGTAAACTACTACGATAAAAATCTAAACTGTATTCTCACTAGATTGTACAGGGAGTTATACAATCACAGCCTCACATTTTCAAAAACACACTAAAATCTTACAACACTCCATCCTGTAACCACATGGTGTGTTCCAACACTTTTCCTTCTCTCTCGCCTTGAACATACTCTGGCGCTAACTAGTGTTTTGACACACTTATAGTCACCATGGGTATGGTGGCCATCAAACTTAATATTATAAAAACTCACACCCTTTGAGCTCTGCACATATGGCCCCAAAAGATAGGAGAAGGACACCAGAGAAATCCTGCCAGGTTGAAGGTTTTTTCCCTCCAGACAACAGAGAGAGGAGTCAGTGGAGGGAGTGATGTGAGAGAGCCTGGTAGACTCCTCCCACCAAGAGACAAAAGACTGTTGCCAAGCACAATTCTCCAGTTACCACAATTCTACCACCTCTTAATTTTACTTTTTCAAAATGAAATACAACTTTTTAAACTACTTATTTAAATTGTGGGTTATGTGGTTCTTATAGTATAACCTAGTATACTTGAGAAAAATAGGTTTGAACCAGCTGCCTCTCAGTATAAGGATGATCGGATCTCCTTCTGACATTTTGAGCAAAGTCCCATCAATTCATATAATTAGGTTATTCCAGAGTAACTGTTACTTATAAATTACATGTTGGGTCCTTATAGCCCATACTCCCCCAACCCTCCCAGACGAAGTCTACAAAAGCTAGCCGTGTGGTCCCTCAGGATTACGGCTAGTAAAGTTATTGCTTAAAGTCTGAAGGCGGTAAACAAGACTACTAGAAATGTAATATATTTCCTAGCACCATTAACTACTCTTCACTTTATGTTTTTTACAACAGATGCCAAGAATTTTTTAGAAAAAAGCATTTTAACCATACCCATATACTCGCAAGGGTGTAACTTATTTACATTTTATGTGACTTTTAAACAAGACACATTTGTGTGTGTGCAAAATTGGCCACACAATGCCACTGTGGAAAGCCCGCACCAACTCAGGACTGTGCCTCTGCTACGGTAATCCAGCAAGCAACTGGTACTCCAGGGTGGCATCTTCCTGATTCAGGAGACTGAGAGGTAGGAGACCAAACCAGAGCAGTAGGTGTACACCAGCATGGAAAAGACTTCACAAACATGTCAGGTGTCTCTCACTTGGTGGCAGAAAAACAAAACAGTGAGACTTCCGCAGTCAACACTCACGTTCCTTAAACATGGTCAGGCACTTCAAGCCTACTTCCGAGGTCCCCACCCCACCAGATCCTCCAAACTTAGAAGGAGGTAGGGCTGACATAGAATATGGGAGGGGTCCAGCGGGACCACAAAGGGCACCCGTCGGGCCGTTTTGTATATAGAGTCACACCAAGGACACAAATCACATACCTTCCTGAACGTTCATGCGTACCGAAGGTTGTGTCAAACTACTGCCTCATACTCACATTTAAGGACACCCGGACCCTCGTCACACTTTTGGCTCTGACTCGACTCGTCATTCACAGTCAGATGGCTGGTAGAGAGTACTCAGGCTTCTTCTCCTACTACACCCCCACCTTACCCCCCTCCCCCCCCCGTGAGTTCACACTGCAACACAACATAGGTCAGCACAAGACAAAACACTATGTACAAAGTAAGCACCAGCATCTCATGAAACATCCTGTGAGAGCATCAGCAACCAATTCTTTGAGCCTTTTTTATATTTAATTTCAGAAATTAAAAGGCTGTAGTGAACAAACCCATCTTAGAGTGCTTTGATTGTGGTTTCTCAATTCTTTGTCAAAAACTAAGAGGTTTTGGTAACTATACCACTTATTTACAGGATGTGGGGATGCTACTGATATAAACTTCAAATTCGCACAGCCGCAACACCAAAGCAAAGCCTCTTTCTCTATCGTTGCTAACCACGTTGATGCTTTTTTAATTTGGCCTCTGAATGGTACAAACTGGCTGAGGCTATCTCTCTCATCACCCTCTGCAACAACACTGCACCTCTGACCCCTAACCTCATAGCTATCCACTTGTAGAGAGATAGGGGCATTTCATAAAAACTCATGGCACTTTTCAAGATAGGAGCATTCCCTAAAACATTTTCACATTTTCAAAAGCCATGTTCACACACTTGCTGTCCAGTTGATTATTGAACTTTGGGACAGTCAAAGTTTGTCAGTGGTGACGTCTACCTGGGAGAGGTTGGGGCAGAATCGTCTGTAATAAACCCACCATGCCCAGGAATCCCTCATCCACTGCCTTCCGATTCTGTGGTCTAGGGAAAAATTTATATATGGCCTCCATGCCATAGCATGTAATTGGGGCAATTTTACTGACCAATACATATCTAAGAATGTACACTGGTTGGGCCAATCACTTTTGTCAAAATTGATGGTTAGATTGGCTTGGGATAGACACTTCAAACCATCTTTTGAATTTACAAGTGAGTTTCCACACGGGTTACTGAATACCACAATTATCTCTAGATAGAGCCCCACCTACCCATCCAACCCCCTATGACAGCATGTATACGGGACGCTGAAGGTGGCAGGAGAAATTTTTTAATACCAAAGGAAGAAACATTATAGTGAAAATAACACCCATCTGGAGGAGAAGGTGAAATTTTCCTTGGCCCGCTGGGTGAGGGGGTTATGTTAATTACCCTTTAAGGAAGTCCAGTTTTGCTCACAAACTTTGCCTCCTCCCACAGCTATCAATCACTTCATCCATACGTGGCAAAGGGTACAGGTCAGCCTTCGGTTCTTCATTTACTCTGCGTAGTCCAGTGCACATTGCATAGATCCATACAGGTTTGGGATCAATCTTCAGGCCATGAGATGCCAACTGACTCTCGTAGGCACTACAATACTGGTTTTGAAGGCGGCAAATTTCACTTCTTCGCTCCATGTGAAGTTGTTTTGTTGGGTTCATGCGGCTAAGGAGGCCTGCTTTATTCGAAACAGCTTCCCCGACATTCCACCTCTCATGGGGAGGCAATTTACTTACTTTCGGGTACGATCCCCAAACAAATCTGTGAATTTTTGGAGTAATGAGAACCAAGTCACAGGTCTCCCTGTACACTGAGTCTCCTTATTGTTGTGCCAAGGGATTTTGCAAGATGCTGATTGCACAGCTCTTACTTCTGTTGTACAGGAAGTTTTTCAGTATAGTCACACTCGACTTGAATAGCTCGCGCAACTCCTGCCCTAGAATGGTGATTTCTTCAAACTGTTAATTTGCACAGTCCTTTATGATTTGCGACGGCCAGGCATCTTAATCTCATAATTGGGCCAGTACCTGCATGTGATGACAAGAGGGTCCATCAAATCGTGCAGCCTAGCATGTCCGGAACGCGGCTCCAAAGCTACACTTCCTCTCCAACAGTCTGAGGAGCGAGGGGGCTGCCCTCTTTGTGGTCGTACCCGTCTGCTTCATGCCCCTCTGACTAGTTTGAGGTTGTCTGCTGCATCTGTCTCGCCTGAGTCCATTAGTTTTCCTGAAAAAGAGAATCATTCTTCGGCGGGAGACTCATGTTCACCACCCAGCCAATGCTCCTTGAGAATCGTCAGTGGTCCCTCACTGGAGGTACCATAGAAAAAACCCGAGGCTCGAAGGGGTCGAAACTCGAGAGATTCTTGGGTGCTTTCCGCACGGAAAACGCGAGAAAAGGGATACCCTCAATCCCAAATCAACTAGTGTTTTTCATACAATAAGCTCGCCATCAATGTCTTTAAGATGCTTTGATGAAATCTCTCTTACACTCCCTATGACTGAGGGTGATAGGCAGAGTTGAAAATTTGGGCTGTACCTTCTAACCCCTTTAACACATTCCTACTAATTTCGCGGTAAAGCTTAGACCCTGATCTGTTTGTACAACCGAGGATAAGCCAACATGGGAAAAAGAATCGTCATCAAAGCCCTTAAGACCACTCGAGCTGTGGTTCTTGCGTAGGAGGGATTGCTTCTGGGTACCTGGTATGTGGAGCAATTATTGTTAGTAAATAATTATTTCCCATTTGGTCCTTGGGAGTGGGCCAAACGACATCGTCTACCAGCTTGCTGAAGGGTTCACCTGGTGCTGTGAAATTGGCTGAAGAGGGTACAGGTTTAATGCTTTGATTGGGTTTCCCTATTAATTTTTGACAGGCGATGACAGGTTCTTTAATAATCTCCTACCGTCGTTCCCACAGCGCATGGCCAGATGAAGGCCTGGGAAACCCTGGATACTGTTTTAGCTTATACCTAGGTGTCCACCTAGAGGGTGTTCTTGCACTAAGCTAAGAGACATGGTTTTATAAGGCTCAGGCACCACGACCTGGTGACAAAAACTTGGCTCGCTTATACTGGTACGCTGCAACCGAGGTGCCCTTTTCATGAGTATACCTTTCCTGATTTTTGAAAGCATTTATTTAGAACGTAAAGATTTCCTCCTCGCAGTCACATGCTGTGTAGCTCTGATTCGACTTAAGTGCTGTCATCACACCCTGTGCAGCATTTAACTGCATCATAGTAGGCCCCATATCTCCTACACTACTTCCCTTGATCTCTGCGAACTGATTAGGCTCACACTATCGGGTTGTGGTATCCTTTTCTTTAGTTGAACTGCAGGTCAACCTCAGGAAACTAGAGCTTTCCAAACCTAAGGTCCTCACCATGTCCTCTGAGAAAATATTAAGGTTACCTTGGTATCCTGAGTCACGAGACAACTTCGTGTGTTGGCTCAACAGGGAATGGTCTGGCAGGGTCTTCCCTCGCCTTGTCTTCTCGCAGCAAACGTTGGGGCCTGGTTGCCCCCCATACTAGTGGTTCTTCGACTGTCGAAATAAGGCCCCCATAAACATTATTCCTGATAAGATAACACCCCTGTTCTTCTTGGAATCTGCCGGTCGACCCCTTTCGCAGAAGGGAATTCATCTGAAATACTACGGGGGAGATAGCCTAACTTGGTGTGCAGATTCTACCCATAATTTTGTGTACTTGGCTGTCCTGTATGGTGTGGAACCCGTAATACCCTTCAATTATTCATATACTTCCAGTATAGGTATCTCCTTTAGACCATTGGCAACACTCCAGCACGTAGCAAGGAGTAGGGTGCTAATCCATCTCTCAAGGACACTATATTCTCGAACCCTACCCACATCCTTATTGCAAAGAAAACTGTGGCCTCCCATTACTAGATAAAAATACCGGCATCCTGGGGTCTAGACCCAAGGGTACCTCCTCACCTTGCTTTGAAATACAGGCAAAACTGGATGTGTGTCTACAGGTTTAGAGTTCCTCTGGGGTGAGTTCCTCCCTTTCCTGATCTCGCTGCCTTGACAGCAAAACTTTTGTGTGTGTACAGTTTTGTTTACAGTAGTAACCAGGCATAATACTCTTAAAACGTATTTTTATCCATTTGGTGTAGGATGGGTACTGTTACTCGAGGACCGGAAAAATTATCTCTGATTGTCTAGGTAAACTTTGAAGCTCCAGCTGACTTACCTTTCTTTCTATTTAGAGGGTCGCTCAGCCTTCATTGGTCCCTGTAAAAATTCTTGTTTCCCACTTACCTTATGACCAAGGACTTGGAATAAGATTTAGAACGAGTGGGGAAAATTTTCAGGAGCATTGTCTGTTTTTTACTTACCAATCCCTGCGAGCACAAAGAATCGGTCAACTAGATCCAGTGCTTCTGAAAGATTATCTGGGTTTTTGTCTCCAAAATATTCTTGAGGTCAAAGGGAGTGTATGGTACAAATTCCTCATGGACATTATGAGAAATCTACTAATTTGTTAAGTCTTGTATTAACTCTCTCCTTTAGAACAAACCATTCTTAAAAAAGGAACTGTTTCTCATTCCCAAACTTCAGTTAAGGTTGCCCATCCGAAATTTTTATTTTCTGAACTTTTGTATATATTTCTCAGGTTGTTCTCATTTTGGTATGCAAGCAATACTTTCCCTCTTTAATCTTATCATTAATCGAAAACTCTTGTGCCCCCTCCAGTGTCATCTACTTCTCTGGTCCTTTACCCACAAGTGTGCGCGAACTAGGGTATAGCCCACTTCTGTTTTGGGCATAACTCCTTGCTCAAAGCCATGTTTCTCAGAAAAAAAGAAATATTACCTTATCTGGGTCACTCTCTGTAAACTTAGGGACAAAATTGGGCAGCTTTAGTTATGTTAAAGTACTGCTCAGGACTCTTGTTCTGAACTCCTAACTTTGACGTTCTTTCTCCTTAGCTTTCATTAATTTCATTTCTGCCTCTAGTACAGTTCTGAATTTCAGTCTCATTCTCTCCTTTTCTCCATTTCACATGGAGTAGGTGATTCTCATCTTCAATATTAACAGGCATGTTTACTGATGTTGAATGTTATTACCTTCTCCTCTGAATGCCTAAAAAAATTTTTTTTTTTTCCTTTTTGAAGACTCATCTTTGACCATAGTTTTATCTTTAAACACTTGCTTCCTCTTACTGTATTCAGGTGGACAAGTTTTCCCACAGGCACTTAAAACTAAACACAAATTGAATGTAAACTATGCACATAGCACTTACCATAAACCACAACAAAATGTGTTACTCCTTTCCCCCATTAGGAAAAAATAAAACCTGTAAACTAATATATGAAAGAACAACACACTTTCCACTGACACCCTCCTTGGTAAATCTGTCTACCAGAACATGTGCATTGCTTATTACCCCATACCAGGCACATTATAGTACTCAAAGAATGTTCTTGAGTTATTTTAAACAGTCAAATAACTCCTCCCGGTAAGCTCCCACGTTAGTTGGTAGGTTTATTATTCTCTGATAGTAAGGTTCTCACTACAATGTTCTAGTTGGGTAGCCTTTTATTAATGGCGCTTACTTTGTCTAGGGGTATACTTACATCAATGGCTGATCATCTTGAGTGTCTTTTGATACCTTTACCAGCCCTCTTCACAGGTCTATGTTAAACTACTACTACTAAAATTCTAATCTGGTTCTCAATAGAATGTATCAGCAATATACAATTCACAGCCTCACATTTTCACAAACAAAATTAACACTCAATCCCTCTGTACTCACATGTGTGTTCCAACACTTTTCCTTCTCTTCCTCCTTGACAAAGACTCGTGGGTCTAAACCGTGTGTTGACACCAACTTTAGCACCCTGGGGTATGCGTGGCCGACATCATTAAATTATAAAAACGCACCCTGGAGCATCACCATATGCCCCAAAGATATGAGCAAGGACCCAGAGCTTCTGCCAGGTTGAAGTGTCAGCCACAGAGAGAGGGGAGTCAGTGAGAGAGGGAGAGAGAAGAGAGAGCCTGGCTAAGCTCCTCCCATCCAAAACAAATAGACTGTTGCCAAGCACCAATTCTCCAGTTACCACAATTCTACCACTCTTAATCTGTATACCGTTTACAAAAGAATTACCAAACTTTATAAACTACTTATGTTTAAATTGTGTGTTTGTGTTGTCTTTAGTATAACCATATTATATTGAGAAAAATAGGTTTGGGACGTCAGCGGCCGCTCAGTCATAACGGTTGATCAGTCCTCTGACATTAGAGCAAAGTCCCCTCAATTCAATATAATTAGGTATTCCAGAGTAAACTGTTACTGTATAAATACATGTTGGGTCCTATAGCCCCATAACATTAAACCCTTTGAGGGTCGACTCTGTGCGCTCTTGCGAAAACTCGTTCTCAGGGATCGGCCAAAATTTCAAAGAAAAAAAAAAATTATTTTTTCTTATTGAAATATAAAATCGTTTTTTTTTCATAAACTTGATAGGCTAAACAAAAAGTTCTAACGTCAATACTTACCGAGATATGGAGGCGTGAAATGTTTGCGCAAATAATTGACAACTCATGGTAACATCGCCGACTGCCGTCACCGGTATTTTTCTATTTACTTTTTTATGTATTGTATTTGTTCAATTTATTTTTCAATTTTTTCTTTGTTCTGAGTTAACTTTTCTGGCCTCTGTAGGCAACATGATCAGATTTTTGTAAGTTATTTCTTTTTCAATACTACACAAATAAGGGCGTAAAACACTGTTGTCATTATTTTGTTTGCAGAAAATATTTACACAAACAAACGATAGATAATGGTCGTTTAGTACTATTTTTCTATATTTTATATACACATTACAGTCACAGGGATATGTGTTCTAGGAAAGTTCCTGAAGCTGTGGACCCTCTTTGAAACATGGTGTCCTGCACAGTGGAGTTTTTTACCACCTCCTTCACACATAAAACGAGTGTCTCTGCGTTGTGTTGTGCGTTTTTTTTTTGTATGTGCACAGAAGTACACCCTTCTGAGCCTTTTTCTTCAAGAAGTAGCAGGCAGTTTTACCG
The DNA here is from genome assembly GCF_026875155.1 of Cherax quadricarinatus. Classification (NCBI taxonomy): domain Eukaryota; kingdom Metazoa; phylum Arthropoda; class Malacostraca; order Decapoda; family Parastacidae; genus Cherax; species Cherax quadricarinatus. Next base: position 40,523,264 of record NC_069418.1, on the reverse strand, counting down.
GAAGTGATCACCATGGCTTTCAGAACGAGCAGGTGTTGTGAAATTTGGTGGTCGCGGGCAGTTGCAGGTGCTGTTCCTTGGGTACTTGATACTAGTTGTCTGTGTCAGACAAACAGAATTCGACCATTAACTGTGGTTTTGTTTCTGGTCTCATCTTATCATATTAAAGCATTGGAGCATGGGAAACTGTCCAGAGATGAGATAAAGGCAGTTTGAGGTACACTTATAATCTCTGGCGAAACACATTCAGCTACCCAATCTGCATGTCACACCTTGTCCACTGTCACGCTGTTGAAGGTGTGTAATCAATCAACTGCTGCAGTGATTTAGAATGGTGTTCATCGTCTTTCTCTATGCTGCTGCCCCACTGTCTCGCCATTGTTCATTGGTGTGGTGTTCGATGACAACAGTGTGACATCTCGTTTGTCATGCACCGAAAGCCATGCAGGTCATTGGCAGGCAAACGCCTGCCACCTCACCTCTACGAGTGCCAGCGTCAAACCTGGGCATATGTTTCCGCGATTGCATGCACTGTGGCCACCATCTCTCCATCTGTCATGTTACACTCACTCGCAGATATCAAATATCCACTGAGTGAGGGGCTCTTGTGTACCAGTTATCTCTGATATAATATATGCCCCTTACCAAGGTAGGGTCCTATCATTGTTCGAACCACGGTCACTTGAGATGCCAATAACTTCCTGGTATTTTGCCAATCGTATAACTTCCAGTGTACACGCAATATATCCGATTACCAGACCACCTGTAAGAACAATCACCAAGAGCACAAACAACTTTTTACCAAGCATTTCCTCTTGCTTGGTATGTTAATGCTTGAAAGAGAGTCTTCCTTTGGAGCAGAATCAAAGACGCATCAATTACAAGCATTTGAAGGGATAGGAATGCGTACTGAATTTCTGTTTCAGATACCCAAGTACCACATTCTAATGTCTTTATATACCTGTCAGTTCGTGTCAGGCCTGGTTTTTATCTGAGAAGTGAAGCATACGTAAACATTAGCACAAAATCGATTCACTGGCATTGTATATCACTGAAACCTGTGTTGCATTCAGGGGGTCATGTTGACCAGTATGATTTCACTTTGTGCTCTTATACAAATGGTCGGCATAAAGCATGTATTGTGGCAAAGAAAGTTTACATCTCAGCCACGAGTTTGCCTCCTTCACTGGTGTAGAACTCGTGATTTTGGTGAAAGTAATGTGTTTGCCATGGTTGTACTCGTAGTTAAGTGTGTTGCTTTCAATGACTGAATATTTTCATCAGGTGCGTTTTTTGTCCAATCGAATAACTCGAACATTCCGGTTCAGTGGCATTGTTCCCAAGTGCACAGAGATGGCCGTATTCCACCGTTTTGCTGTCATCAAAACTGGTGGGCGATTTTGGAACAAATTTTGACGCTTTCCTGCCAATTCCCATGGTGCGGTCTGCTGGTGGGTGGTACTGGACAATGTAAGGTGGTTGTGGTCTCGTGGAGGTTGTGGTTGTGGAGGCTGTGGTTGTGGAGGTTGTGGTTGTGGGAGGTTTGTGGGTGTGTAGGTTGGTGGGTTGTGGAGGCTGGTGTGGTGGTGAGTGGGGATGGTGGCCTTTGTTCTAGATCAGCTGAGGCAGCGGCGTGGGTGGCTCGTGCGTGGGTGGCTGCATGGCCACTGATGGTGCCTCACCGCCGGCACCACTACACCTACGCCATTTTCCATCCCATTGCAACAGTATTTCGTCATTTGTCACTGGTCTGTTCTGTTGTACTGCAACCGGGATGTACTTCCGAGTACGACTCCTATCCCCTTGGTTAACTGTGTATTGGCACATCTACCAGAGTGCATATATCGTTCGTATTATACTGACGCCTTCACTGTGGAAATATTTGCACTTTCACTATCACTACTGGACACTAGTTTGAGCAGCTTGTAGTTCATATTCATATCATATCCATCACCCATGCACTTCATCTGAGTCTGGGATTTGGGAAAATAGAAGTTTCCTCTTGGGTTCTGGAACAACGACGTGAACAAGAGGGCCAGCACCCAGAGGTGGATAAGGCGGAGGGTCGTCTGGGTTTCCTCACTTTTACGATATTATGGTATTAGTTTCGGTCAAAACTCTCTACTGAAACCTCACGAAATCATCTTACTGGCCTTCCATCACTATTTAGAACTGTCTCTGGCGGAATCTAAGTGTCCCAATTTCGCCGAGGAGTGAGGGACCTTCTTACCGTGAGGCAGGTTAGGTAACATTGTTTATAAGAGGGCATTCCCAACAATGCACCACTGGGTCCCAGTTTTTTTTCTACCCGCGCACACCAGACCACGCAGACCCATTCTGTCTCACACCTAGCCTACCAGCCTCTTTCGGCTCGAGATTTAGGCCGCCTAGAATTTATGCGTACTAGTACGTCAAAAACCCTCCTACGCGTAAGAGTACTAGTCTCGACCAAAACCCTCAAAGGGGTAAGGGGCCTCCGTGAACAATAATATAATTGACATATACACTAATTGCACACTCACAATATAGCTCATTACGATATGAAAACAATTACTAGAATAGGACTTATAATAAAACTTATAATATAAAAATATACAATTGAAATTGTACGTTGAAGATTTGCACTTAGGGTCTGGTAAGGTTGTGGACAAGGATCAAGAGTATAAGACTAGATTTAAATTGACAAATAAAATTCACAAATTAAAGTACCAAAAAGAATATAATAAGTAAAAATTAAACTATGGCAATGTCTTGGTTATTATATGATAGTAAGTGGTAGTCAGGTTACACAGGTCACATATACAGGTCTCAGGTACACAGCGTACAAAGGATAATAAAGGTTGGAGTTGAATATACAAACTTGGAAATGAGGCACAACAAAAGTGTATGGGAAGTATAAAATAATGATTAGTACAAAAGTAAATTGAACTGGTAGTATAATAGGTGTTTAATAAAATTTTAGGTAAGTAATATAATGATTACAAAATAAGTGAAAATGTAATGTTTATTTCTTTCAAAATGCCATGGTAGTTATACATTGAGGTTATTTGGCAGTACAAGGTAATTAAGAGTACTCTAAAATAGTAAATGTTGGTATTAAAACTGGTTAATGGTAAGTAGACAGTAATGTTATTTAAATGAATGTCAAAATTGTTTAAGGGAAATTGTATTGATAGTAAATTTGGTAATTATTAATTTTAGT
>NC_069418.1:40505916-40519562 GCF_026875155.1 Cherax quadricarinatus | reverse complement strand
ACACACACACACAACACCACACACAACCAAAACCCAAACACACCACACACACACAACCCCAACACACGCACACCAAACACACACAAAAACACGCCACCCCACACCAAAACCAACCACACAACACACCAAACCCCCAACCCCAACCACACAACACCAACACAAACACCCCACACACAAAACACACACACACACCACACACGCACACACACCCACACACACACACACACACACACACACACACACACCACGCACCCAACACCACACACACACACAACCACACACGCAACACACACACACACACCACACACACCCACCCGCCCCCACACACACACCCCCCCCACACACACCCCCACACACCACACCACACCACACCCCACACCACACACCCAACCACACACACACACACCACACCACACACACCCACACACACCACACACCACACTTACACACAACACACCACACACACACACACAGACACACACACACACACACACACACGCACACCCACACACACCCACAACACACACACACAACGCACACACGCACACACACACCCCCAACACACACACAAAACCCCAGCACACACGCACACCACACAACACACCCCTTACACACACACACACACCACACACCACACACACCACGCACCCACACCACACACACACACACACCCCACCACACACCACACCACACCACACACACACACACACACACCCACGCCCACTCACACACACACACACACACACATTCCACACACACCTACACACACACCACACACACCGCACACACACCACCGAAAAACCACACACCCACCACACACACACACACACCACGCACCCACACACACACACACACACACACACCGCGCGCACACACACGCCACACACACACAACACAGCACACACACGCCCACACGCACACACACGCACATCCACACACACCACACACACACATGCCACACACACAAGCACAATAAACACACACACCATACAGACCACACCACACACTCATACACAGACATACACACACACACAACACACACACACACACCACACACCACACACACACACCCACAAAACACACACACCCCACACACCACTCACACACCACACCCACCACACACACACAACAACCCACACACCACACCCCACCACACACACACAACCACCTGCACACACACACCAAGCACAAATTAACACACACACACACCAACAACACACACCAACTACACAGACCCACATACAACACCACACACACACCACACACACACCACCCACCAACACCAACACACACACCACACACCACACCACACACACAGGAACAAGCACTTTTAGCTTTTGTACACACGCAAACCCACAGACCAGGATCCCCCGGGCCTGTGCGGCCATCTGACCGGCTCATCCCCCCCCTTCATCCAGGTTGGAGACCTCCTCCTTCCTTACCATCTTACCTAATCCTCCCCCACCCCCACTCCCTCCTAATTCTCCCTCCTTTTCCCCCCCCTCTCCCCCTTCTAAGCACCCTTCACCCCACCCCCTCCCCCCTCAACATCCCGCCCCTCTAACCCCCTTCTCCCCCCCCCCCCCCCCCTCTCCCCTCTTCCCTCTTTCCCCTCTCTTTTCCCCTCCTCCCCTCCCTCTCCCCCTGCTCTCTCTCCTCTCTCCTTTTCCTCTCCCCTCTTTCCCTCCTTCTTCCCCCTCTCTGCCCTCTTTTGCCTTTCCCCCTTTTCTTCTCCTCTCCCCCTCTCTCCCCCTTCATCTCTTTCTCTCCTCTCCTCCCTCTCCCCCTCTTCCCTCTCTCTCCCTCTCTCCCTCTTCCTCTCTCTCTCTCTTCCTTCCCCATTTTCCTTCTACTCTCCCCCTCTCCTACCTTCCCCCTCACTCTCTCTCCCCCTCTTCTCCTCATTTCTCCCTTTTCCTTTTTCCTTCGCTTCCCCCTCTCTCTACCTTCCCTTCTCTCCTCTCTCTCTCTCTCTCTCTCTCTCCCTCTTCTCTCTCTCTCTTCTCCTATCTCTCTCTTCTCTCCTCTCTCTCTCTCTCTCTCTCGCTCTCTCTCTCTCTCCTCTCTTCCCATTTTTCCTTCTCACTCCTCCCCTTCCTTTCCCCTTTCCCCTTCTCTCTCTTCCCTTCTCACCTCTCCCCCTTTCCCTTCTCACTTCTTCCCCTCTCTCTCTCCTTCTACCTTTCCCTTTTCTTCTCTCACAAAAAAAAAAAAAATGGTGGGGACTCGCGGGAAACCCAAGGATCAGATGGAAATGGTTTGTAGGGAGGAGTGGATGGGGGAGCAGTGGAAAAGGATGGAACAAGAGTGGGAGAGAAAATTAGGAGAGCTTTCTGGAAAAATGGAGAAAGAGACTCTCTCTGAAATTGGAAAAGAGTTGGAGAAGGAGACAAAGAATTGGGAGGCATCCAGTCGAAAAACTGCAGTAGCCAAGATAAGGTCCCAGAAGTTGAGATAAATAAGGCTGAACGAGTTACAGGGGCGTGACCAGAGGAAGACACATCATATGAAGCTGCGAGCTGAACAGGAAGGAAGGAATTAAAGATTATGGCTAAGGTCCATATCAGCCTGCCCAGAGTACCAAGGAGTGCAAAGGAAGAACACTGGTTGCAGATGAGAGGGTGATAGGTCAAATGCTGAGGCCACAACCATGCTATCAAGAGCCACTGGAAAAATCAAGGGAAAAAACTGACCACATACAGGCAGGATCCAGAGTCACAGAGGGTGAGGCAATGGGAGGCCAGAAAGCACCATCAGTGTTTATCCATGGGCTTCAGGAGAGAGCGGAAAGGACACACACTGAAAGTCAGCCGGAAGAAAGCAAGGAGATTGAGAAAAATCATCACGGAAATAGGTGAAGATATGGACGAGATTGTCTAAATTTTCAGAGATAAGGGGGTACTTGAAGGGGAGAAACCACCAATCAAGCTGATTCTCAGGACGGAAACAGTGCGGAACAGGATCCTCCAAGAGCAACCACGTATTGAAATACACGAAAGAGTAACAAGCGGGTGTTCCTATGAACAGAGAAACAGAACAAAAATCAAAATGACAGCAGCTGAGGAAGGACAAAAAAACAAAGGAGCTAGGTAATAAGATCAAGGATGGAACCAGCAGAGGTCAGACAGAGCAGAACAGAACAGCAAGGGCAAAGCACCCACACAACTAATCTCAGAACCAACAACAAATCACACCATCCTCCACACACACTAACAATCCATACCCACAGCCTCCACCCAACACCGAGCTATAGAAAACCCACCAGTATGGGCCCACCAGGTCTCCCACCCTCACCAGGCCCACCAAAACCACAGTGATGGAAGGAAACTGAAGGTATGGTACACCCAACGCTGATGGAAATAACAAATAAAGTTGTGAGGAGTGGCATGAAAGATCAAAGAAAGCACACCGGAACAATCATAGCTCTCACAAGAAAACCAAGCTTACAGGTATGATAACAGATGCCATCTTTCCAAAGGGATACCAAATCCTGAGGAAAGACAGAGGGAACAAGGGGGGGTGGAGGCGTGGCGTTGCTGATCCAAAATCGCTGGAAAATTGATGAGCTGGAAGGAGGAGAACACGGAGAAGAAAGTATTACATTGCGGGAAACACTCACATCTGGAGGTCCCAAGTGGTAATAGCAGTGATGTAAAACCCACCACAGAAAGCAGGAGGCCAAGGCAAGAGTACGACGAGAGCAATAGAGCAAATGGTTGACACACTGGCTAGAGTGGCCGAAGAGCTCATGCATGCAGGGCAAAGCTCCTGATCATGGTTGACCTTTAAATAACCACAATGAGATCGATGGGAGAACTGGACCCACATGGGGGCCCAAGATTCATAGAGGGCTTAAGATGATGGAGGGGTACTGGAAAACTTCAAGGTGCCAACACGTACGGGACACTACAAGAGAGAGAGAGAGGATGAAACCAGCAAGGCTGGACTTAGTGTTCCACAACTACTTGAGTAGTACAGATATCGCAAGGGACATCACATATGAAATAGGCCCTATGGGGCCAGTGACCAAGTGGTTTTAAAGGCATAGAATACACAGTAGAGCTACAAGTGAGGGGAGAAGCAGGAAAGGCCAGGACAATGACGCCCAACTATCAAGAAAGGGGACTAACACAGGAATGAGGAACTACCTGCATGGTGGTTCAGTGGGACAGAGAAACCAGGCAGGGAAGCCTAGTTAAGCAGATGATGGAATATGTAGCAACAAAATGCCAGGAGCAGAGGAGGAGGTTAGTACCCCAGGGTAACAGGAATAAGTTACAAAGCAGGATGAGCCCATTGTTTACCCCCAAAGGTGCAGGGAGGCAAAAACCAAGTGTGCTAGTGAATGGAAGAAATATAGAAGGATTCAAAAGGACCCAGGAGATTAAGGAAACAGTCGTAGAGCCAGAAACGAATATGCCACAATAAGAAGGGAGGCCAAAGCACCATATGAAAAATGACATAGCACGAAAGACAAATCTGACCCGAAACCTTTTGTACCGCCACACATGAGGAAAACAACAGCAAGGACCAGTAATGCAAGCCTAAGGAAGGAAGGAGGGAGAGACAAACAACAAATGACCGTGAAGTATGTGAAGAACTCAACAAGAGATACAAAGAATGGGGGTTCACAGAGGAGACAGAAAGGGACTCCAGAAAGACGGAGAGGTGGGTTGCCCCTCCACCAAGTGCTAGACACCTGCACACACAACCGAGGGGAGAGAAGTGAAGAGGCTTCTGAGTGAGCTAGATTACCTCAAAGGCAATGGGCCAGATAACATCCTCCCCATGGGTATTGATAGAGGGATCAGAGCGCTATGTGTACCCCTAACAACAAATATACAATAACATCTATCGTAACAGGGAGATTGCCTGAGGGCATGGAAGACAGGCAAATGTAAGTCCCAATCTTTAAAAAAGGAGACGACCATGAAGCAATTAAACTACAGAACCAGTGTCAACTGACCATGTATAGTATGCAAAAACATGGAGACGATTATCAGGAAAGAGTGGTGGAACACCTAGAAAGGAATGATCCTCATCAACATCAGCCAACATTGTTACAGGGGGACGGGAAACTCCTGTGTCACAAACCTAACTGGAAGTTCTATGACATGGTGACAGCAGTAAGACCAAGAGAGAGATGGATGGGGTGGAATTGCATTTTCTTGGACTGCAAGAAAGGCTTTGAGTACACTGTTCCACACAAGAGATTGGTGCAAAAAAAAACCTGGAGGACCACGCAGGAATAACAGGGAAGGCACTACAATGGATCAGGGAATATACTTGTCAGAAGACAGCAGCGAAAGTCATGGTACAGTGGCGATGTGTACAGAGTGGGCACCTGTGGAACCAGCGGGTTCCTGCAGGGTCAGTCCTAGGGACCAGTGCTGTTTCAGGTATTGTGAACGACAAGAACGGAAGGAATAGGACCTCTGAGGTGTCCAGTATGGCGATGACGTGAAGTTGATGAGAAGAAAATACACTCGATCGAAACCCTGGCAGAACTACAAAAGGGATCTGGACAGCTGCAGACCTGTGTCCCAGCAATTGGCTCCTGGAGTTTCAATCCACCAAGTGCAAAGTCATGAAGATTTGTGAAGGGCAAAGAAGTGCCGCAGACGAGTAACCGTCTAGGGGGTCAGAGACTACAAACCTCACAACAAGGAAAAATATCTTTGGGGTAGTATTAAACTCACCATGCACATCTCCATGAAGCGCACATCAACAAAATAACTGCCTGCAGCATATGTGCGGCCTAGCAAACCACAGAACACATTGCCCGAACATCTTAAATAAGGAATCATTCAGGACCCTTACAAACCGTGGTACGTTTAGGCCAAATGGAAGTAGCCGGCCCCAGTATTAGGAACCCACACCTAGCCAAGCACGTGAAGAAACTAGAGAAAGAGCAAAGGATTGCAACAAGACGAGGCCCAGAGCTAAAGGTATGTCCTGACGAGGAGAGGATAAGAGTGAAATCCCCCTGAACGTCCAGCATAGTTGGAAGGACAGGAGAATAGGGGGGACATGATAACGACATACAAAATACTGAGAGATTGGACAAGGTGGACTAAGACAGGATGTTCCAGAGATGGGAACAGAAACAAGGGACACAGTTGGAAAAAAAGCTAAGACACAGATGAATCACAGGGATGTTAGGAAGTATTTTCTTCAGGCCACAGAGTAGGACAGTAGTGAATAGAGGTTTCGGGAAGCGATGTAGTAGGAGGCAGGATCCATACATAGCTTTAAAGCAGAGGTATGATAAAGCTCACGGCTAGGGATAGGACCTAGTAGCGATCAGTGAAAGAGTCGGGCCAGGAGCTCGGAACTCGACCCCCGCAACCTCATCAAGGTGATGTACACTAGGTGAGTAACACGCCACACACACACACACGCGCACACACACGCACACACACACACGCAAACACACACACCCACATACACACACCCAACACGCACACACACACACACACACACACACGCGCCACACACACAGACACACGCACCCCCTACGCACATACACACATATACACACAGAACCACACACACACCACAATATCAGGCACATCTCCTGAAGCGCACATCAACCAAATAACTGTCTGCAGCATACATGGGCGCCTGGAAAACCTCAAACAGCATTTCTGGACATCTTAATAAGGAATCGTTCGCTGTGAACCCTGTACACCGTCGTAAGTATAGGGGCCCAACTTGGATTATGCGGCAAACAGTTATGGGAACCCACACCTACCAAGCACGAGAGAAACTAGAGAAAGTGCAAAGGTATGCAACAAGACTATCCCAGAGCTAAAGGTAATGCCTACGAGGAGAGATTAAGGGAAATCAACCTGATGACACTGGATGACAGGAGAGATAGGGGGGACATGATAACGACATACAAAACAGTGAAGGAATTGACAATGTACAATGACAGGATGTTTTCCAGAGATGGGCACCGCAACAAGGGGAACACAGATGACTCACAGGGATGGTAGGAAGTATTTCCTCAGCCACAGAGTAGTCAGGAAGTGGAATAGTTTGGGAAGCGATGTAGTGAAGGCAAGATCCAGACCTAGCTTTAAGCAGAGGTATGATAAAGCTCACGGTTCAGGGAGAGTGACCTAGTAGCGACCAGTGAAGAGGCGGGGCCAGGAGCTTGGACTCGACCCCTGCAACTTCAACTAGGTGAGTACACAAACACACACACCCCCACATGCATCGCACACACCACACAAACACATTGCCAGAGGTGGGAGCAGGAGCAGGGAGAGAGAGGACCCAGTCGCAACCAGCGAAGAGGCGGGGCCAGGAGCTAAGACTTGAATCCTGCCACCACAAATAGGTGAGTACAAAAAGGGGAGTACACACACACGCACACTGGCAGCTGGTCAGGAAAGACAGTTCACTGAGAATGGAAGTTTCAGATATGACAGGGACTGAAGGCAAGAACATGTCAATGGAAGGAAATAAAATGCCTCAGAGGAAGCAGATGGAGACTCAGTGGGAGGAGGAAAGGGCGAGGTCAGTTTTTGTGTACGGGCTCCAAGAAGCCAAGGGGGCCAACTTTGAAGAAATAAAACAGGAGGAGAAAAAAATGATTGAAGGCATCATGAAAACAATAGGGGAGGGCAATATGACCCAGGTGACAAATTTTCAGAGAATTGGGTGGTTTGCGAGTGGAAGGAAACGGCCTGTCAGAGTAACCTTCAAGGAAGAATCAGATCGAACCAGGATTCTGCCAGAGAAATCAAGAAACGAGGGGACAAAGAGGGGGTACCAGAGCGTATAAACCTCGATCCGCGACAGAACACAAGAAAGAAAGGACTAACAATCTGAAAGAGAGGGTACAGAGACGCAAGGAGGAACGAGAAGCAATGAAAATGAGGCAGACCCTGAACACAGGAGGAAGGCAAACAAGCAACCCCACAGAATCTCCCACCAAAGACTCCACCCGCGACATTCCCAACGCAACTGAGCAAACCAATACTACAACCCTCTCACTGTTCCCTCTGCCCACCAACCCCCATATCACAAACCTCACCCCAACAGCTGTCCCCTTATGGGCAATCTGACCCCAACCCCCACAACTGACAAACCCCACCTACACCACAGCCCCATATAGGCCCCCCACCAAGGCTCTCGCTCCCCCACACCCCCCCAATATAACTTGCATGACCACAATGATAGAAAAGAAACTAAAAGGTTTGGTAACACAAACGCGGATGGAATACGAATAAACATGAGGAGTGGAATAAAGAATCAGTGAAAAATCCCCCAGACATCAAGGAGCAGTCACAAGAAACAAAACTCGCTGAGACCAATAACAGACACAATCTCCAACAGGATATCATATCCTGAGGAAAGATAGGAAGGAGTATCGGGGGGGGAGGAGGGGTTTGCACTGCTCATAAAACACCAATTGGGAATTGAGGAAATGGAAGGCCTGGACATGATTGGGGAGAAAGATACTACATTTGTAGGTACAAATCCGTCCGGAGAAACATAAAGTAGACATTGGAGTGAGTAAAACGCCACCACAGAACTGCAGGAGGCCAAGAGAGGAGTACGAAGGAAAACAACAGGGAGCTGAGGACCACTGGCTGAGGTGGCAAGTAAAAAAAAAAAGAGCTCACTCGAGCAGAGAAAGTTACCTGGTATGGGCGATTTCAACCACAGGGAGATGCCTGGGAAAACCTGGAGCCACATGGGGTCCGACAACATGGAGAGCCAAGATATGGATGTGGAACTTGAAAACGCTCATGCATCAACATGTCAGGACACAACCTGAGATGAGAGGGGAAGGATAGCCAGCAAGACTGGATCTTGTGTTCACACCTGAGCAGTTCAGACATTGCGAGGACATCACTTACGAGAGCCCCTGGCGCTAGCGATCGATGTGGTTTCTGAGTTTTGACTATATATTAGAAGTTACAAGTGGATAATTAACAGGAACTAGGGGACAGGCCAAACTATAAAAGGGGGGAACTACAACAGGTATGAGAAACATCCTGCAGGAAGGTTTCAGTGGGACAGAGAATGGTAGGAAAATCAGTAAACGAGATGAAGGAAGAAATGTGGCAAAACAAAGTGCTAGGAGGCAGAGAAAAAGGTTTTGTTCCCAAGGGAAACAGAAATAATAGGAAGACCAAAACGATCCTTGGTTTACCCGAAGTGTAGGGAGCAAAAAAAAAAACTAAGTGCAACAGAGAATGGAAAAGGTACAGGAGGCATAGGACCCAGGAAAACAAGGAGATTATAGAAAGAGCCAGAACGAGTATGCGAGCGCAGATAAGGAGGGAGCCCCACGACAGGGTATGAAAACACATAGCAAACGAAAGTCAAACAGACCCGAAACTTGCTGTATAGCCACATTAGGAGGAAGAAACAGTCAAGGACCAGGTATAAAAGGCTGAGGAAAGAGGTGGAGAACTCACAAGAAACGATCAAGAGGTAAGTGAGGAGCTCAACACGAGATATAAGGAAGTATTTCCCGTATTAGACAGGAAAGGACTCTGGGGGGGACTTGTTGGTTGAGACCAGATGGGGGAACACAAACAAGGAATACACCAACAAGTGTAGGACGACATACATACAGATGAGGAGGAGTGAAGAAACTGCTAAGGGACATCGATACCTCCATACAATGGGACCGGACACATCTCTCCGTGGTCCTTAGAGAGTATCTGAATGTTGTTGCGTATCACTTCCCCCCAATCTTCAACACATCCCTGGAAACTGGGCAACTAATACCTGAGGTAATGGAAGACGGCAATGTAAGTTCCCTTTTCAAAAAAGGAGACAGGAAAGAGGCACTAAACTATTAGACCTTGTCATTGACGTGTATAGTATGCAAAAATTATGGAGAAAGATTATCAAGGAGGAGAGTGGGTGGAGCAACCTTGGAACGGAACAGAGTATAAATTGCCAACCAGCACGGATTCACGGAAGGCAAATCCTGTGTCAACAAACCTTCTGGAGTTTTATGATAAAATAACAGAAGTAAGACAAGAGAGAGAAGGTGGTTGAATTGCTCTTCTTGGACTGCAATAAGGCCTTTGACACATTCCTCACAAAGAATAGTGCGCTAAGCTAAGCATCATGCGCATATAAAAGTGAAGGGCCAACTGCAAATGGATCAGAGAATACCTGACAGGAGGCAAACCACAAGTCATGTACGTAATGATGTCTCACGTGGCACCTGTGAACGAGCGGGGTCCCCAAAAACAGGGGTCGTTCCTAGGACCAGTGCTATTTTTGAATATGAAACGTACATGACGGAAGGTGTTAGACTCAGAAGTGTCCCTGTTTGCAGATGATGTGCATGTTAATGAGGAGACTTAAATCTGATGAGGACCGGCAGGACTACAAAGAGACCTGGACAGACTGGAAAAGAAACACCTGTCCACAAATGGGTACTTCTTTCTTCTTCAATTTAATCCTGCCAAATGCAAAGATCAAGAAGATAGGGGACGGGCACAGAAGACCACAGACCGAGTATAGGCTAGGTGGCCACAGACTGCAAAAAACCTCCTCAAGGAGAAAGATCTAGAGGGTGAGTATAACACCGAGCATGTCTCCGGAAGCACACATACACTCAGATATACTTGCTGCAAGCAATGGGCGCTCTGGCAAACCTGAGAACAGCATACCGATACCCTTAGAAAGGAATCAATTCAAGACCAGACACCGTGAATAGTCAGGCCCAAACTGGAGTGTATGCAGCACCTGTTTGGAACCCGCACTTGATAAAGCAACGTCAAGAAACTAGAAAATGTTACAAAGGTTTGCCACAAGGTTATTCTTCCAGAGCTAAGGGGTAATGTCCTATGAAGAAAGATTAAGGGAAATCGGCCCCTGACGACACTGTGGAGGACAGGAGGGTCAGGGGAGACATGATACGAATATAAAAATACTGACGGTGGAATAGACAAGGTGGACAAGGACCGGATGTTCCGAGGAGGGACACAGAAACAAAAGGCCACAATTGGAAGTTGAAGACACAACTGAGTCAGAGAGATAGTAGGAAGTAATTCTTCAGTCATAGAGTTGACGCAGTGAATAGCCTAGAAAAAGAACTAACGTGGAGGCAGGAACCATACACAGTTTTAAGAACGATGTATTGAAAAGCTCATGGAGCGCGGAGAGAGAGGAGCCTAGTTAGCAACCGTGAAGAGCGGGCCAGGAGCTAATACTCGACTCCGAGCAACCCACAAATAGGTGAGTACCAAATATGTTGTTACACACACCCACGCACACGCGCACAACGAAAAGATAGACATAGCCAGAAGACACGCGACGGGTATTTTACACACACGCATGCACGCTCACGACACCCAAAACGCACGAGCGCACGCACACACACACTTCCATACACACACACACGCACGGCACGGACAAAATCCTCAGAACACACTAAAAAATAACTTGAGAAAAATGACTCTGTCCGCAAACTGGAAAATCCACCACAACGTTGACGCTGCCTACATACGCCAGCACATTGCAAACCATGCGAGGTACACACATACGCAACATACACCATTCCACGGAAACAACATGAGCACATACATCATTCCATGGTAAACACACAAGCACGTAACATCATTCCACCTTAAACACACACGCACTATCCATCAATCCATCGTAAACACACAAGCACATACATCCAAAAAAATCCACTAAACACACAGGCACATGACATCATACCACCTAAACACACAAGCACATACCATCATACCACCTAAACACACAGCACATTGTTCCACATAAACACACAAGCACGTACATCATTACCACGTAAACACACAAGCACATACATCATCCCACATAAACACACAAGAGCACAATGTCCACATAAACACACAAGAACGTACATCATTCCACTAAACAGCACAAGCACCATACATCATTCCACCTAAACACACAAGCACATTGTTCCACATAAAACACACAAGCACGTACAATCATTCCACATAAACACACACCTAACACAAGCACATACATCATTCCACGTAAAAACAGAAAGCACGTACTACTTACTAACTATCCGACTACAACTACAACTACTGCAACTACTACTGACTACTACTACTATTACTACAGCAAGACTAAACTTAACAACTACAACTTACCTGCAACTACTACAACTACTGCAACAACAGCTACAAAATCTACAACTACTCTAAAAAACACTGCAACAGCTACTACTACAACTACTACTCTACTCTACAACTACTACTCCTAACACTACTACTACTACCACAACTACTACTACAACTACTATTGCTGACACTAACTCGACAACTACTACTACAACGCTTCAAACATTTTCTACAACTACTACTAATACTACCACTACACTACTTCTAGTACAAGAAGAACTACTACTTACTACAACATATTACTAACTACTACTACTCTACGAACCACTACAACTATTACTACTAATACTACTACTACTACTGACACTGCCACTACTACTGCAGCAACTACTATTACAGTTGCCAACTACTACGACTACTACTACTACTATACAACTACTACTACTAAATAGTAACTGCTACTACTCACTACCACTACTACTACTAAGACCAATACTACAACTCCTCTACCATCCACTACTACAATACTGCAATTTCACACTTCTAACTAAATACTACTTCTGCACTACTGACTACTACTCTACGCTACTAACACTACTGCTGCTACTACATTACTACTACTACTGCTACTACTACTACTACTACTACTACTTCTACTACTGCTACTATTACTACTACTGCTACTTACTACAACTACTGCTACTACTACAACTACTAACACTACTACAACTGCTACTACTACTACACTTGCTACTACTATACCACTACTGCTAAAACTACTACTGCTACAACTACTACTACAACACTGTGCTACTACTGCTGCTACTTTACTACTACTGCTACTACCACCTTCTACATAATACTGGAGCTCAGACTACTGCTAACTACTACTACAACTACTGCTAGTACTACTACTACTGCTACTACTTCTAACTAATAACTACTACTGCTACTACTACTGCTGCCGCTTCTAAACAACTACTGTTACAACTACTACTGCTACTCACTACTATACTACTGCTGCCACTACTACTAATACTAGCCTACTACTACTCCCTACTGCTACTTACTATTCTACAACTACTCTACTACTGACTACTACTGCTACTTACTACTACAGGCTACTAACTACTACATCTTACTACTACTACTACAACAACAACAACTACTACTAACTCTACTCTGTAAACGACTACGGCTACTACTACTACTACTACTGACTACTTCTACTACCTATACCACTACTACTGCAAACTACTACTACTACTACTAGTACTAAACTGTACTACTTTCTAACAACTCCTACTACTACCACTGCTACAGATACAACTACAAACTAACTACTACTGAACAACAACTACTACTGCAGACTACTACTACTACTACAGCAACTACGACTGCTACAACTACTACTTACAACAATACTACTACTACTACAACTACTACTCCTAACACTACTACTACTACCACAACTACTACTACAACTACTACTGCTACTTCTACTACTACAACTACTACTACAACTGCTTCCACAGTTACTACAAC
>NC_069418.1:40460916-40503416 GCF_026875155.1 Cherax quadricarinatus | reverse complement strand
GACTGTTGGTGAGGGTGATGATTGGTGGTGATGGTGATGCTCTGGTGGTGATGGTGATGGACTGTTGGTGAGGGTGATGATTGGTGGTGATGGTGATGCTCTGGTGGTGATGGTGATGGACTGTTGGGGATGGTGATGGTCTGGTGATGGTGATGGTCTGGATGTGATGGTGATGGTGTGGTGATGGTGATGGTCTGGTTGTGATGGTGATGGTCTGGTGATGGTGATGGTAAGGTGGTGATGGTGATGGTCCGGTGATGGTGATGGTCTGGTGGTGATGGTGATGGACTGGCGGTGATGGTGGTGAACTGGTGGTGAAGGTGACGACTGGTGGTGATGGTGAAGGTCTGGTGATTGTCATGGTCTGCTGGTGATGGTGATTGGATGGTGATGGTCTGGTGCTTATGGTGATGGACTGGTGGTGATGGTGATGGACTGGTGGTGATGTTGATGGACTGGTGGTAAGGGTGATGACTGGTGGTGAGGGTGATGGACTGGTGGTGAGAGTGACGGACTGGTGGTGAGGGTGACGGACTGGTGGTGAGGGTGATGGACTGCAGGTGAGGGTAATGGACTAGTGGTTACGGTGATCGACTGTTGGTTACGGTGATGGACTGGTGGTGAGGATGATGAACTGGTGGTGAGGGTGATGGACTAGTGGTGATGGCGATGGACTGGTGGTGAGGGTGATGTACTGGTGGTGAGGGTGACGGACTGGTAGTGAGGGTGATGGACTGGTGGTGAGAGTGACGGACTGGTAGTGAGGGTGATAGACTGGAGGTGAGGGTGATGGACTGGTGGTGAGGGTGACTGACTGGCGGTGAGGGTGATTGACTGGTGGTGAGGCTGACGGACTGGTGGTGAGGGTGATGGACTGTTGGTGAGGGTGATGGACAGGTAGTGAGCGTGATAGACTGGTGGTGAGGGTGACAGACAGGTGGTGAGAGTGATGGACTGGTGGTGAGGGTGATGGACTGGTGGTGAGGGTGATGGACTTGTGGTGAGGGTGATGGACTGGCGGTGAGAGTAATGGACTGGTGGTGAGGGTGATAGACTGGTGGTGAGGATGACTGAATGGTGGTGAGGGTGATGGACTACTGGAGATGGTGATGGACTGGTGGTGAGGGTGATGGACCTGTGATGAGGGTGATGGACTGGTGATGAGGGTGATGGACTGGTGGTGAGAGTGACAGACTGGTAGTGAGGGTGATAGACTAGTGGTGAGGGTGATGGACTGGTGGTGATGGACTGAGGGTGATGGACTGCCAGGCACACCATCTAAAGGGGACAAAAAGATACAAAACATCCAGGCCATGGGAAAACCTGGGTAGCCACAGACACTCAAAAGGGAGAGTTTTTTTAGTGCCAGGAAGGAAAAAAACTGGCAGGAAATGGCAGAAATCGTACACCAAATCCAGTCATTCCTGGAGTGGAACCACAGTCGATGGCCTCCACTCCAAACCAACAGATACAGATACTAATGCCGGAAAAAAAATCCCCCCCCAGTACCAACAATACCACCAGTCCGATGACATTCTTCTTTGCAAATATACAGGGTCTAAAGCCAGCAACAAACAACAAAATGCCTTTCATCCGTGGACTGCTTGCAGAGGCAAAGACATTGTTCTCGGCTTTCACTGAGACCCACATAAAGGATCACTTGGACAACGAAATATGGATCCCAGGTTACAACCTATACAGATGTGACAGAGTGAACAGGAAAAAAGGGGGGGTTGGCCTGTACATTGCAGAGTCACTTGTTTGCACAGAACTGCTTAATGCCTCAAATGATGTAGTGGAAGTTTTAGCAGTAAAGATCGAGAACCAAAACCTAGTCATTGTGGTAGTCTACAAGCCTCCGGATGCAACATCCCAGCAATTCCTGAAACAGCTGTTAAAAATTGACCACTGTCTGGAAAATCTTCCAGCTCCTGCACCCAACATCTTGCTCCTGGGGGATTTCAACTTAAGGCACCTAAAATGGAGGAATATAGCAAATAATATTGTTGGAGCAATAACACCAGGAGGCAGCTCTGATTAAAACTCACACTCACACGAGCTTTTAAATCTCTGCACAAAATTCAATTTAAACCAGCAAATAATAGAGCCTACTAGACTGGAGAATACACTAGACCTCATCTTCACTAACAATGATGATCTGATAAGAAATGTCACCATATCAAAAACAATATACTCAGATCACAACATAATTGAGGTTCAGACATGTATGCGTGGAGCCCCAGACCGACATAATGAGATTAGTCATGAGGGAGCATTTACCAAATTCAACTTCAATAACAAAAACATAAAGTGGGACCAAGTAAACCAAGTCCTAACCGATATAAGCTGGGAAGATATACTAAGCAACACAGACCCCAACTTATGCCTAGAACAGATTAACTTGGTGGCACTCGATGTATGCACAAGGCTTATTCCTCTAAGAAAAAGGAGGAGTAGATGTAAAATAGAAAGAGACAGGCGCTCCCTTTACAGGCGACGGAAAAGAATAACAGAGCTGCTAAAAGAAGTCAATATATATGAAATGCGTAGGGAGACACTGGTCAGAGAAATAGCAAGCATCGAACTTAAGCTAAAGGAATCTTATAGAAGTCAGGAATCGCGGGAAGAACTAAAAGGCATAAATGAAATCGAAAGAAACCCAAAGTATTTCTTCTCCTATGCCAAATCAAAGTCGAGAACAACGTCCAGTATTGGGCCTCTACTTAAACAAGATGGGTCCTACACAGATGACAGCAAGGAAATGAGTGAGCTGCTCAAGTCCCAATATGACTCAGTTTTTAGCAAGCCGCTAACCAGACTGAGAGTCGAATATCAAAATGAATTTTTTATGAGAGAACCACAGAATTTGGTTAACACAAGCCTATCCGATGTTATCCTGACGCCAAATGACTTCGAACAGGCGATAAATGACATGCCCATGCACTCTGCCCCAGGGCCCGACTCATGGAACTCTGTGTTCATCAAGAACTGCAAGAAGCCCCTATCACGAGCCTTTACCATCCTATGGAGAGGGAACATGGACACGGGGGTCGTCCCACAGTTACTAAAAACAACAGACATAGCCCCACTCCACAAAGGGGGCAGTAAAGCAACAGCAAAGAACTACAGACCGATAGCACTAACATCCCATATCATAAAAATCTTTGAAGGTTCCTAAAAGCAAGATCACCACCAATCTAGAAACCCATCAGTTACACATCCCAGGGCAACATGGGTTTAGAACAGGTCGCTCCTGTCTGTCTCAACTATTGGATCACTACGACAAGGTCCTAGATGCACTAGAAGACAAAAAGGATGCAGATGTAATATATACAAACTTTGCAAAAGCCTTCGACAAGTGTGACCATGGCGTAATAGCGCACAAAATGCGTGCTAAAGGAATAACAGGAAAAGTCGGTCGATGGATCTATAATTTCCTCACTAACAGAACACAGAGAGTAGTAGTCAACAGAGTAAAGTCCGAGACAGCTACGGTGAAAAGCTCTGTTCCACAAGGCACAGTACTCGCTCCCATCTTGTTCCTCATCCTCATATCTGACATAGACAAGGACGTCAGCCAAAGCACCGTGTCTTCCTTTGCAGATGACACCCGAATCTGCATGACAGTGTCTTCCATTGCAGACACTGCAAGGCTCCAGGCGGACATCAACCAAATCTTTCAGTGGGCTGCAGAAAACAATATGATGTTCAACGATGAGAAATTTCAATTACTCAGATATGGTAAACACGAGGAAATTAAATCTTCATCAGAGTACAAAACAAATTCTGGCCACAAAATATAGCGAAACACCAACGTCAAAGACCTGGGAGTGATCATGTCGGAGGATCTCACCTTCAAGGACCATAACATTGTATCAATCGCATCTGCTAGAAAAATGACAGGATGGATAATGAGAACCTTCAAAACTAGGGAGGCAAAGCCCATGATGACACTCTTCAGGTCACTTGTTCTATCTAGGCTGGAATATTGCTGCACACTAACAGCACCTTTCAAGGCAGGTGAAATTGCTGACCTAGAAAATGTACAGAGAACCTTCACGGCGCATAACGGAGATAAAACACCTCAATTACTGGGAGCGCTTGAGGTTCCTAAACCTGTATTCCCTGGAACGCAGGCGGGAGAGATACATGATTATATACACCTGGAAAATCCTAGAGGGACTAGTACCGAACTTGCACACGAAAATCACCCACTACGAAAGCAAAAGACTTGGCAGACGATGCAACATCTCCCCACTGAAAAGCAGGGGTGTCACTAGCACGTTAAGAGATCATACAATAAGTGTCAGGGAACCGAGACTGTTCAACTGCATCCCAGCATACATAAGGGGGATTACCAACAGACCCCTGGCAGTCTTCAAGCTGGCACTGGACAAGCACCTAAAGTCGGTTCCTGACCAGCCGGGCTGTGGCTCGTACGTTGTTTTGCGTGCAGCCAGCAGTAACAGCCTGGTTGATCAGGCTCTGATCCACCAGGAGGCCTGGTCACAGACCGGGCCGCGGGGCGTTGACCCCCGGAACTCTCTCCAGGTAAACTCCACCTATCACAGTACATGACAACATAACATAGTATCTGAGTAAGACATAGACATACTGACCAATTTGCAGGAGACTCCACCTATCACAGTACATAACAACATAACATAGTATCTGAGTATGACAGAGACGTACCGACCAGTGTGTAGGAGACACCACCTATCACAGTACATGACAACATAACATAGTATCTGAGTAAGACAGAGAAGTACTGACCAGTGTGCAGGAGACACCACCTATCAGAGTACATGACAACATAACATAGTATCTAAGTAAGACAGAGACGTACTAACCAGTGTGCAAGAGACACCACCTATCACAGTACATGACAACATAACATAGTATCTGAGTAAGACAGAGACGTACTGACCAGTGTGCAAGAGACACCACCTATCACAGTATATGACAACATAACATAGTATCTGAGTAAGACAGAGACGTACTGACCAGCGTGCAAGAGACACCACCTATCACAGTACATGCAGGGCCGGATTACCGCATAGGCAAACTAGGCATTTGCCTAGAGTCCCGCGCATTTGGGGGCCCCGCGGTCCAAGGGGTTCAGGGGCTCACCCAAGACTGCGCACATGGTGCAAGTGCAAAAGGGTCCCTACCTAAAAAGTTCAAGTGTTTAGAGAGTAAAATTTATTTTTAAAAATTAATCAAAACAAAAATAAATAATGAAATAAAATAAAATAAAAATAAATAAACCTAACCATAGATGGCAACACTCAACACGCCTTTGTTTACATCAGAACAGCTGTGTTTTCCCGCTAATGGGTGAGTATGGGAGATTCCTCTCCAATTTTCTGTAGTAATTACACGTTATCTAGACTTGTACTGTGACAAATTAACTGAAGTGTTGTTGATAGACATTGATGTGTATGGATAAATGTTTGTTTTCGCCTCTAAATGTTAAGGGATGAAGCTTTCGAAATGTTTGAAGAGAAAGCTAAACTGCTGGTGAAAGACTACAGTTACCGGGCTGATCACCAGCGGTCAAGGAAGAGGAAACGCAATTTTGAAGAGCCAGACAATGAAATTGTGTTGCTACCAAGGCAGAAATGTAAGACAGCTACATACTTCGCCATTCTGGATTCACTGATTACAGAACTGGTGAAAAGAAAAGAAATCTACCAGAATCTCAATGACAAGTTTGGATTTCTGCTCAAAATTACTACTATGCCAGATGCAGAATTGAGAGAAGCTGCATTTAAAGTTGCAACAACACCTTTCAGCAGATGTTCAGGACACGTTTGTTGAAGAAATAGTTCATTTTTCTGGGTATATGAATCAGATTAAAGGTCCACCTGAAAAATGTGCGCCCTCAGCTGCTTTGAAACATTTAAGAAATGCAGGTATCTCAGAAACCTTCCCTAATGTTGACATAGTGTATCGCCTTTACCTAACACTTCCAGCTACTTACTGTGAAGGAGAATGTTCATTTTCTGTTTTGAAAAGAGTGAAAAACCAGCTCCGTTCAACAATGAGCCAAGACAAATTGTGTAACCTAGCCCTGTTGACCATTGAGTCTGATCTAACAAGAAATATTGGTTTTCAGAATATAATTGAGGATTTTGCCAATATGAAATCCAGAAAAAAGTTTATTTAAGAAGTGCCTGTGAATATAAACAAATCTTTACTTTCTTGAGTTTATATGATTTGATAGTCTTATGCATGATGCAATGATAACAATAATGGTCAGTGATTTATAAAGGGAATAATAGTGCTGTAGTGGTTATGCTAAATATAATAGGTACATGATGTCACTACTTTAATAGCCTAATCTAGTAATACTATGTGTGAGGGAAAAGTTCAATAGATAGGAGTAGCGAGGGAGTGTATAGTAACACTAGTTTCATTGCAGGCTACTTGTTAAGGTAGGGTAAGTCCCGCTCCCGCTATTCCCCCACCTTTTTCCCCCTCCCCGAAAGTGATAGTTTGATTGCCAGCTGCTTGTTAAGGTAGGGTCAGTCTAGCTCCCGCTATCCCTTCCCCTCCCTCTTCCCCCCCCCGAAAGGTGACGTGTGGGGCTCCGGTCAAACAGTAAATCACTTGACTCGCAGCTCCCAACACTACTGTAAGTACACGCCTGATCATATTTTAGTTGACTTATTGGTTGAAAGCTTCACTTTTGACCAATAATTAACTTAGTCCTTTCAGTCTTGATAGGTTAAAATGTTTTAATAATCACCACATCTTTTAGGTATTGTACTTATCATGGAGAGTGATTTCTTAAGCAGTGGGTAATCTGTCTCTCTTTACAGCTTGAAATGACAGAGAGGGTCACCTGCCAATCAACGAGTAGAATTGAAGGAGACGGACTAACGTTCTGAGACGTCCCAAATTTTTGATCCACTTACCTGTTTGTGTATGCAAGTAGCAGGATATAACCCCTCATCATTGCAGTGGAAAAAAATCCTGCTTTCCTGTCATCTGGATGGATTATTGATGGCTAGAAAATCTGTGAAGAACGAGCCAGTGGGTTGTCATCAACACCTGCAACCCCCCCCCATCATCGGCAATGGCTACGATTTCAACAACACGCAGTGTCACCAACACCAGACACCCAAGTTTTATATATATATATATATTAGCGTTGAATTCAGATATCATTTATATTTTTCATTTTTCATTTCCTTTAAGGTAGGATTAATATTTCATATTTAAGTGTTTTATATTTTATATTTTCTAAATAATAAAGTGTTTATGTTTGTCAGTTTTTGTTCTTTTTCTATTCATTAATTTTCCTGAGGAGGAGCCAGCCTTGGTAATACTGTCTGAAGTTGTTACAGGGCTGAGTAAGCCTTCACAAGTGGCAACCTTGCCAGGATCAACTCTACTGAATCAAGATTCAATTCCATCTCGAATCTACCATTGGAACTTCAATGCCGCATACCACAGACGGTTACCACCAGCCATGAGTAATCATTCTCTATGGTAGGACTACGGTACAGGTATTTAAAAGATTTGGTGACTGTTATAGTCTCAATTTATTGTAAGTCAAGTCAGGCAGAATATAATATTTAATTCTGCCACCTTTTTGTTCGAGCTTGAAACGCTTTGGAGGATTATACTCGCGGGAACCCGAGATTTTCCAGTGACAATTTGTTTCATTGAGCTCTTTATTTTATCAAGGGAACTGTCGTAGGACACTCTTGATTTGTTCGTGAGAAGATTGGATGGTCAAGTGACCCCATTCTACTTACTGTTTGCTCGGAGCCGGCATAGAACCCTTCATTTTCATTAATACATATTGTTTATTTGAAGCAGGGATCGAGCCCTCTGGTTTATTTACCGTTTGAGCGGAGCAGGAATTGAATCCTCCGTTTTCTTTGAGACCCGTTTCATTTTCCCCCTGGTAGTTTAAGTTCTTGCAAGTATGGAGGAATACCAGTTTTGGATGAACGCTGGAAGTAAGTTAGGAATAACAGGGAAAAATTTAGAATCTTTCATTAGTGCTAAGATCCAGGAAAGGATTGAAAGAGAGAGAATTGAGAGAGAAGAGAGACAGAAAGGGAAAGACAGGAGTAAAAGGAGAGAGAGAATTGAAAGAGAAAGCAAAGAAAGAAAGAGAGCGAGAAGACAAAAAAGAGCGTGATAGACTTGATCGTGAGGAAAGAGCTAGAGAACGTGAGGAACAAGCTAAAATACGTGAGGAACAAGCTAAGATACGTGAGGAACAAGTTAAATTAAGAGAACTTGAGGAAAGAGCAAAGGATAGAGAACATGAGTTAATAGAGAGAGAAAAGGATCGCGAGCTCGAAAAATCTCGCCTTGAATTAGAGAATAAAAAGTTAACTTTTACACAACAACAATTAGAGGAAGGAGTAATTGAACATCATGCAGCTAGTGCACATATTCCAACACCTAATTTACCTCCCTTCACAAAGGGGGACGACATAACTTCATACATTATCAGGTTCGAAAATACTGCTGCCCTCTGTGAATGGCCTGCTGAAACCTGGGCTACCAGGTTAGGAATGTTATTTTCCGGTACAGCTTTGAATATCTATGCAACTTTGTCGCAGGATATCATATGTAATTATAACCTACTGAAGAAGGCAATCCTTAAAGAATATCAAAAAACCACTAATTCTTACAGGAAAGATTTCACTTATGCCACCTTACAGCCTGGCCAGAACTTTCACCAGTTACAGGTAACACTCTTTCGTTTGTTCGACTTTTGGATAGAGAGTTCAGGAATTGATCGCAGTTATGAATCTCTTAGAGACTTCATGGTTGCTGACCAGTTCCTGACAGCTCTTCCCCACCAGATAAGAACATTCATTAGAGAACGTAACCTGATTAAAGCTGAGGAAGTTGCTGAGGCTGCTGACCTGTATGCTGAGTCTCACAATTCCTATAAAGACCTAAAGGGATCGAACCCTAACGGCAAGGGTTCATCAGACCTTAAGAAATCAAAGCCTCTAGTGGATAGTAAAAGGACTTCTTTTATTCCTGTTTGTCATTTGTGTTGTGTTAAGGGACGTAAACGTCCAGATTGTCCTTCTAAGAAGGTCCAAAAGGTTGGAAGATGTTTTAAAGACTGTAATGACCAAGCACCCTTCTGTTCAGGAACAGTTAATGGACTTAATGTATCTACCATTTTACGAGACACTGGATGCACATGTATAGTCATGTCTGATAAGCTGTTCCCTAACCTTAAAGAAACTCATTCCTCTGCTATACTTTCAGACTTCTTGGGCCTTAAGGACACTTTTCCTACCATCCGTTGTTACATTAGGTATAAATGGTTCACAGGTTGGTCTGAAGCCGTACTAGCTCCCATCACTTCTTGCTCCGTACTAATAGGTAATGTAAAAGGTGCCATTCTTCCTTCTGAGGTTGACCTTTCATCACCAAAGGTGGACATAAGCTTTTCAGATCCTCTTCCTGTAGAGTGAGAGAAGCCCCTCGAAAGTTCAGATGAGACATTGTCTCGCGAGATTCATGTGGGATTAAAAACCAGTGATGCTACTCTCGAAAGCGAGGTAGTAGGATCACCTGTTCACTTGTTAGATGAAAGTGAAGATATCGCCTCCGATACTATAAATGTCTTGACTAGGGCTCAGACCAAAGCCCAGGCTTCTCCTACTGTCCATCCTTTGAGTTTCTCTGACTTTAAGCCTTTAGATATATCGAAGGACTCCTTTGTCAATTTCCAACGTAATTGCCCTTCTCTTCAGAATTGCCATAATGCCGCTAAACAAAATCAAGTTATCCAAAGGAAAAACTTTTCATATAAATTTGAATATATAAAAGGTATCTTGTACAAGTCAGTATTCAAATTAAATTCAGATGAGATAGACTATTCCATCTTAGTTGTTCCAAGTCAATGCAGAGAGACTGTTCTTAAAATGGCTCATTACCTGCCAGTGGCCGGACGTTTCTCGCACCGTAAAACCTTAAATAAAATTAGGGAAACCTATTTTTGCCCAAAAATGTCCTCAGATGTCACTACCTATTGTAGATCGTGTAAAGTTTGCCAACTGTCATCCTCCCGAGGTACCAGGCGAGTACCTATGGTCAAAATGCCAGTCTTTATGGTACCCTTTGAAAGAGTAGCTATTGACATCTTTGGTCCTTTATCTCCACTTTCATCTGGGGGACATAGATATATATTAACATTAGTTGATTATGCTTCGAGTTTCCCTGAAGCCGTTCCCTTGAAGACCATAACTACTACAGAGGTGGTTGAAGCCCTTTTGTCCATCTTCTCAAGAGTGGGCATTCCTAGAGAAATTTTTTCTGACCTTGGGACACAATTCACATCTGACTTAATGCAACATCTCTACCAACTTCTGGGAGTGAAGCCTCTCTTCACCACACCCTATCATCCCAGCTGTAATGGGAGGATTGAGCGCCAGCATTCGATTCTCAAGTCCACTTTAAGGAAACTTTGCTCCCTAAAACCTAAGGAGTGGCATCATTACCTACCCTGTGCTTTGTTTGCCATGAGGGAAGTTCCCAGTGGCTCGCTGGGGTTTTCACCTTTTGAACTTCTCTATGGTAGACAGGCCTGAGGTCCATTGGCCATCCTTCATGACTTATGGACTAATGAGGAGGTAAATGCTGAGGATCAGTCTTCTTACCAGTTTCTCCTTGACCTTAGATCCAAACTTGAGGAGACCTCTGACATAGTTTCCAAAAACTTAAGTTTGTCAATGGACCAGTACAAAACCTATTTTGATTCCAAAAGTCAGTAGAGAAGTTTTAAAGTAGGAGATGAAGTTCTTGTACTTTTGCCTATCAAGTCAAATAAATTATTAGTAGCATGGAAAGGCCCATATAAAGTATTAAATATTTGTGGGAAAGTTGACTACCTCATAGAAGTCAAGGGGAAACCTAAGCTTTATCATATCAACATCCTTAAGAAATATTACCGAAGAAATTCGGTTAACTGCCTTAATAACTTTGACTTAGTTTTTCCACACGAACTTGATAAAACAACTGAAGAATGTAAGGTGTGCGTAATTGACACCTCTAACTTAGACTATGATGAAGAACTACATGACTTGGTGACTCTTGACCACTCGGGCGCAACCAACATTAATATTAATGAATCTTGGGATGACCGTAAGAGACATGAACTACTTCAATGTGTGAGTAACTTTTCAGACGTCTTTACTGATATTCCAGGTGTTACCTCGACGGTAGTCCATAAGATTGACTTAGTGACGGACAATCCCATCAAACGAAAATTATGTCCAGTTCCAGTTCACCTTAGGGATGCATTTGACCGAGAGGTAGACAAATTATTAAAACTAAAGATCATTGAACCTTCAGTATCTGCATATTGCTCACCAGTAGTCATGGTTAAGAAGGAGGATAATTCATATAGACTTGCTATTGACTTCAGAGGCCTTGATGCTATAACTCGGTGGGATGCTGAGCCTATGCCCTTAATAGATAGCAATCTACACAAATTTTATGACGCTTCCTTCTTTCCAGAGATTGATATTGCGCAGGCATGTCATCAAGTAATGCTAGATCCTTCTTCTAAGCAGTACACCGCTTTTCCTACACACCAAGGACTGATGTAATATAGAACTATGCCCTTCGGTTTGGTAACTGCCTGAGACTGACGAGAAAGGTCTTGAGTAATATGCCAAATGTTTCAGTTTATTTTGATAACATTTACGTAATGACATCCACGTGGGGCAAGCATATCCAAACATTAACATCAGTTTTGCGTAGGTTACGCTCACATGGCCTCACTGCCAAATCAAAGAAATGCTTCCTTGGGTATAACAAGATTAGATATCTTGGACTGATACTTTCTGCAGCCTCTCCCCAGTAAGATCAAAGCTTTATTAGAATTTAAATTCCGCAAAACCAAGAAGCTCATGCGTAGCTTTCTTGGTTATGTAAATTTTTATGCAAGGTTTATCCCGAACCTTACTGATCTTACAGGTATCTTATCCGACTTCCTTAAAAAGTCTGTGAAGGAACCTCTTGAACTTTCCGACGTAGCTCGGGAAAAGTTTAATGAGATTAAAAATATCTCGAAAGAGATATACTTAAGATTCCAGATATTATTAAAACATTTTGTTTGAGAACTGATGCCTCCAATGCTGTCTTAGGTGCAGTGCTACTACAATACAATGATGGTACTCCATTCCCTGTATGCTTCCTAAGCCAGAAACTCCTTCCCGCAGAAACGAGATACTCCTCAATAGAAAAGGAATGTTTGGCCCTTGTGTGGGGTATATCCAAACTTAAATTTTATTTGCTGGTAAAAGAATTCATTTTAGAAACGGACCACAAACCTTTGATATACCTAGAAACTTTTAAGGGAACCAACAGTCGCCTCTTGAGGTGGACATTGGCACTCCAGGATTTTAAGTTCCATATTGTGTATATCAATGGTTCATCCAATTATTTCTCTGACTGGTTAAGTCATGACAGTTAGTAGAAGATTTGTTGCCTTACGCCTATTCTTCTTATACTCCTTGACTATAAGTCTTGGTATGGGGGAGTGTGAGGGAAAAGTTCAATAGATAGGAGTAGCGAGGGAGTGTATAGTAACAATAGTTTCATTGCCGGCTACTTGTTAAGGTAGGGTAAGTCTCGCTCCCGCTATTCCCCCCCTTTTTCCCCCTCCCCGAAAGTGATAGTTTGATTGCTGGTTGCTTGTTAAGGTAGGGTCAGTCTACCTCCCGCTATCCCTTCCCCTCCCTCTTCCCCCCCCCTCGAAAGTGATAGTTTGATTGCCGGCTGCTTGTTAAGGTAGGGTCAGTCTAGCTCCTGCTATCCCTTCCCCTCCCTCTTCCCACCCCGAAAGGTGACGTGTGGGGCTCCGGTCAAACAGTAAATCACTCGACTCGCAGCTCCCAACACTACTGTAAGTACACGCCTGATCATATTATAGTGGACTTATTGGTTGAAAGCTTCACTTTTGACCAATAATTAACTTAGTCCTTTCCGTCTTGATAGGTTAAAATGCTTTAATAATCACCACATCTTTTAGGTATTGTACTTATCATGGAGAGTGATTTCTTAAGCAGTGGGTAATCTGTCTCTCTTTACAGCTTGAAATGACAGAGAGGGTCACCTGCCAATCAACGAGTAGAATTGAAGGAGACGGACTAACGTTCTGAGACATCCAAAATTTTTGATCCACCGACCTGTTTGTGTATGCACGTAGCAGGATAAAACCCCTCATCATTGCAGTGGAAAAAAAACCTGCTTTCCTGTCATCTGAATGGATTATTGACGGCTAGAAAATCTGTGAAGAACGAGCCGGTGGGTTGTCACCAACACCTGCGACCCCCCCCATCATCGGCAACGGCTACGATTTCAACAACACGCAGTGTCACCAACACCAGACACCCAAGTTTTATATATATATATATATATATATATATATATATATATATATATATATATATATATATATATATATATATATATAAATATATAGGGAAGTACCACCTCTATAGCTGGAATGGGGACCCTCATCCTCAGAGAAGAAAATAAACGTACCTCAGAGAAAACTCAAGGTTCTCCCCGGAGCTGTTTGAATATTTTCTTCTCCTACCACCCCTATATATTTTTTATTCTATGTGAACATTTATTAATAAACAAAATACATTTACAGAAAAAAACATAAACATGAATACAATGGCACAATGTATCAAAGATGATGAATTTCCTCCAGCTCCTCCGAGGCTGGACGTGAGCCAAGTACGCAGCAAGCATTTCCCCTCTGGATGGCGACGCTGAGGCGCTGGAACATGAAAGTGGCTGCCCTTGGGTCCCTGGTGGTGTCGATGAGTCTGGAACCCAATTCTTTAAGGAAACGTGTGGCATTTTTTCCCCATGATCCCAAGGTCTCTGATCCCACTGGGACAAATTGATACTGTTGGCTAATGTCCCTGTACTTGCTGATCTTGTACTCCTCCCTGTGGTCAGCAGCTCCTCCCTGTCGCCCCACACTGTGATATATATAGGTGTCAGCCAGTGTGGACACACAGGTATAGTCCCATGCTAAGAGCTTGCCATTCTTCCAAGGATAGATGGTGATCCCGTCGGGGCGGTTTGCTGGGTTGTGGGTATTGTTTGCTGCAAGTGATCGTGGCTCCCTCTCGGCAGGGCATCCAGCTGTAGCAAGGTTCTCTTAATGATGTCGTTGACCTCATTGTGTCTTGCATATATATTATATATAATATATATATATATATATATATTATATAAAATATATATATATATATATATATATATTTATAAGTTGAATTCAGATATCATTTATATTTTTCATTTTTCATTTTATTTAAGGTAGGATTAATATTTCATATTTAAGTGTTTTATATTTTATATTTTCTAAATAATAAAGTGTTTATGTTTGTCAGTTTTTGTTCTTTTTCTATTCATTAATTTTCCTGATGAGGAGCCAGCCTTGGTAATACTGTCTGAAGTTGTTACAGGGCTGAGTAAGCCTTCACACTATGCTGTCTTGAGTTTATTGTCTTTAAAATGCATGATTTAACAAGATAGTTATAATGGCTGTTGGTAAATGGTTTTGGTTGTCTTGATGTACTTTACCTATTAAATTTAATCTAAATAGCCAGAATGCATTTAATTAGACCTTAAACAGGCTCACACCGACTCCCCACCCACCCCCAAGCTGGAAGGGGTCGCTTCGCTTACCCGTAATTCAAAGGGGCCCCGCCAATCTGAATAGCCTAGGGCCCAGAGGCTTCTTAATCTGACCCTGAGTACATGACAACATAACATAGTATCTGAGTAAGACAGAGACGTACTGACCAGTGTGCAGGAGACACCATCTATCACAGAACATGACAACATAACATAGTATCTGAGTAAGACAGAGACGTACTGACCAGTGTGCAGGAGACACCACCTATAACAGTACATGACAACATAACATAGTATCTGAGTAAGACAGAGACGTACTGACCAGTGTGCAAGAGACACCACCTATCACAGTACATGACAACATAACATGGTATCTGAGCAAGACAGAGACGTACTGACCAGTGTACAACAGACACCAGCTTAATTCTAGTTTAATTTGAGTTCAGCAACAACCATTGAGTAGTGAGGACGTGCGCTGCTCATTGGGATATCAAAATGGCGGAACATACAGTACGGAGAGTAAATACTATCTGCATAGAGCTGGTTCGTGGTACGTTAAGTGGAGATACGATGAACGTCCTTCTCCCTAACATCATCAGGGATACATATGGTATTCCCAACGAGGAATTGTATGGCGTCGCTCATAATGGTTTAACAAGAATCTTTGTGAAATTTCTACGAGTCGGTTTCTACACAAGAATTGTCGAGCATTACCAGGAACAACGCATGAGTGTGAATTCAACGATGGATGTTGTGTTACATGACGTCTCTAAGTACTTCACATGGGTGAAGGTACGGAATGTACCCTTCGAGGCTACGGCATATGGCCTGCAGGAGTTTTTCCGCAGTTATGGGACAGTGCATTCTGCAACAATGGGGGTGTGGAGGTATGGTCCTTATGAAGGAATGCCGGAAGGTTCTTACACCCTTAAAATGTCTTTAACAAGGCCTATACCATCCTATGTTACGATGTTCGGTTGTAGAACACAGGTTTATGTGTACTATGCTGGGCAACGGAAAACATGTCGTCTGTGTAGCTTTTATGAGCACATGGCAGCCCAGTGTCCTAGGAGGCGGGCTTCTCGAATTCTGGACACTCCAATTGTGATTCAACAGTCGTGTGATTTGGTGCCTGGCTCTGATGCCTCGGGAGGCCGGAGGCCTGACCTCTGGAGCGAAGAAGTCGACCGGGAAGTGGCGGCGGCGGAGACGTGTGTCACTCTCCCAGGGACGTTGGGGGAGTCGAAGGTGACGTCTGAGGAGACTTTCGTCCAGGAAGCTTCAACCCAGGATGGTTTATTGGCAGATGTGATCAAGGATTTTTTGGATGAGGAGTAACCCTGTGCAAAAGGTGTCCTCAGTTCATGTGAAGCTGGAGCGTTGGAGGGACAACAAATTGTGGAGGAAGACTTGAGTAAGATTGTTGGGCTGGAGGTGTGGATGCGTTGGAGGTACAGGAGATCGTCTGAGTGGCAAAGTGAATAGTGTGAAGTGGGAGCCGATGCCACATAGTGGTAGAGGTGTGCCTGAGTTGCAAAGTGGGAAAGGGAGGGGGGAGGTGACTGCACAGGAAAACTCGAGTGGCAAAGGAACACGTAATATGAAAAGTGCAGTGGGTAAATCCCAGAGGCATAGGGGAAAGCCGCCCCTTCTGTAATTTTCAGATGTGTCACGCTTAATGTTAATGGACTTAAGACTGAGGTCAAGAAAGTTTGGTTGGAGTGGTTTTTAAGGCGGTTTGATGTTGACATATGCTTTTTGCAAGAGCATAATCACAGGGCTGGTTGTGTGTTGCGGGTGAAAGGATATCGGATGTATGTAACCAGTGGTTTGCAATTGAAAGGTGGGGTAGCAGTGGCGTGTCATCGGTTGGGAAGAGTGGGGGGGTGGGAGGGTCGTGAGGGTGGATGGAGTCTGGGGTGAGAGTCGAGCTAGTTTCGTAGGAGTTTACATGCCAGCAACTAGCAATATCAGGGTAAAAGTAGATTTTGTCAGAGAGGTATTGCTGTATCACTTGAGAGGTTTGCCTGCTATAACAGTAATAGGAGGTGATTGGAATTGTGTGATTAGGAGTGGTGATGTCGAACCGAGAGGGGCGGGTTGTGTGCTGAGTGTGCTGAGGGATGTATTGCGAGATACTGGGGTTGTTGATGTGGTGGGGAGGGGGAGATACCTAGTGGAGCATACGTTCGTCCGTAGGGGATATGAAGCGCGATTGGACAGAATTTATATTAAGCAGGGTATAGATGTTGTGAGGGTGCAAACCTTCGATGTGGGGTTTTCGGATCACAGGGCGGTAATAGCAGATTTGATGTGGGATGGAGTGGTGCGTATTTATTCTGGGTACTGGAAATTAAATGTAAGGCTTCTTAAGGAGGAGGGGGAGGGACCTTTTTTCAGTGATTGGTGGTTGCCTTTTTGGGAGGCTAGGGACAGGGAGATAGATCTGTTAGGTTGGTGGGAAATGCAGGCAAAACCTGGAATAGCGAATTTTTTTAAGGTTAGGGGACGAGAAGAGGCGAGGTGGCGTTTTGGGTTGCAAAATTATCTGGAGGGACAGTTGCAAGATTGTTATGTTGGGGGAGATGGTAGGAGGGATGATATGGACAGTCTGCGGAGTAGAATCACTGAATTACACAATGATTGGTTTGATGCAATTAGGGTTAGGGCAGGGTTAGAGGATGTTTTGTGGGGTGATAAGCCGTCTGGGTTTGTTTTACGTAAATTTAGGGACCGACAGAGTGTAATAACCATTCTACAATTGCAGACAAGCCCTGGGGTGGGAGGGTATCCAGAGGGTCGAGTCCTATCCAATACGGAAAGTATGAGTCTCTATGCAGATAGTTGGTTTAGGGAAAAATGGAGTTGGAGGGAGGGGGGTTCCTGGGAGGGTATTTTTGAAGGGGGGTTCCATAGCGTTTTACGTGAGCAGGATAGAGTGGGGTTGGAGGTTGGTATAAGTGAGGTTGAGGTGGAAGAGGCAGTTTTCGGGATGAGTACCGGGAAAACACCAGGGATAGACGGTATACCAAATGATTTTTATAGAGCACATTGGGGGTGTATTGGGCAGTGCTTTGTTAGGCTATTGGACCATATGTTAACTAGTGGGAAGTTGGGCACATCGCAAAGTACGGGTGTCATAGTTTTGGTGCCAAAGAAGAGGGGGGGTAGAGAGCTGAGTGCTTACCGTGCAATATCTTTGATGTGCGCAGATTACAAGGTTTTTGCGAAAATTTTCGGTAATAGACTGAAGAAGGTCATGGGGTCGGTGATACATGGGGGACAGTTTGGTATCCCGGGGAGGAGTATGCGGGTAGGTCATGGACGTATTCGGGATTTCCTTGAGGGTAGTAATAAGGGAGGTATCCTAGGTCTGGATTGGGAGAAAGCTTATGATTATGTGGATAGGGAATTTTTGATTGAGAGTATGGTGAGAATGGGTTTTGGAGGGAGGGTGGTTGGATGGGTGAGGACTTTGTATGAGAATGCATCAATGAGAGTACAGGTAAATGGTAGGTTGGGTAGTTCTGT
Organism: Cherax quadricarinatus; assembly: GCF_026875155.1. Classification (NCBI taxonomy): domain Eukaryota; kingdom Metazoa; phylum Arthropoda; class Malacostraca; order Decapoda; family Parastacidae; genus Cherax; species Cherax quadricarinatus. The sequence goes on along the minus strand of NC_069418.1, from coordinate 40,485,227 downwards.
AAGCATGGGGAGGGGTTTAAGGCAGGGGTGTCCACTCTCCCAAATACTCTTTGCATGTATGCAGAATCCTTTCTATGTTCTGGTTGATGGTGGGATGGGAAGGATGGGGGAGAGTGGAGATTTTGTGGGAATATTGTTGGTTATGTAGATGATACAACTGTTTTACTTAATGAGATAGAAGATTTAAGTAAAGTGGGAAGGGTAATTGAGATTTTTGGGAATGCTACTGGGATGAGAGTTAATAAGCAGAAATCACGGTTGCTGGAGGTAGGAGCTTGGGTAGGAGGGACCTTGGGGGAGGAGTTTGGTTGGATAACTGTAGATAGGCTAAAGATTTGTGGGATTTTGTATTTGGCAGATGCACAGGAGAGCAGGAGGGTTAATTCAGAAATGGTAATGGACAAAGCTTTGAGTAGGCTCAGGAGTCTAAGGGCCGGGGATGTAACCTTGCATCAAAGGGTTGTGGTGGTAAATACGCTGATTTATAGTAAGGTGTGGGGAGTGGCGGAAATTTACCCATTACGAAGTCAGGATATTATGGAATTAGAAAGAAGAGTCTTAAGGTATGTGTGGGGTTATGGGAGGGCGTGGTTGGGCAAAGATGTGGTAATGACTGCGGTAAGACAGGGAGGATTGGGATTGATGGCATTAGGGTCTAGGGTGAAGGCGCTATATGTGAAGCAGAGGTATATTCGGGCAGCGGGGGAAAGGGGTCTTCGGGTGGGGGAGGTGATGGGGGATATCCGCAAATGGTGGGGTGGCAGGGACTTAGTGGAGTGTGAAAATATGTTGCGGTTTATTTTAAAGGTACACAATGTTAAAAAACTCAAGGTAAAACGGTTAGTGGGTGTGGGTCGTCGTCAGGAATCAATGCAAGGGATGGCAGTGTATCCCACATATGATTGGAGAGTGATATGGGTGGAATTTAGTAAATTAAGAATACCAGCAAGAGCGAGGGAATTAGTATATAGATTTCTTATGGGGACGTTAGCATCGAAAGAGGTGCTAAGACGAATGGGTTTTGTGAGAGAGGCGTCATGCGGTTTTTTGTGGGGAAGTTGAAACGGCTTTTCATGTAGTATATTTTTGTTCTGCTTTGGAGGTGGTAAGATTGTGGTTTTAAGAGGTTTTCTTTTTATTGGGGGGGGGACAGATATCACCCCTTAGGGCTTTAATGTTAGATATGGGAGGGGTACCCAAAGAGGTGGGGAGGACTATCAGATACGTAATAGTTGATTACTTGTATGTTTCTTGGGGGATGAGGGAGGTCGAGGGAAACATTAGGATAAAAGCGTTGGCGGCGGGTTTTTATAGGACAGCATGTAGGAACAAACAATTATATGGGGGAAGGTGGGTAATTAGTTTTCCGGAGGGATATCGTGGACTTACTGTTGAACGTCTACTCCGTTTGGTGACGGGGTGAGAGGCAAGGGGTTGGTCTCTTCAGTGGTGTGTTCTCTTGGAGTGATTGGAAGCCTGATGAGGAAGGTTGACTGGCTGCAAGGTGTTTGATGTGGGTAAAGTTTATTTGCAGGGAGCCGTCGGGGGCTCCGGGGTATGTAGACCTTATGAATTTGTAAAATCACAGAGTCAAAAGTTGTATGTGATTTTCTGTTTTTTCTCTTATTGTTATAAGAACCATTTTATATAGGAGGTTTATATTTATATGTATATTGTGAGGTTATGTTTTATATATTCGAATCTGATGATAGATTTAACCTTGTCATACGTCTCTTTTTTATCGTATTGAATGGGTACTTTATGCACTATGTACGAAAATATATAAGTATTTGATGGGGTTTATATATACCCTTATTTTGTATGGAAGGTCCTATTATATATTGAGTGTTAATCGGTAACATTAACTTTGTGTGTGTGTAGGTGTGTTTGTGGGAACCAATTTCTTAGGTATAGTTCTATCATTGAATGAAATATTTTTTAGTTTATTTGCAGACGAGTCATTTAGCGCTTTATTTCTATGTATGATCCAGTTTGTTCTGTACGAACAAGTGCACATACACGTATGTGTGTATATGCATGCGTATATGTATACACATATATATGATTGTAGGACTCATTCCTACATGTTTTATAATGACTCCGACTGTTTGTTTGGAAGTCGGTTGGTTGGGTTATTTTAGTAGAATTTGTTATATCAATGTGTTACAATGTTTTTTTTTTTTTTTTTTTTTTTTTTTTTGATGAGGTCAGGGTATGACCATTCATTAGGAAAATTAATGTATGTTATTTAGAACGGGGACTGTACATACGGGGAGGGGGGGGGGGGTAGAAGTGTCGGCTGTGTCTGCACTGGCGTATAATGATTATTGTAAAAGGAGGGTTTGTAGGTTATGTATATGGTTGTGGGTTATGTATATGGTTGTGGGTTATGTATATGGTTGTAATATGGCCATGATCTATGGTGTTCTTTAAATGTACCGGGATTGTGTACTAGAGGTTTTGTAATATCTAGTATGGTTTTTAATTTTATACTCTTATACATTATTGTATTTGTTCTATGTTTTAAATAAAAATATAAAAAAAAGTTACACGTATGTTCGGCATTTTTTGGGGGGTATCAAACATTTACAGTTGAACGTGTGTTTCTTATGTATAAGTTTAGTGCTGGGATAGAGAAAGTGGATTTGTTTGTTTTTATTATTTAATGGTTCACATGTCTTTGTTTGTGACGTATGTATAGCATACATGTATAATGTGTATTGTGTTTTTTAAATAAAATATAAAAAAAAAATTCTAGTTTAATTTTAAATCCCAAAATTTTAATGTTACATATTGTCATCGTGTTTAACCACGTGAGAGTGACTAGGGTTTCAACTTGTAGAGGGGCGGGTTGGGGTTGTGGAGGTGTTGGATGTCAGTGTTAGCATCAGAGTATTGTGAAGATCTTTGTGATTATGTAACACTGTGTTTCTGTGTAGACTGTAGGTTGTGTTAGGTTATCTTAAGGTAACTTTGTATGTTCACTCAGGGGGACCGTTGAAGTCGAGTGTTGAATGTTCTGTTTAACATGTACCATTTCATGGTATCTTTATATTTCATCTTGTAATAGAATTTTTAAATAAATTATATATATATAATATATATATATTATTATTTATATATATTTATATATATATATATATAAAAATACTATATATATATATATATATATATAAAATATTTAAGTATTTTAGAGATGAAAATTATATTGGAATTTTTTATCACACTTAACTGCATGCCATAATTTATTTGGCACTTTCTATTTCACATTGATATATATTATATATATATATATTATATATATATATATATATTTTATATATTATTTATTATATTATATATATATATATTATATATATATATAAAAAATCCCAAAACTTTAGTTTTTTTTACCTCATAACGTTTATGTTTTATGTGTGTGGTGGAGAAAATTTTCTTATAATCCTGAAGAGGGTTAGGGAAGTGAAATGTTAGAATAGAGAAAAACTTGTTCAATTTTTTTAATAAAGATTTCTAGCAATACTATCTTCCATAATATGATTTTGATAGTGTATTCTTTACTTTACACACAAGTTTCTCAAATATACTTTCATACATTCCCTCTTTGCTTCCAAGGAAAAAAGTTCTTTGTCTCCACAGTCTCCTAAGTGCACCGCTCACCTTTTCCCTCATCAATTCTATGATTCACCTCATTTTTCATAGACCCACCCGCTGACACGTCCATCCAAATATCGGAATACATTCACCTCCTCCATACTCTCTCCCTCCAACCTGATATCCATCTTTCATCACCTAATCTTTTTTTATCCTCATAACCTTACTCTTTCCTGTATTCACTTTTAATTTTCTTCTTTTGCACCCCCTACCAAATTCATCCCCCAAACCTCTGCAAACTTCTCTTCAAAATTTCTCCCAAGAGAACAGTGTCATCAGCAAAGAGCAACTGAGACAACCCCCACTTTATGTGTGATTTTTTTATCTTTTAAACTCCACACCTCTTGCAAAGACCTCGCATTTCTTCTCTTACAACCCCATCTATAAATATATTAAACACCATTGTGACATCACACATCTTCACTACACTACATCATAAACATCTTCACTACACTAATCATAAACATTTCAGTACACTACAATCATAAACATCTTCACTACACTGCATATAAACATCTTCACTACACTACATCGTAAACATCTTCATACACTGCATCATAAACATCTTCACTACACATATTATAAACATCTTCACTACACTGCATCATAAACATCTTCACTACATCATCATAACATCTTCACTACACTAATCATAAACTTCTTCAGTACACTACATCATAACATCTTCACTACACTGCATCATAAACATCTTCACTACATACATCGTAAACATTTCACTACACTGCATCATAACATCTTCACTACATTACATCATAAAACATCTTCACTACACTATATTCATAAACATCTTCACTACATGCATCTTAAACATCTTCCCCTACACTTATCATAAACATCTTCATACACTGCATCATAAACATCTTCACTACACTACTTCATAAACATCTTCACTACACTACATCATAAACATCTTCACTACACTGCTTTCATAAACATCTTCACTACACTACATCATAAACATCTTCACTACACTGCATCAAAAAACATCTTCACTACACTATATTATAAACTTTCTTCACTACACTGCATCATAAACATCTTCCATTTACACTACATCATAAACATCTTCACTACACTACATCATAAACATCTTCACTACACTACATCATAAACATCTTCACTACACTGCTTTCATAAACATCTTCACTACACTACATCATAAACATTTTCATTTCACTGCATCATAAACATCTTACTACACTACATCATAAACATTTTCACTACACTACATCATAAACATCTTCACTAAAACTGCATCATAAACATCTTCACTACACTACATCGTAAACATCTTCACTACACTGCATCATTAAACATCTTCATTACACTATATTATAAACATCTTCACTACATACATCATAAACATCTTCACTACACTAATCAAAAAACATCTTCACTACACTACATCATAAACATCTTCACTCACTGCATCATAAACATCTTCACTACACTACATATAAACATCTTCACTACATGCATCATAAACATCTTAAACTACACTACATCTTTAAACATCTTCACTACACTACATCATAAACATCTTCACTACACTACATCATAACTCTTCACTACACTGCATCATAAACATCTTCACTACACTACATCATAAACTCTTCACTACACTGCATCATAAACATCTTCACTACACTACATCATAAACATCTTCACTACACTACATCAAAAAAATATCTTCACTACACTGCATCATAAACATCTTCACTACACTATATCATAAAATCTTCACTACACTGCATCTTAACATCTTCACTACACTATATCATAAAATCTTCATACACTGCATCATAAACATCTTCACTACATAAACATCTTCACTGCACTACATCATAAACATGTTCATACTTAAGATATATAACATTCAACAAAATTTCCTTCATAACTGTTATAACCAGTTCCCATAATTACTCTTAACGTTAACGTAATAATAACTACTTTCATAACCACTTTTCCCGCTATCTAAAAATAACACTGAAATTATATACATTATAATGTAATCACCTTGTTTATTCATTATAAAATATATTACCATCTTTTTTTAAATGATGAAAATGCCTACAATCACTCGTTGAGTGACTCACGGAAACGTAATTACACGATTGCAAACAAAAAATTTCCACGGACGGGGTTAGAGCCCGCGATCAGAGAGACATAAAACTCTAGACCGACGCCCTAGCCACTGGGGCCAGTGGCTAAATAAGATTCATCCAACTAGGTATATTTCTACACGATAGGAATGTTAGCATAGGCCACCAATTAGTGACCACAAATCCAAGTTTTTACAGAGGAATCTCCCGAGAGCGTGAGTGCTTCTCTCCATGACTCTACGCTAGAGGGAATTAACATCTACTCTTGCAATTACTGCAGGATACCAGGAAACATGGGATGCTAGACAAAAAATTGTAGTAATGTCTGCGAAATAAAATAGGTAGGTAGGTATCACTGAAAATACTTGCAACATATTCAGAATAAGTGTCTTAACGTGTTTTATAACGTTCCAGCTCTGGGTCCCTTTTGTGGCATTGTTTGCTTTTTTTTACTGCCTAAAGTAAATAAAAGTCGTGGCCTTTTAAAATGTAAATAAAACCCGCCTGTCTAGGGCATTTATGTTTTTTAAAATTAGAAAAAGCAGCCCCTTTAGAGCCAGGTTAAACATTCATACAAATTTGAAGCATAAATTTAAGTGGTCAATGTATTATGAGAAAGAAAAAACAGAAATTCACCTATACAAAAATATAAAATATGTTAAAAGTGAAGTAGTATATACAAGTTAAAAGTAGTGTACTACAACTAACATCACATTCTAGTTTACCTTCACCCAGTACTCACATTACCTCGCTACCACACTGCACTGTGGGTAAGAGAACATAAATATTGTAAACAGAGAAGCTTCATGACGCCCCTCTTCTGAAAGGCTGCTCAACCTGCAGGCTGCTCAACTGCAGGCTGCTCAATCTGCAGGCTGCTAGCCTCATTAGCATTATTTTTATTATTGTAACCACGAACGAGTGGTATTGATCAATAAAAAACATGCGTAGCAAGGATTCGAACCCATGTTGTGTCATGGGGGTTCGATAATGTGAATGGGTAATAAAACTCACGTTGGATGTTTTTAGTATATTGTATGGAATATAGGGGGAGCACCCAAACCTTGAAAACCCGCCGCCTCTCTAACGCTTTTACTTGAAATGGCTCGCTGGGTGCCGCGGAGGGAAGCGGCAATTTAAAACATGCAAGGTCAGCTGAACAGTGAGCAAATGTGATTCACACGACGGTTGGGAGTCATACTACTGGTAATGGTTACTGGTAAACTGGTACTATGGGAACTGTTTCTACTGGGAGTTGTACTGGCTGCCTCATTGTAAGCGAGAACCACATGACGCTTTTTAAACCCTGAGGCAGGCCAGTACAACATGGGTTCGAATCCATGGCTAGCGCAGTGTTGTTTGATCAATACCTCTCGTTCGTGGTTACAATAATATATAAATATGCTCGTGAAGCTTAGTACAACAAACAGGGATGAAATGAAAAATTTGCTTAGAAGCTCCCACACTCCGTTGCCCTCAGATGGCGGCCACAGCTGCTGTTGTGCTGGCTGCGCCCTTCTTGTAGGGGGTTGGGTGGTCCTGTGGTTTAAAGCGTTATGTGGGTCTCGCTTACCATGAGGTAGGCCAGTACACATGGGTTCAAATCCTTGGCTAGGGGCAGTGTCGTTATTGATATATATATATATTTTATATATAATTATATATATATATATATATATAGGTAGTAGGTTGGTAGGGCAGCAACCACCCAGGGAAGTACTACCGTCCTGCCAGATGACTGTGAAACAAAAACCTGTAACTGTTTTGCATGATGGTAGGATTGCTGGTTTCTTTTTCTGTCTCATAAACACGCTAAGATAACAGGGATTTCTTGCTACCTACTTACACTTTGGTCACACTTCACAGACACGCACATGCATATATTTTTACATACATCTAGGTTTTTCCTTTTCTTAATAGCTCTTGTTCTTTTTTATTTCTTCTATTGTCCATGGGGAAGTGGAAAAGAATCTTTCCTCCCTAAGCCATGGCGTGTGTTTGAGGCGACTTAAAAGGGCCCGGGGGCAATGGGTAGTAACCCTTCTCCTTTTATACAATTACTAAAAAGAGAAGAAGAAAAACTTTATAAAACGGGTTGCTTAAATGTGCGTGGATGTAGTGCGGATGACAAGAAACAGATGATTGCTGATGTTTGAATGAAAAAAAAGTTGGATGTCCTGGCCCTAAGCGAAACAAAGCTGAAGGGGGTAGGAGAGTTTCAGTGGGGGGAAATAAATGGGATTAAATCTGGAGTATCTGAGAGAGTTAGAGCAAAGGAAGGGGTAGCAGTAATGTTAAATGATCAGTTATGGAAGGAGGAAAAGAGAATATGAATTTTGTAAATTCAAGAATTATGTGGATTAAAGTAAAGGTTGGATGCGAGAAGTGGGTCATAATAAGCGTGTATGCACCTGGAGAAGAGAGGAATGCAGAGGAGAGAGAGAGATTTTGGGAGATGTTAAGTGAATGTATAGGAGCCTTTGAACCAAGTGAGAGAGTAATTGTGGTAGGGGACTTGAATGCTAAAGTAGGAGAAACTTTTAGAGAGGGTGTGGTAGGTAAGTTTGGGGTGCCAGGTGTAAATGATAATGGGAGCCCTTTGATTGAACTTTGTATAGAAAGGGGTTTAGTTATAGGTAATACATATTTTAAGAAAAAGAGGATAAATAAGTATACACGATATGATGTAGGGCGAAATGACAGTAGTTTGTTGGATTATGTATTGGTAGATAAAAGACTGTTGAGTAGACTTCAGGATGTACATGTTTATAGAGGGGCCACAGATATATCAGATCACTTTCTAGTTGTAGCTACACTGAGAGTAAAAGGTAGATGGGATACAAGGAGAATAGAAGCATTAGGGAAGAGAGAGGTGAAGGTTTATAAACTAAAAGAGGAGGCAGTTAGGGTAAGATATAAACAGCTATTGGAGGATAGATGGGCTAATGAGAGCATAGGCAATGGGGTCGAAGAGGTATGGGGTAGGTTTAAAAATGTAGTGTTAGAGTGTTCAGCAGAAGTTTGTGGTTACAGGAAAGGGGGTGCAGGAGGGAAGAGGAGCGATTGGTGGAATGATGATGTAAAGAGAGTAGTAAGGGAGAAAAAGTTAGCATATGAGAAGTTTTTACAAAGTAGAAGTGATGCAAGGAGGGAAGAGTATATGGAGAAAAAGAGGAGAAGTTAAGAGAGTGGGTGAAGCAATGTAAAAAGAGAGCAAATGAGAGAGTGGGTGAGATGTTATCAACAAATTTTGTTGAAAATAAGAAAAAGTTTTGGAGTGAGATTAACAAGTTAAGAAAGCCTAGAGAACAAATGGATTTGTCAGTTAAAAATAGGAGAGGAGAGTTATTAAATGGAGAGTTAGAGGTATTGGGAAGATGGAAGGAATATTTTGAGGAATTGTTAAATGTTGATGAAGATAGGGAAGCTGTGATTTCGTGTATAGGGCAAGGAGGAATAACATCTTGTAGGAGTGAGGAAGAGCCATTTTGTGAGTGTGGGGGAAGTTTGTGAGGCAGTAGGTAAAATGAAAGGGGGTAAGGCAGCCGGGATTGTGGGATAAAAGATAGAAATGTTAAAAGCAGGTGGGGATATAGTTTTGGAGTGGTTGGTGCAATTATTTAATAAATGTATGGAAGAGGGTAAGGTACCTGGGGATTGGCAGGGAGCATGCTTTAGTTCCTTTGTATAAAGGCAAAGGGGATAAAAAGGAGTGCAAAAATTATAGGGGGATAAGTCTGTTGAGTGTACCTGGTAAAGTTTTAGGGGTAGAGTTATAATTGAAAGAATTAAGAGTAAGACGGAGAATAGGTAGAAGATGAAAAAGGGGAGGCTTTAGGAAAGGTAGGGGGTGTGTGGACCAGGTGTTTACATTTGAAACATATAAGTGAACAGTATTTAGATAAGGCTAAAGAGGTCTTTGTGGCATTTATGGATTTGGAAAAGGCGTTATGACAGGGTGGATAGGGGGGCAAAGGGCAGATGTTGCAAGTGTATGGTGTAGGAGGTAGGTTTCTGAAAGCAGTGAAGAGTTTTTACGAGGATAGTGAGGCCAAGTTAGAGTATGTAGGAAAAAGGGAAATTTTTTCCCAGTAAAAGTAGGCCTTAGACAAGGATGTGTGATGTCACCGTGGTTGTTTAATATATTTATAATGGGGTTGTAAGAGAAGTAAATGCGAGGGTCTTGGCAAGAGGCGTGGAGTTAAAAGAAAAGAATCACACACAAAGTGGGAGTTGTCACAGCTGCTCTTTGCTGATGACACTGTGCTCTTGGGAGATTTTTGGAAGAGAAGTTGCGGGGGTGGTGGATGAATTTGGTAGGGTGGCAAAAAAAGGGAAAATTAAAGGTGAAAAAGGAAAGAGAAAGGGTTTAAAGGGGATAACAAAAGTTTTGGTGTGAAAGTTTGAATTCAGTTGGGGGGAGAGAGTATGGAGGGGGGGTTGAACGTATTCGATATTTGGGGGGTGGACGTGTCAGCGGATGGGTCTATGAAAGTGGGGTGAATAAAGAATTGATGAGGGAAAAAGAGTGAGTGGTGATTAGGAGTCTGTGGAGAAAAAGAACTTTGCCCTTGGAGGCAAAGGGGGAATGATGGAGTATAGTTTTCCAACGCTCTTTATGGGTGTGAAGCGTGGGTGATGAATGTTGCAGCGGGGGAAGGCGGGAGGCAGTGGGATGTCATTTGGGGCCCAATGTGTGGTGTAAAAATTTAAGCAGAGAATTCGTATTTTGGGAAAGTTAGGAGGAGGTGCGGGATTCCCAAAACTGTTGCCCAGAGGGTGAGGAAGGGTTGTTAGGTGGTTCGGACATGTGAGGAATGGAGCGAAACAGTGCTTCAAGAGTGTATCAGCGTAGGGGGAAGGAAGGGGGGTAGGGGTGGGCCTAGGAAGGGTTGGAGGGAGGGGGAAAAGGGGTTTTGTGTGCGAGGGGCTTGGACTTCCGCAGGCTGCGTGAGGTGTTTGATAGGGTGAATGGAGACAAATGGTTTTTAATACTTGAGGCTGTTGGGTGTGAGCAAAGAAACATTTTGAAGGATTCGGGAACCGGAGGCCGGACTTGGTCCGGGAGTGGGAATACAGTCCCTGCATCAAAGGAGGGGTGTTAATGTTGCATTTTAAAAACTGTGTGTAAAGCACCCTTCTGGAAGACAGTGATGGAGTGAATGATGGTAAAAGTTTTTCTTTTTCGGGCCACCCTGCCTTGGGGGGAATGGCCCGGTGTGATAAAAAAAAAAAATAAAAAAATATATATATTATATATATGTTCCGAATAGGAGAACTTGCCATCTTGGCTTAAATAGCAACCCCATTTGCCATTAAGACAAGCGAAAAATTTTTTGTATGCAAAAATTTCGCCAAAATCTTTCTAAACTAGCGAAAAAAATATATTTGTTGTGTTTGTTTAGTATTAAATTCTGTAAAGTTTTTAAAATATTTTTAGTAGGTTAGGCTAAAAAAATTTGCGCTTGTTAGAAAAAGGTTAGGTAAGTTTTCTAGATTCTTTTGATGCAAAATTAAAGATTTTTATTTTAACATCAATAAAAAAAATGTATCTTTAAATGTATAAAAAGAAATTTTTAAAAAGGAAAAAATTTTAAATGATTCTTGCAAAATGATCAGTTTTACTTATTCGGCACCACACACACACACACACACACACCCAACACACACAACACACACACACAACACACACACAACACACACACCAACACACACGCGCGCGCACCAAAACCCCACCCCACCCACATAACATTTATTTTAATATTTTTATATATATATATAGAACATGGGGTTTATTTTCGAGTTTATTATTAAGTATCTCACGTAGATGCAAAATTTTAGTAATTTATTACACAAACCATTTGGAATTTACCACATTTGAAAAGCTTAAATATGTTTTGCTCTGTAAAGTGCCAGTGACGGCTGATGATGGCACGGAAGACTGGCTGGCTGGCGGGGTGGGTTTGTGGGTCTGCAACTTTGGCCAGTGTGAATCTGGGATGGGTTTTTGTTACTGCTTATTTTTCCCCCGTTCAGTTGGTCAGCAAAGTACCACTCAAAACCTAATTACGTAGTACTATTCCTCCCCTCATTTCTCTCACTTCTTTAATATGCTATATTAAAAATGTTTTGGGCCCGACTTTAACGCAATTAGATATGGAATATAAATAATCGAAAAGCAATAATCTTTTTGTTCGTTTAGGGGGAAAATTTGGTTCCCATTTTTTACAACAACTCACACAATTATATACTAATCCCCTATACTATTTACAAACCCAAAATTCCCTACTTCCACCAACCTAGGTCTTCAGGGTTATTACAACCCTTTTTACTACTAACACCATTAGTTATTCCCTAAACTTGGTGTTGATGGTATCACATAAAATTTTTGACTTCACTATATATAGCAATTTATATAGAAGTTAATGTCACAGATGAGCCCAATGTTATCATTGTTAAATGGAAAAAATAACAAAAAAAAATATCATGGGAAAAAATTAACTTTTGTGATGATTCCAAAATCATAAATACAGAAGATGAATAGAAAATAAAAATCATTTAAAACCCGAAATGGAGGATGTTCCCCCGAAAAAAAATAAAGAAAAAGAGAAGAAAAAGAAAGGGGGCTGAGGCCAGCACTAGTACAAAAATGAGTAAAAAGCGAAGAGAAGATTATGAAGAGAGTTTACCCTGGGAAAAAATTGAATAAAAGAAAGGACAAAGAAGAGGAGACTGAGGCCAGCATAGTACAAAAATGAGTAAAAAGCAAGAGAAAATTAGAAAAGAGTAATTATCACCTGAAAACTTGAAAAAAGAAAGGACAAAAAGAAAAGGAGACTGAGGGAAAACTAGTACAAAAATGAGTAAAAAAAACGAAAGGGAAGATGATGGAGAGAGTAAATTTTCACCGAAAACAAAGAATAAAAATAAGAGAGAAGAAGAGGAGACTGAGGCCAGCACTAGTACAAAAGGAGTAAAAAACGAAGAGAAGAGAGGGAAAAAAATTATACCTGAAAACATTTTAATAAAAAAAAAAGGGCAAGAAGAAGAAGAGGGATGAGGCGAACACTATAAAAAATGGGGTAAAAAACAAGAGAAAATGTGGAAGAATATTATGAAGGTGAAACGATGGTAGGTAGGGCAAAAAGGTTAAAGTAGTTAGATAAAAGGGTAAACGTAAGGAAAAAATCAATAAAAATATCAGGACAATGCTAGTCAAACTCCCCATTTTTCTGATCCAATAACTAGAGGAATTTTGTTAAATTACATAATATAAAAATTTTCTCGGAAAAAAATTATGAAAGGTTGAAAAGGGGAGTCTACATACGTTTAGGGAAAGGAAAAGGGGTTTGGAAAAAAGTTGGCGGGGTTGACGGCGAGTAATTTTTAGTGTGAAGGAATAAATCTGCTTGTTTAGGAGAATTTGTAATGAAATGAGGGGAACACAAATGTACAAAAAATTACCGGTGTTTAGTAGTTGTTGGGGTTAATGTGGAGTTGGCATTTAGTTACGCTTATGCAGGTATCAGACTAGAGAAATCTGGTTTAATTAATAATTTACATTTTCAAAAGGATTGAAATTTTTAAACCCGTCTGGGACAACTGTTCTGGAATCCCCAAAAAAAAGGTCGTTCACTCGGGCTTCATTGTCGTAACGTTGCATCCCGGGGGAAACCCCCTGAGGTTGAGACCCTCTTATAGATTTTTGGTATCGCAAAAAAAGCTGGTTTGTGTGTGAAATACCCCAAAAACACGGAAATCTTCGAAAAGCAAATATTACAAAAAACCGGAAAGTGTATTTATCTAATGTTACATTGAGCTTGTGTTTGGTTTTATTTTTAAAATCTTTTGTAGGTTGCGTTCGCAGTCCCCAAAAAAATGATTAAGTGCATTCGATGATATGGCAAAAAAAATTTCGGAAAGTGGGATTATTTAAATTTTTTATAAATTTTTGACGATTTTCAGAGCGTATGTGAGGATCACCCCAAAAAAAAAACAATAGAAAAAAAGGAAAAAAAGACGAGAGTGTTATACCAGAAAGAAAAAAAAAAGACGAAGTAAAAAAAAGGGGAAGAGAGAGGGAGGGGGGAAGACGTGTCACAGTGTGCTCCCCAAACTTTCTAAATTTACTTTTAAATACGAGGGTTGGTGGGGTAAAAAAATGTTCGTCACGAAGTACTACCTACAACACTTAGTACAAGTAAGCCAACTCGAACTGAAGGAATTTAAAAAATTCAGTGAAATTAAATGTGGTATGGTGAAAAAATTGGTGTGAGTGAGTGTTTTTATTAAATTATTGTAAAATATCTAAATATGTTTACCTGGATTAGGTAAATTAAATTGCGTTTATAATAAGGGTTTAAATTTTTTTAAGGTTCTTTTTGGGCAAAAATTTTGAAGTTTTACATTAAAATAAATGAAAAAAAAATATATCTTTAAAGTATAAGAGAAAATTTTAGGAAGGACTTAATTTTATATTAGTTCTTGTTAATTGACCAATTTTGCCTATTTGGCACGACATATATATATATAATATATATATATATATATGATATTATATAGTATAATAGTATTATATATTGATGGTGTGTGGTGCGCGTGTGCGTCGCGTGTGCGCGTTGTGGTGTGCGTGTGCGTGCGCGTGTGCGGTGTGTGTGTGTGTGTGTGTGTGTGTGTGTGTGTGTGTGGTGTGTGTGTGTGGTGTGTGTGTGTGTGTGTGTGTGTGTGTGTGTGGTGGTGTGTGTGGTGAGTGGTGTGTGTAGTTGTGTGTGTGTGTGTGTGTGTGTGTGTGTGTGTGTGTGTGTGTGTGTGTGTGTGTGAGGGAAAAGTTCAATAGATATGAGTAGCGAGGGAATATATATTAACAATAGTTTCATTGTCGGCTACTTGTTAAGGTAGGGTAAGTCAAGCTCCCACTATTCCCGCCTTTTTCTTCCCCCTCCCCGAAAGTGATAGTTTCATTGCCGGCTACTTACGGTAGGGTCAGTCTAGCTCCCAGTATCCCTTCCCCAATGGGGGGTGTGGGGGGGAGATGTAATGTTGTTAAAGAATGGGCGGTGTCTTTAAAGATTTGTGGTATTATTTATAGGGATGACATGGTTGCGGCGCGGGAGGAAAATTCGGATAGGTTATTGGAAAGGATCGTGGGGCGGCTAGGTGTTCTGAGACCCAGCACCTAACTCTGATACAGCGAGTGAAGTCGTGAACATTTTATTGTATAGTAAGGTTTGGTATGTTGCAGCTGTGTTCCCAATTACAGGACAGCGATTGCGGGGGTACTAAGACGGTGTACAAATTTTTATGGGGTTCACGTTGTGATTGGTTACGGAGGGAGGTTGTAATGTTACCTGTAAGTCACGTGGGTTGGGTTGTTGGATTGAGACGGAGGGCTAAATGTGTGTTTTATTAAATGGGAAGTGTTGCGTGAGGGTGTGAACGCGGGGCGTTTGGGAAGGATACACGACAGGCTGGGTATGTGGTATCGAGGAATGGAGTTGAGGGAATGTGAAATAGTTTTGAGGGCTGTGATGTTGGTTAGGGAACTGAGAAAGGTTCGTATAAGGGTTTTGTGTAGGTTACTTGTAGGTAGGTGCGTTGTCCCAGTTGAGGGTTTGTTCCCCATGTATGCGTGGAAGAGTATTTGGTTTAGATTTAGTAAATTGAAGTTAAAACCTCGGGCGCGTGAGGTGATGTTTCGTTTTCTGCAGGGGATCCTTCCGTCTGGTGAGATATTACGAAACAGACAGGTTGTAGAGGGTGGGGGGTGTGGTATCTGTGGAGGGGATGAGACAGCGTTCCATGTAGTTTACTTTTGTGAAGGGCTAGAGGAGGTTAGGTGCTGGTTAAGTAGGTTGGTACTGAGGTGGGGGCCGTGGGGTGTCGGTTTTGCGTGCTCTAAGTCTAGATATGGGTGGGTTAGACGAGGGTGTCATAAGAGCTTTAGATTATATCATGGTAGATTATAAAATATATGTCGTGGGTGATGAGGGGGAGAGGGGATAGTGAGGAGAGAAGAAAGGTTCTTGCGGTAACGTTCTACCGTACGAGGTGTCGTAACAGAGATTTGTATGGGAGGAGGTGGGATCAGGCTTTCTCAGAGGGGTATAGAATGCTAACGTTAGGGATTCTCGTAAATCTGTGATTGGATATGAGTGAGTGAAGGGGTTTTCATAGGTTGGAGGGAGTCTTTTTTTTTTTTTTTTTTTTATATTTTATTTAAAACATATTACAAAATATAATATGTAAAACTCATTAAGTCTATAAATTAACACAATCCTCCCTACAGCTAATATTACACACCACACTTACAACTCCGTGTGGGTACACCCCCCTCCCTGCTCCCTCATCCTATCACTTAACCCAAACCTATTGGAGCTACTCAACAGAATTACATGATATGAACAACACTTTTATACACATCCCTCGAAATGGTACTTAATAATCGACTACAGACCATGCAATTCATTGCACTGAACATATTATACAGACATATTACCCCCCCCCCCGTGGTTGTCCAACCACCCCACTATTTACAACCTAACACACTATAAACAATGAATGTTACCTAATCTAAAGTCACACAGCAATGATCAAAACATTAATTTATGTAATTGTCCTAATGGTTCAGTTACATAACAATATGTATTATACAACAATGGTGTTATAGAAAAGTCACAAAGACATACAAAATTACTACAAAACCCTCACATCATTTTCCGCTGGTGCATACACACATACAAAAGATACCCGCTGTCCCATCCACCACCCATCCACGCGCAATACTCTTCCCCCTCCTCCCCCCTCACTTCTTAGCAACACAAACGGGCTTGCCTCCCTGATCAATATACCCACACCACCTTTCAGACGTGCAGTTGGCAGAGTCATGACCTGAAACCCCTCCACCTCGAGCACTCTTCCCTCCTTGAAATTGTGTTCTTGCAGGAACACTACATCCACCCTATATTTATACAGAAACATTCGAAACCATTCCTTCTTCACACTATTACACAGTCCATTTACGTTCACAGTCATACACCTAAGGCCTCTTTATAGTTTCCAACCCTTCCTCCTCTCTTCATTCATCCCAGGGCCTCCTGCCCCAGAGCCAGCACAAGGCTTCACACCATCAGCCCCTCCCCCGTTTTTGCGATGCCTCTTATCGTGACTGCTTCGACATTGCTCTTCCTTATTCCCAGACCTCTGCGCCGGCGTCAGGACATCATCTGAGTCTGACGCCGCCGCTCTCTTCCTCGTGATGCCCTCTACATCCATGTTATCTTCTGAGGTTCCCTCACGATGAACCTCAACCTCCACCACGCCCCGTTCCACAGCACACGGCGACAACTCTCTCTTACTAGTTGGCCCGTCAACCCTGCTATGTTTTTTATCCTTACATTCCTCTACAGGCACCACCGTGTCTCTCACCAGCTCAGGAACAACATCCTCTGCAGGCGTGTCAAAGTCCTTAACACTTCCTGAAGCTCTTCCTCTAGAGCCGCACCTCCTCCTGCACTTGCACTTCTGTACTTTTACGTTGTTTAGTAACAGATCCTTTTACATCACAGCTTACCTCACACATGCCATTCTCCTCTTTGGAATCCTCCACCTCTTCACTCCACAAGCGCCCAGGCCCTTGCTTGCGCACTGGGCTCTCAACAGCTATCACGCTGGTAACTGGTGCTTCACCAGTTTGCGCTGGCGCCCTCCTCAGCTTCACGCACTCTGCCGCCATATGGTCGTACGCCCCACATATTCTGCACGTACGTCTCTGTCCGGCATACGATACCATAACTTGCGTCCTGAAGTCCTCCAACACGACGTAAGACGGTATGGGATGTCTCAGAGTCATCTTCAGGGAAAAGGTACCCTCCGGACGTCCCATGTAAGCACCTGCCGTCCACTTTCCCTTTTGTGCCAGATGTACGGTTCCATATATCTCAAAAACACTCCTTATGTCAGCCTCATCTGCCTCAAATGGGACATTACGTATCTTAACCCACGTAAAGTGGCGAGATACGTCGATCAAGACGCACCTTCACAGCTGGATAGCGTCAAGACTCACGTCTTGGAACCTCGTCAACCAAAGACTCATACACGGATCGTTGAATTCAGTATTGACGAAGATTCTATAAGCCCCATTCCGGCTACACCATACACCACATCGTCCTGTATTCCATAGGTCCCCCTAATTGATGTTGGGAGTAAGACTTGCACAGAAGAGGGAGAAATCGCGCCCCACGAAGCAGCTCAATACCAATGGTATTTACGCGCCTCCTCACACTCAGAGCCATGTTGATACAAAGGTAGCTCGCCTGAACAGCAGAGGGGGTGCAGCGCAACAACCTCACTCGAACCGTGGTCAGGCAAGCGAATGTTGGAGGGAGTCAGGGGGCAACAGGGCGGCATCGCTCCCTGGGGGGGGGGGGGGTCGTGAGAGTGATGTGAATGTTGGTTTGGAAATGGTTTCCTGGTTTTTAATTGGGGACTTTAGGCATCCCAATGTGGATGGTAGAGCTCAAGGTCTCGTTATGGTAAGATATAACACTTTTCAGAATGTAAGGGATAATATAGTAGATTTTTTATGTATAATTAGATGTGTATCAGTCCTTGTATATCACATGATTCTTGAGAAATAAAGTTATTTGCGACATGAAGGTGTAGTTATAGGTTTGATTTATGTTTACGTGCGGGGTTTTTGCACGATGAGATTTAACTTATAATACTTGTTTTGCACTTGATGGCATACAGTGCATCTGATTAATGTGGATTTTGTGAAAATTTTTGTGTACGTGTGGGTGTGTGTGTGGATTTGGGTGTGGGTGTGGGTGTGGTGTGTGGATGTGGTGTGGGAGTGTGGGTGTGTAGTGTATATAATATAAATATATATCTCTTTCTATTGTATTGACTTTTGTCATGGGTCAGACGTTATGTAATACTTTATATTATGCATGATTGAATTCTTTTTTAAAGTTTATAATTATGGTCTGTACCCTGTACCGGTTTGGGTGTTTCATATGCAAGTTCTTGATGTTACAATAAGTTTAGCCTTATGGTATACAGACATATCTAGGCAGTTTTAGTGACGTAGTTTCCATTTTGTCGAAAATTTGTATATGGGGTGTATTGTAACAGTAATAGAGCTTCTTGTTATTGTGTTTCTCTAAGCTGTATTCTTTCTGTTTATTTGTATGTTGGGATAAGTTTCAGCTGTATTGTTAGGATCAGTATGTAGATTATCCTAGTCAGATTATGATGGTTAGGTTTTGGTTTTTTGTTAAGTGAAAGGATGGATTTACCTGATATAACTACTTTGTATATTTTTATGTTCAAGTGTATTTGAACCTTTGTCAATGTCATTTATATGTCAATTTATATATATGCAAGGTTTTGTATTATGTAAATTCCATGACCCTGTGACATTAATTTTGTTTTTAGTTAAGTTTCTTGATGTAAGTTTTTTGATGTAATATCTTGCGAGCATAGGTACAATCCGTTTTCAGTTAATTAATAGTTCCATACTGTTTCTTTATTTTTAATGTTTCATAACTGTATTGGTTTTTAAATAAAATATAAAAAACAAATTCCTTCCCCATCCTTCTTCCTCCCCCTCCCCTCCCCCCCCGAAAGGTGACGTGTGGGGCTCTGGTCCAAACAGTAATCACTAGACTCACAGCTCCCAGCACTACTCTTGCTTTGTTTGCCATGAGGGAAGTTCCCAGTGACTCTTTGCGGTTTTCACCTTTTGAACTTCTCTATGGTAGACTGGCCTGAGGTCCACTGCCCATCCTTCATGACTTAAGGACTAATGAGGAGGTAAATGCTGAGGTTAAAAAAAAAACAGCATTTAGGGTTTGAAGCCGATTAAAAGAGTGATTTTCTAGTTTTTATTTGGAAACAATTGCCTTAATAAAATTGGCAAATTGAAATTTTTACATTTCAAAGTGACAACGTGTGTTTCAATGGCCCAGGTTTGAGGCCAGTCAGAAAATTTATTCTCCAGTAAATGCCTTGATTCTAATGATTCTAGAATTTTTAATAGTATAATTTCAAATTTGCAATTTCACAGAATAAACTTATAGGTTACCATCCATCTTATAGAATGTATCGTCAATATTATTTTGAAAACGTTCAGAAATGAACAATCTTTAGTTATTGAATAAAAAGGAGTTTCCCTGTGTGAGAGAAAACTTCATTAGTATGAACGTACGGTGATGATAGTTTGTTGGACAGTCTGCTTGTTGAAGGTAGTGTGAGTGACCAGCTTCCGCTCTCCTCCACCTTTTTTACATAAGTGTCTCAGTCTTCAACTTGTCGGTTTTTCAAACCATTCATCACAACTGTCAGACACTGCAGCATCATGGGGTCTTGTTACAAAGAATTCTTCAACACTTGTCCAAAGTTTGGACGAAGACCTACTTCGACTAGTGGATGATACCACTATGACCCCACCTCCTCCTGCTTCACCTCACCTCACTACAGTATATAAGCCACGTCTACGGCGCTATGCTGTACATTCTACAAGATTGATAGACTGAACACATCGACTCCAGGCCGAGGGACTGATTACCTCAAACTACTCCTCTCCTTACGCCTTTCTACTTTGTATTGGACTGATGAAGCCACTGTGTGGCGAAACGTTTCCTGAATAAAGGTTCCCATATGTTGCATAAGTGTCTCAATGTTCAAAGCTCCGTCCCAGACATCGCCACGGCTGTACATGTCAACTTTGGATTACTATTTATATATTTCATTTTTTAAAGTAGGATTAATATCATGTTTAATTGTTTTATGTTATTGACTAATGTTTATTATAATAAAATTGTTACTCTTGTGTTATTATAGATTTTTCTATGTTTTATTTCCATAAGAAGGAGCCAACCTTGTCAAATGTTTTCTTAGGGTCTAACAGAGCTGAGTAAACCTTCACTCACTATTTTGTCAATTGTCAAATTCAGACTGATGCTCTCCAATGGTAGGTGAACCCTTGTGTTCTGGACACCACATCAGTGGGGAAAATTTGAAGATCAGATCAGACGAGTCATTCTCCAGTTATTAGAATATAAGAACATAAAGAACGCTGCAGCAAGCCTACTGGCCCATGCCAGGTCAGTCCATGTCACCTCCCGGCTTAAACCAATGACCCATCTAGTCAGCTTAGGTCACATCCACGTAAGGAAGGGACACGGCATCAGACCTATTAGCACAAGCAAGTCAGGTCCAACTCACACACATCCACTCGTGTATTTATCCAACCTACTTTTAAAACCACACAACGTCTTAGCTTCTATGACGGTACTCGGGAGTTTGTTCAACTCATCCACAACTATTACCAAACCAGTGCTTTCCTTTACCCTTTCTAAATCTGAATATTTCCAACTTAAAACCATTGCTACGAGTCCTGCCTAGGCTAAATATTTTTAGCACGCTATTTACATTCCCTTTATTTATTCTTATTTTCCATT
Source organism: Cherax quadricarinatus (assembly GCF_026875155.1). Taxonomy (NCBI): domain Eukaryota; kingdom Metazoa; phylum Arthropoda; class Malacostraca; order Decapoda; family Parastacidae; genus Cherax; species Cherax quadricarinatus. The sequence goes on along the minus strand of NC_069418.1, from coordinate 40,463,989 downwards.
TATACACCTCAATCAAATCCCCTCAAATTCTACGCCTTACTGGCCTAATGGCACTGATACTAACGATTCCGTCGTTAATATCAGTGCCACTAAATGTTGAAGCCGTTCAAAAGTAAGCAGTGTTATTTAGAGTGATTTAACGAAAATAAGTATTTCACATTTTTCACATAAAATGATTAAATTTGCTTCTGACATGTGAATTTCACTCTCCATTATCGGTGAATTTGTTTGCACTTTTTTTTTCAACATATTAAGCTCCGCAACTGAAGATTTTGAAAGTTATCCAAGGATTTCCAGGAACATGGGAATAGATTCAGTCATTTTTGACCCTCTGTACAGTACACAGGTGTTGGAAATTTGAACCCGATCATATTAGGCGTTCTCGAGTTATGAGTGAAATAAAGTCAAAAAGTTGGAAGAAGAATTAGAAAAAAAAATCAATCGTCTAGAAGGTACCCTTTCCAGAATACCTAACAAGCCTTCCAGGATACCTAACAAGCCAAGGATGCGCCACAGGTTTTTCAGCGTTCACGTTAGGAAATAATGGAAGGATGGTGGAAAACATTTGGAAGCTTTCTCACTTGACTTCGTCCGATGTATCAGTGAAGTACTTAACTCCTTCTTCATCGTGTACACATGGTGAAAAACGAAGCTGCAAGCCAACGTGCAGATAGAAGAGTAGATGTGCAGTGCTAATCTGCACTCATCACTACTCTTACATAAGAACATAAGAGCATAAGAACGAAGGAACACTGCAGAAGGCCTACTGGCCCATGCGAGGCAGGTCCAAGTCTCCTACCGGCTTAAGAGAATGCACCCAACCTAGTCAGGTCAGGTCACATTGACTTAAGGGAGGAACACGGCAACCGACCTGGTAGCACAAGCTATCAGGTCCAACTCACACCCACTCACATCCACTCATGTATTTATCCAACCTATTTTTAAAGCTACACAACGTTCTGGCCCTATAACTGTACCGGGAGTTTTTTTCCCAACTCATCCACAACTCTATTACCAAACCAGTACTTTCCTATATCCTTCCTTTGAATCTGAATTTTTCCAACTTAAAAACATTGCTGCGAGTCCTGTCTAGGCTAGATTATTTTCAGCACACTATTTACATCCCCTTTATTTATTCCCGTCTTCCATTTATACACCTCAATCATATCCCCCCAATTCTACGTCTTTCTAGAGAGTGCAGATTTAGGGCCTTTAGTCTATCCTCATAGGAAGGTTTCTGATACATGGGATCAACTTTGCCATCCTCCTTTGTACATTTTTCCAGAGAATTTTATATCCATCCTGTAATACGGTGACCAAAACGTGCAGCATAAATCTAAATGAGGCCTAACCAAGGATGTATAGAGTTGAAGAACAACCTGAGGACTCCTATTATTTATGCTTCTTGATATGAAGCCAAGGATTCTATTAGCTTTATTGCGAACACCTATGCACTGTTGTCTTGGTTTCAGATTACTGCTAACAGAACTCCTAAATCTTTTTCGCAATCCGTAATTATTAAGATCTACATTATTTAGTTTATATGTGGCATTGGTTATTGTCCTCCAACATTTAGAACTTTGCATTTGTCTAATTAAACTGCATTTGCCACTTCTCCGACCACTGCATCAGTCTATTCAAATCTTCCTGGAGTGCTCGAATGTCCTCGTCAGAATGAATTCGATGGCCTATTTGGTGTCATCGGCAAACTTGCGATGTCGCTCTTTATGCCCTCATCTATGTCATTTATGTAGATTGTGAACAGCAGGGGGCCCAACACTGACCCCTGTGGAACACCGCTCGTAACGCTTCCCCACTCTGATTCTCCCCCATTTATGCAAACTCTCTGCTGCCTATTTGTCAACCATGCCTCTATCCAGGAAAAAAAATCTCCTCCTATTCATGTGCTTTAATTTTCCTCAATAGTCTCTGATGTGGGGACCCTGTCAAAAGCCTTACTGAAGTCCATATACACAATATCATAATCATTACCATGATCTACCTCCTCAAATACCTTAGTGAAAAAAGTTAATAAATTCGTAAGGCAGGAACGCCCTTTTGTAAAACCATGCTGAGATTCGTTGATTAATTTATGCTTTCAAGGTGGCTACGAACTGCCTCGGCAATTATTGATTCCATAAATTTTCCCACTATGGAGGTTAGGCTTATTGGTCTATAGTTCGAAGCTAAGGACCTGTCACCTATTTTGAAAATAGTATCACATTTGCCATTTTCCACTTATCTGGCACCAATCCAGTTTGTAGTGATATGTTGAAAAGATTAGCCAAAGGTGTGCTAAGCTCCTCTTTACATTCCTTTAGAACCCTTGCATACAGTTCATCAGGGCCTGGGGATTTATTAGGTTTTAATTATCTATTTGCCTAAGGACCATGTCACTTGTGACCCTAATCGTGCACAGTTTATTATCGTCCTGCTCTACATAATTTATCATTACTGGAATATCGCTGGTATCCTCCTGTGTAAAAAACTGAGAGGAAGTATGTGTTAAAATTCTACACATTTCCTTATCACTGTCAGTGAGCTGACCCGAGGAACTTTTGAGTGGGCCTATCTTGTCCTGATCTTACTTCTGTATACCTGAAAGAATCCTTTTGGGTTAGTCTTCGATTCTCTTGCAACTTTAACCTCATAATCTCTTTTTGCTTTTCTAATTCCCTTTTTTATTTCTCTCTTTAACTGAATATATCGATTTCTTAATTGCCCCTCTCCTCTTTTGATTTGCCTATATATGCCTCTCTTTTGACCAATCAGATATTTTAATCTATTGTTCATCCATTTAGGATCATTTTTGTTTGATCTGATTTCCCTATTTGGAACATAATTTGACTGAGCAGCTAGAACTATGCCTGGAAAGCATCATATCGGCAACCATCACCACCTACCTGACCCTTAGTCAGGTCATTCCATTTAGCCCACCTAAGTAATTTTTTCAGTCCTGTGAAATCAGCCAAGCGAAAGTCAGGGACGGAGACTTGATTGCCATTATTAGGGGAAAATTCCATGAAAATATTAAAACTGAGTAATTGTGATCACTTTTTTTCCCCCAACTCAT
>NC_069418.1:40445242-40460416 GCF_026875155.1 Cherax quadricarinatus | reverse complement strand
ATTAATTTTCCTGATGAAGCCAGCCCTTGGTAATCCTGTCTGTAGTTGTTACAGGGCTGAGTAAGCCTCACCACTATCTGTCTTGAGTTTATTGTCTTAAAATGCATGATTTTAACAAGATAGTTATAATGGCTGTTGGTAAATGGTTTGGGTTGTCTTTGATCTACTTTACCTATTAAATTTAATTTTCTAAATAGCCAGAATGCATTTAATTAGACCTTAAACCAGGCTCACACCGACTCCCCACCCACCCCCAGCTGGAGGGGTCGCTCGCATACCCGTAATTCAAATGGGGGCCCCGCCAATCTGAATAGCCTAGGGCCCAGAGGCCTTCTAATCTGACCCTGAGTAATGACAACATAAACATAGTATCTGAGTAAGACAGAGACGTACTGACCAGGGTGGCAGGAGGACACCATCTATCACAAACATGACAACATAACATAGTACTGAGTAAGACAGAGACGTACAGACCAGTGTGCTGAAGAACACCACCTATTAACCGTAACATGACAACATAAACATAGTATGGTGAGTAAGACAGAGACGTACTGACCATTGTGCAAGAGACAACCACCTATCACAGTACATGACAACATAAACATGTAATCAGAGCCGACAGAGACGTACAGACCCCAGTGTTACAACAGACAACCAGCTTAATTCTAGTATTAATTTGATACAGCAACAACCATTGAGTAAGAGGACGTGGCGCTGCTCATTGGGAATATCAAAAAGGCGAACATACATAACGGGAGAAGTAAATTACTATCTGCATAGAGCTGGTTCGTGGTACGTTAAGTGGAGATACGATGAACGTCCTTCCTCCCTAAACAATCATCAGGATACATATGGTATTCCCAACGATAATTGTATGGCGTCGCTTCCATAATGGTTTAACAGAATCTTTGAGAAATTTCTACGATCGGTATCTAACACAAGAATTGTCGAGTATTACCAGGAACAACGCAGAATGTGAATTCAACAAATCAACGATGGATGTTGTGTACTTACGTCTCTAAAACTTCACATGGGTGAAGGTACGGAATGTACCCTCGAGGCTACGGCATATGGCCTTCAGGAGATTTTTCTCCGCGTTATGGGACAGTGCATTCTGCAATCAATGGGGGTGTGGAGGTATGGTCTAATGAAGGAATGCCGAAGGTTCTTTAACAAACCCAAAAAATGTCTTTAACAATGCTATACCTATCCTATGTTACGATGTTCGGTTGTAGAACACAGGTTATGTTACTATGGCTGGGCAAACGGAAAACATGACGTCTTTTTTGGGGGTTTTTTGTAGGCATTATGAGCACATGGCAGCCCAGTGGTCCTAGGAGGCGGGCTTCTCGAATTCTGGACACCCAACTGTGATTGACAACAGTCGTGTGATTTGGTGCCTGGCTCTGATGCCTCGGGAGGGCCGAGGCCTGACCTCTGGAGCGAAGAAGTCGACCGGGAAGTGGCGGCGGCGGAGACGTGTGTCACTCTCCCAGGGACGTTGGGGGAGTCGAAGGTGACGTCTGAGGAGACTTTCGTCCAGGAAGCTTCAACAGGATGGTTATTATTTGCAATGTGTGATCAACGGATTTTTTGGATGAGGAGTAACCCTGTGCAAAAGGTGTCCTCAGTTCATGTGAAGCTGGAGCGTTGGAGGGACAACAAATTGTGGAGGAAGACTTGAGTAAGATTGGGCTGGAGCGTGTGGTGGCCGTGGAGGTACACCAGGAGGATTCGTCTGAGGGTGATATGTGTGTAAGTGGGAGCCGATGCCACATAGTGGTAGAGGTGTGCCTGAGTTGCAAAGTGGGAAAGGGAGGGGGGAGGTGACTGCACCGGAAAACTCGAGTGGCAAAGGAATCACGTAATATGAAAAGTGCAGTGGGTCAATCCAGAGGCATAGGGAAAAGGCCGCCCCTTCTGGTAATTTTCAGATGTGTCACGCTAATGTTAAGGTCTTAGACTGAGGTCAAAGAAATTTTGGATGGAGTGGTTTTTAAGGCGTTAGATGTTGACATATCTTTTTGCAAGAGCATAATCACAGGGCTGGTTGTGTGTTGCGGTGATAGGATATCGGATGTATGTAACCAGTGGTTTTTGCAATTGAAAGGTGGGGTAGCAGTGGCGTGTCATCGTTTTGGGAGAGTGGGGGTGGGAGGGTCGTGAGGGTGGATGTAGTCTGGGTGAGAGTCGAGCTAGTTTCGTAGGAGTTTACCAATGCCAGCAACAGCAATAACAGGGTAAAAGTAGATTTTTGTCAGAGAGGTATTGCTGTAATCACTTGAGAGGTTTGCCTGCTATAACCAGTAATAGGAGGTGATTTGGAATTGTGTGATTAGGGAGTGGTGATGTCGAACCTAGAGGGGCGGGTTGTGTGCGGAGATGTGCTGAGGATGTATTCGAGATACTGGGCGTTTGTTGATGTGGTGGGAGGGGAGATACCTAGTGAGCATATACGTCGTTCCTAGGGATATGAAGCGCGAATTGGACAGAATATATATTAAGCAGGGTATAGATGTTGAGAGGGGTGCAAACCTTTCGATGTGGGTTTTCGGATCACAGGGCGGAAAAAGCAGATTTGATGTGGGATGGAGTGGTGCGTATTTATACTGGGTACTGGAAATTAAATTAAGGCTTCTTAAGGAGGAGGGGGAGGGACCTTTTTTCAGTGATGTGGTTGCCTTTTAGGGAGGGCTAGGGGCAGGGAATAGATCTGTTAGGTTGGTGGGGAAATGGCAGGCAAAACCTGAATAGCGAATTATTATTAAAATGTTAGTGGGAGAGAAAGCGAGGTGGCGTTTGGTTGCAAAATTACTGGAGGGGACAGTTTGCTAGATATGTTATGTTGGGGGAGATGGTAGTGAGGGTGATATGGACAGTCTGCGGAGTAGAATCACTGCTTACACAATATTTGTATTTGATGCAATTAGGGTTAAGGGCAGGGTTAGAGGATGTTTTAGTGGGTGATAAGCCTCTGGTTTTTGTTTTACGTAAATTTAAGGACCGATAGAGTGATTAACCATTCTACAATTGCAGACAAAGCCTGGGGTGGGAGGGGTATCCAGGGGTCGAGTCCTATCCAATACGGAAAGTATGAGTCAGTTGCCGAAAGTTTGTTTAGGGAAAAATGGAGTGAGGAGAGGGGTGTTCCTGGGAGGGTATTTTTTGAAGGGGGGTTTCCAATAGCGTTTTTAACTGAAGCAGGATAGAGGTGGGGTTGGAGGTTGGTATAAATGAGGTTGAGGTAAGAGGCATTTTTCGGATGAGTACCGGAAAACACCAGGGAAGACGTTATAACCAAATATTTTTTCAATAGAGCAACAAATGGGGGTGTATTGGGCAGTGCTTTGGTTTAGGCTAATGGGACCATATGTTAACTAGTGGGAAGTTGTCACATTCGCAAATTACGGGTGTCATAGTTTTGGTGCCAAAAAGAAGAGGGGGGGTAAAGCTGAGTGCTTTTTTATACACGGGCAATATCTTTGATGAGCAGCAGATTACAAGGGTTTTTTGCAAAATTTTCGGTAATAGACAGAAGAAGGTCATGGGGTCGTGATACAAGGGGGACAGTTTGGTATCCCGGGAGGAGTATGCGGGTAGGTCATGGACGTATTCGGGATTTTTCCTTGAGGGTAAATAAGGGAGGTACCTTGGTCTGATTGGGAGAAAGCTTAAGCTATGTGGATAGGAATTTTTGATTGAGAGAATGGTGAAATGGGTTTGGTGGGGGGGTGTTGATGGGTGAGGACTTAGTATGAGAAGCTTCAATGAGAGTACAGGTAAATGGTAGGATTGGGTAGTTTCGTAAGTCATGGGGAGGGGTTTAAGGCAGGGGTGTCCCACCTCCCAAATACCTCTTTGCAAGTATGCAGAAAACCTTTCAATGTTCTGGATGATGGTGGGATGGGAAGGCTGGGGGAAGGTGGCGTATTTTGTGGAATATTGTTGGTTAAGTAGATGATACAACTGTTTTAACCTTAATGAGATAGAAGATTTAAGTAAAGTGGGAAGGGTAATTGAGATTTTTGGGAATGCTACTGGGATGAGAGTTAATAAGCAGAAATCACGGTTGCTGGAGGTAGGCGCTTGGGTAGGAGGGACCTTGGGGGAGGAGTTTGGTTGGATAACTGTAGATAGGCTAAAGATTTGTGGGATTTTGTATTTGGCAGATGCACAGGAGAGCAGGAGGGTTAATTCAGAAATGGTAATGGACAGAGCTTTGAGTAGGCTCAGGAGTCTAAGGATGTAAGGATGTAACCTTGCATCAAAGGGTTGTGGTGGTAAATACGCTGATTTATAGTAAGGTGTGGGGAGTGGCGGAAATTTACCCCATTACGAAGTCAGGATATTATGGAATTACAAAGAAGAGTCTTAAGGTATGTGTGGGGTTATGGGAGGGCGTGGTTGGGCAAAGATGTGGTAATGACTGCGGTAAGACAGGGAGGATTGGGATTGATGGCATTAGGGTCTAGGGTGAAGGCGCTATATGTGAAGCAGAGGTATATTCGGGCAGCGGGGGAAAGGGGTCTTCGGGTGGGGGAGGTGATGGGGGATATCCGCAAATGGTGGGGTGGCAGGGACTTAGTGGAGTGTGAAGATATGTTGCGGTTTATGTTAAAGGTACGCAATGTTAAAAAACTCAAGGTAAAACGGTTAGTGGGGTGGGTCGTCGTCAGAATCAATGCAAGGGATGGCAGTGTACCCCACATATGATTGGAGAGTGATATGGGTGGAATTTAGTAAATTAAGAATACCGGCAAGAGCGAGGGAATTAGTATATAGATTTCTTATGGGGACGTTAGCATCAAAAAGAGGTGCTAAGACGAATGGGTTTTGTGAGAGAGGCATCATGCGGTTTTTGGGGGGAAGTTGAAACGGCTTTCATGTAGTATTTTTTTTGTTCTGCTTTGGAGGTGGAAAGATTGTGGTTGAAGAGGTTTTCTTTTATTGGGGGGGGGGACAGATATCACCCCTTAGGCTTAAATGTTAGATATGGGAGGGGTCCCAAAGAGGTGGGAGGCTATCAGATACTAATAGTGATTCTTGTAGGGTTTTTCTTGGGGATGAGGGAGGTCGAGGGAAACATTAGGATAAAAGGTTGGCGGCGTGTTTTTATAGGACAGCATGTAGGAACAAACAATTATAGGGGGGAAGGTGGGTAATAGTTTTCCGGAGGGATATCGTGGACTTCTGTTGAACGTCTACCCGTTTGGTGACGGGGTGAGAGGCAAGGGGTTGGTCTCTTCATGGTGTGTCCTCTTGGAGTGATTGGAAGCCTGATGAGGAAGGTTTATTGGTTTGCAAGTGGTTGATGTGGGTAAAGTTTTTTTGCAGGGAGCCTCGGGGGCTCCGGGGTATGTAGACCTTATAATTTGTAAAATCACAGAGTCAAAAGTTGTGTGATTTTCTGTTTTTTCTTATGTTAAAGAAACCCTTTTATATAGAGTTTAAAATTTATATGTATATTGTGAAGTTATGTTTTATATATTCAATCTGGTTAGATTTAACCTTGTCATACTCTCTTTTTATCGTATTGAATGGGTACTTTATGCACTATGTACGAAAATATATAAGTATTTTTATGGGGTTTTTTATATACCCTTATTTTGTATGGAAGGTCCTATTATATATTTAGTGTTAATCGGTAACATAACTTTGTGTGTGTAGGTGTGTTTGTGGGAACCAATGTCTTAGGTATAGTTCTACATTGAATTAAAAAATTTTAGTTTATTTGCAGACAAGTCATTTAGCGCTTTATTTTATGTATGATCCCGTTTGTCTGTACGAAAAAAGTGCACATACACGTATGTGTGTATATGCATGCGTATATGTATACATAATATATATGATTGTAGGACTCATTCCTAACATGTTTGTATAATGACTCCGAACTGTTTGTTTGGAAGTCCGGTTGGTTGGGTTATTTTAGTAGAATTGTTATTTTCAATGTGTTACATGATTCTTTTTTTTGATGGAGGTCAGGTTATGTCCAATCATTAGGGAAATTAATGTATGTTATTTAGTAGAACGGGGACTGTACATACGGGGGGGGGGGGGGTAGAGTGTCAGCTGTGTCTGCACTGCAATAATGGATTATTGTAAAAAGGAGGGTTTGAGGTTGTGTATATGGTTGTGGGTTATGTATATGGTCGTGGGTTATGTATATGGTCGTGGGTTATGTATATGGTTGTGGGTTATGTATATGGTTGTGGGTTATGTATATGGTTGTGGGTTATGTATATGGTCGTGGGTTATGTATATGGTTGTAATATGGCCAAGATCTATGGTGTTCTTTAAATGTACCGGGATTGTGTACTAGAGGTTTTGTAATATCTAGTATGGTTTTTAATTTTATACTCTTATACATTATTGTATTTGTTCTATGTTTTAAATAAAAATAAAAAAAAAATCGTTTTTTTGGTGTTATTACAATTGGGAAAAGATTTTCTATCATTTCATAAGAAAAAATAATTTTTTTTTTTTAAATTTTGCGACACCAGGAGACACCTCATTGTTGGGAGTTGCAACAGTCAAAGGGTTAAACTAGAATTAGTTAGAGGTATGGGTTTAGAAATGATAAAAAATGAATATGGATATATTGACTTATGCTCTGATATTAAGAATCTTAATAGTAACTGTCATGGAGTAACCCTAGGTAATGATAATTTCAGAAATTGTGTAAAAACAAAGATGAATAGGAAAAATGTACAGAAGAAAAAACATATAATGGTATTTTATGCTAACAGTCGAAGTGCAAGAAATAAGATTAATGAACTACGTTTGATAGCATGTGCTGGGAACTTTGATGTTATTGCATTAACTGAAACGTGGTATGATTTAAAGAGTCCGGATATGATTGCGGAGTGTAATATTCAAGGGTTTAAGTTGTTCCATGTGGATAGATGTTGTGGGAAGGGGGGAGGAGTTGCATTATATGCTCGAGAAAATATTAACTGTTGCATAAAAACAGGTATAAAAATAGATGGAACAGCAACAAAATCTGTTTGGGTAGAGTTTGTAGAAGGTCAAAAAAAGCTAATTCTAGGTGTAATATACCGACCTCCAGGCTTGGATCACGATAGAGGGAGACTTCTTTGGGACGAAATTGTTAGGGCTTCTAGACACAATAACATAGTGATTGCAGGGGATTTTAACTTTAGTCAAATAGACTGGAATTCTTTGACTGGTAATCTGGAGTCCAGTGACTTTATGGAAACAGTTCAAGACTGTTTTCTGAAGCAGTGTGTAACAGAGCGTACCAGGGGTAATAATTTGCTTGACCTAATCTTGTCAAATAAGGAAACACTCGTAAATAATCTGGAAATCACTGAAGAGCTTGGCACAAGTGATCACAAATCCATCACTTTTAGCATTAACTGGAAATACAGGAATAATGATTGTGAGGGAAAAGTAGTCATGAGTGGGGTTAAGGTTTGTTCAGGCAACCAGGAACCACTAGAGAGTTACGTCGCGCACCCCCCCCCCCTCTGGCGGACTGGGGCGAAACTAGTTCTTGGTGTCTGATTTGTTCAAATTTCTACTCCTAGTAGTATTGACCTTACTTGGTGTGGGTTGAAGTTTGGAGAGTCACTTCACCTCCACTCTTCTCCTAATCAGGTAGGGTTATCTACCAGGAGTATTACTGTTTATTCCTTTCTTTTGTTTGCTGGTTACCAGTAATGATTTTGGCATTTATCACTCCTTTCCATTCTTAAATGTTATATTATCATGACCCTTGGTAACCAGTTTATTTTTTTCTTATTACCAGCTCTGTTCCTGGCGTGGTCATCCAGGATAGACGCCAGATAAAGGAGCAAGACATTTGTTAATGAGACTTATTAACATTATTGAACTACTACTGGCCCTTACCTGTTTTACTTGTGGTGCTCCAACCAAGTGGTAGAGGAGATTCCAAAACATCGGACTATCACCATCCGCCCAGGATAACCTACATCAATAATATCAGAAGATCTATCCAGGGCCTTACCTACTCCTGCCCCACTACAAGAACCGAAGGCCATTTTTTTTATTATATTTAAATTTTAAGTAAAATCCTCAAAAATCATTATGTATTCTTATTTTTCCTAGTCGTTTCTTTATTTATTTATTTTTTCATTAGTTTCTTTTGTTCAGATGGAAGGCGTTCCACTGACAATGGCGACCTTGCCAGGATTCGAACCTGGAATCTTCTGATGGTTCAACTGGTTGCGAGTATAACATTTAAGATAGAAAAGGGTGAGTTAGTTGAGGTGTCAAGTCATTACTGGTAGTCTGGTTTACTTACCGTTGTTTGGTTTTAAGGTTCGGTTTAGAAGTTTACCTATTTGTTGGACCTGGGGAACTTTGATGATAACCCCTCTTGTGTGAACCGTGTGTATTTTGCTTAGTGAAGGCTATTGGGCCCACAAGTCTGTTCTTCCAGGGAGAAATATTTAGTTCATTTTCTACTTTGGGAAGTTTAAAGTGTGCGGACTGTGTCCCTCTTTTGTAACAGACGTTCCTGTTAGTTTTAATTGTCAGTTGAAGTTGGGTGCGTAATATTTCTTTTTACAAGATGGATTCTTTAGATTTCTGGTTGAAAGCTGGAAAGGAAATGGGATTTACTGGACAAAGCCTTGATAATTATATAACTGCTAAAATGGCTCGAGAGGAGAAAAAGGAACAGGAAAGACTAGCTCGAGAAAAGAAAGAAGAACAGGAAAGACTAGCTCGAGAGGAGAAAAAAGAACAGGAAAGACTAGCTCGGAAAGAAAAAAGACTAGCTCGAGAAGTGAAAAAGGAACAGGAAAGACTAGCTCGGGAGGATAAAGTCGAACAGGAAAGGATAGCTAGAGAAGATAGAGTTCAGGCAAGAGAGGTAGCCTTCAAAATGAAGGAAATTGAAGAACAGAAGCAGAGGGGTTGAACAATCAAGGTTGGAAATTAGAAGCCAAGAAGATAGAACATCTAAGCAGAAAATAGATGAAGGGGTACTAGAATACCCTTCCCAAGAAACTAATATTAGGATGCCACAATAGGATGCCACAAATACCACCTTTCTCGGAACAAGATGACATAGCGGCATATATTACTCGATTCAAGAGTACTGCTACTCTCTGTGACTGGCCATCAGATTCTTGGGCTACTATGCTTGGTTTTACTACGGTCAGGTTCAGCATTAAACGTCTATTCCACCCTACCTTCTGATGTTATTTCTAGTTATAGCCGGCTGAAGAAAGCTATACTTCAGGCTTTCAAAAAAAACCACTCATCATTATAGGTCGGAGTTTAGACACATTAAAATAACACCTAATCAAAATTATATGCAATTCTTGACAACACTTTTCAGATTGTTTGATTCGTGGAGTGATAGTGCTGAGGTTGACCACGAATTCAAATCTTTAAGAGACCTGATGGTAAGAGATCAATTCCTTTCTTCTGTAAACTCTGACTGACGTATATTCATTAAAGAAAGAAACATTCATACTGCTGCGGAAATGGCACAAGCCGCTGATATATATGCGTGTGCCCATAATAACTACCCTAAAGAGCGTAGCAGATATAAGCCTGTTGTGCCTAAGCAATCTGAGGGATCCAAACCCTCCGTACCAAGGAATTCCACGGCCTTCACAGTAAAGTGTTTCAACTGTAATGAATGGGGTCATAGACGGCCCAACTGTCCTAAGAGAAAAGGTGAAAATATCGGTAAATGTTTCACCGAAGCTAATATAAACGCACCTTTTAGTGAAGGTACAGTCAATGGCATGAATGTGTCAACCATTCTTAGAGACACTGGATGTTCCTGTATTGTTATCTCAAGTAAGCTTTTCCCTAACCTAGAATCTTCACATTATAAGTTCACTAAATTAACTGACTATTTAGGAAGAAGCGATTCTTTTCCAACAGTCAATTTTTTCGTTAGGTGCAAAGGGGTTCTCAGATGGGTAGATGCCGTATTTGCCCAAAAACCCGTGTTCGTTTTCGGGGGTTGGAACAACGGGGCCTTTTAAAAAATTTTGGAATTTTGGGTTTCCAAGGAAGGGTTAAAAAAATATTCTGTTTCTTTTGTTGGGTTTTTGGGTAAATTTAAAAAGGGCGAAAAAAAACCCCTTGGTTCACCTTTTGAAGTATGTTAAAAACCCCCCGAACCCCGGGGAAAACCCTTTCCCAAACTTTTAAAAAAACCAAAAAAAACCCTTCCAGCCCTTAGGAAAAAAAACCCCCTTTTTTCTTTTCCAAAAAAACCAAATTATTTAACCCTTTTTTGGGCCAAAAAAAAATTTTTTAAAAAACCCCCCGGAATTTTTAAAAAGGAAAAATAAAAGGGGGGGTTTTCTTCAAATTTAAATTCAAAAAATTTTTTTTTTAAAACTATAAATGCTGGGGAAAAAACCCCCGGTTGGGAACCGTTACCAAAACCAAAAGGGGGCCTTTTAAAAATTTTATCTCCGTCTCTCCTTTTTACTGGAAAATTTAAAAAACGGGCCCCTTTTTTTTTCTGGGCCCGAAAAACTGCTTTTTTTTCCGGTAAAGCAACCCTTTCCCCCCTTTCCCCCTTTTTTTTTAAAAACCTTTCCTTTTCCCTTTTTTCCCCCCCTTTTTCCCCCCTGGCCTTTTTCCCCTCCCCTTTTTCCCCCCTTTCCGCCCCCCCTTATTCCGGGTCTTTCCCTTTTCCCCTTTTCCCGAAAAAAAAGGGGAGAACTAGGAGATTTCCCTAGGGTTTTAAAGATCCCAAATTTTTTTTTTCCTCAGTCCCTTTTTTGGAAAGGGGTTTTGGCAGTAGATATATTTTGGCCCCCTTTCCCACCCCTCGCTCACCCGGGAGGTCATAAATATTTTTTAAAACTATGATTAAACTATTTTCCAGCTTCCCGGAGGTGGTCCCCAAAAATCCATTACGTCCATAGAAGTGGGCAGAAGCCTTATTTTGTTTTTTTTCATGTGTGGGTTATACCTCGGAAATTTCTGTGGGAAAAATAAAGGGGCACAATTCACTTCAAATTTAATGGAACACGTTTATCAACTTGTGGGTGAAAAAACCTCTTTTCACTAAAACCCCTTAAACCATCCTTTTGGAACGGAAAAAGTGGAGCGACAACATGCCATCCTAAAAATCAAATTAAAAAAAAAGTATTCTTAAAAAAAAACCCAACGGACTGGCATAGTTTTCCCTCCATGGTCTTTTCGCAATGCGTGAGATTCCATGATTCCCTTGGTTATTCCCTTTTGAATTGCTTATGGAACAAGCTCGTGGACCCTATCTATTTTGAATGAACTTTGGTCCAAAGATTTTAAAACCTGAGGTTCAAAAACAGCTATCAGTTTCTTTTAGATCTAAGGGAAAGATTGGAAGAAACTGCCGATTTGGTCGGTAAGAACCTAGAGATGTCTATGGAAACGTACAAGACCTATTTCGACCATAAAAGCTCCAAGCGTAAGTTTAATGTTGGTGATGAAGTTTTAGTTCTCCTACCTGACAAATCCAACAAATTGCTAATTACCTGGCACGGACCGTATAAAATAGTGAAGGTCTGTAATAAGGTAGATTATATCTTGGATGTCAAGGGTAAAGAAAGAATGTATCACGTCAATATTTTGAAACGGTTACCATCGAAGAATGTTAATCTTTGTGTAAATTCCTTTGACGAAGATACTACTTCTTACAGCGTGGTTACAAGTGGTGATTCGTACGAGTGTAGAGTTTGTATTATAGATGACGAGTCTTTTACAGAATCGAAGGAACTACTGGATATCTTAACGGATGATCCCTCACCAAAGAAGTCAAATGTCAACATTAACAACGACTTGTCAAATGAACAAAAGTCTCGAGTAAGTGCCTTAGTAAATACATTTTCTGACGTATTCACAGATACCAGGACTTACCACCACTGTTGTACACAAGACTGAATTGTCGGATCATGAACCAGTAAGGCGGAAAATCTACCCTGTTCCCGTTCACTTACGGAAAACTTTTGATAATGAGGTTGACAAACTATTTAACTTAAATATCACAGAACCTTTGAAATCAGCTTTCTGTTCACCAGTTGTTATGGTTAAGAAACCCGATAATTCTTACAGACTGGCACAAGATTTTCGTTATTTAAATACTATCACTAAATGGGATGCAGAGCCCATGCCAGTGATCGATCATGACTTGTATAAATTCCATGACTGTAAATTCTTCTCGGAGTTAGACATCTCACAAGCATACCATCAAGTACCATTACACCCAGACTCGAAACCATACACTGCTTTCCCTACTCATAGAGGTCTAATGCAATATCGCACAATGCCTTTCGGCTTGGTTACCACGTGTGCTACGTATATTAGGCTTATGAGAATAGTTCTTTCTGATCTAAAGAATGTCTCAGTGTATTTTGATAATATTTATATCATGACAAGTGTCTGGGAAGACCATCTAAATACACTATCGCTTGTTTTGAAAAGACTAAGAACTCATGGCCTTACAGTCAAGCCACAGAAGTGCTTTCTTGGCTATCCTAGGGTACAATACTTCAGGTTCATTATCTCTGACAACAACTTATCACCTCTTCCTAATAAGACTAAAGCCGTTTTAGAAAGTACATTCCCTGCTACCAAAAGGTTATTAAGAAGTTTCCTTGGATCTGTAAACTTCTACAGAAGTTTTGTACCAAATTTAAGTAGTTTAACTTCAGTTCTTACAGACTATTTGAAAAAGGGCATCAAGGAACCTCTTAGTTGTTCTGAGGGAAGCCATCAAAGCTTCGAAGAAATAAAAGGGATATTTTAAAACCCCCCCTGTCCTAAAATTACCAGATATTAATATAATATTTTGTCTCTGAACAGATGCCTCCCATTCTGGACTCGGGGCTGTACTGCTTCAATATTATGAGGAGACACCTTTTCCCAGTATCTTTCGCCAGTTAAGAAGCTTCTGCCAGAGAAGAAAGATATTCCACTGTGGAGAAAGAATGTTATTCTTTAGTATGGGGTATAAGTTTGATTCAAATACTACCTATAGGTAAACCCTTTGTGCTTGAAACAGATCACAAGCCACTGATGTACTTGGAGAACTTTAAAGGGTCAAATAGCAGACTCTTGGATGGGCTCTGGTTATTCAGCCTATAAGTTTAAAATCGTATAATTTTGTTCTGGCTCTGAAAACCACTTTTCAGATTGGCTGAGCCGAGGTTGTACATAGTTCTTTTCCCTCTGTTCATTGACTTATTGACTCTGTCCATAAGTTTTGGAAGGGGGTATTGTGAGGGAAAAGTAGGCGTGAGTGGGGTTAAGGTTTGTTCAGGCAACCAGGAACCATTAGAGAGTTACGTCGCGCACCCCCCCCCCCTCTGGCGGGCTGGGGCGAAACTAGTTCTTGGTGTCTGATTTTTTAAAATTTCTACTCCTAGTAGTATTGACCTTACTTGGTGTGGGTTGAAGTTTGGAGAGTCACTTCACCTCCACTCTTCTCCTAATCAGGTAGGGTTATCTACCAGGAGTATTACTGTTTATTCCTTTCTTTTGTTTGCTGGTTACCAGTAATGATTTTGGCATTTATCACTCCTTTCCATTCTTAAATGTTATATTATCATAACCCTTGGTAACCAGTTTATTTTTTCTTATTACCAGCTCTGTTCCTGGCGTGGTCATCCAGGATAGATGCCAGATAAAGGAGCAAGACATTTGTTAATGAGACTTATTAACATTATTGAACTACTACTGGCCCTTACCTGTTTTACTTGTGGTGCTCCAACCAAGTGGTAGAGGAGATTCCAAAACATCGGACTATCACCATCCGCCCAGGATAACCTACATCAATAATATCAGAAGATCTATCCAGGGCCTTACCTACTCCTGCCCCACTACAAGAACCAAAGGCCATTTTTTTATTATATTTAAATTTTAAGTAAAATCCTCAAAAATCATTATTCTTATTTTTCCTAGTCGTTTCTTTA
Source organism: Cherax quadricarinatus (assembly GCF_026875155.1). Taxonomy (NCBI): domain Eukaryota; kingdom Metazoa; phylum Arthropoda; class Malacostraca; order Decapoda; family Parastacidae; genus Cherax; species Cherax quadricarinatus. The sequence continues at coordinate 40,446,500 of NC_069418.1, read as the reverse complement.
TTTATTTATTTATTTTTCCATTAGTTTCTTTTGTTCAGATGGAAGGCGTTCCACTGACAATGATAGTACAGTAAAAATCCCTGATTTTCGTTCTGCCAATTACAATGGACTTAGGGAACACCTGTCAAATCTTGATTGGGGGTATCTAGCTAATGATTCCATCGACGATGATCATACTTATGATTACGAAGGGATCTGCGTTTATGATTCTTTTCTTAATAATGTACACCGTGCTCAGAGTATATACACTCCCCAGAGAGAAATTAGATCTGATAATAACGATCCCAAATGGGTTAACAGGAGGCTAAAGCATTTATTAGGGAAGAAAAGGGGAATATATGGGCGCATCAGAAGGGGAGAAGTTAACCTTACTGACCAATATGTTCAGCTTAAAAGAGAAGTAAAAAAGGGGATTAGAAAGGCTAAACGTGACTAAGAAATTAGAGTTGCTAATGAATCAAACACCAATCCAAAGGGATTCTTTCAAGTTTATAGGACGAAGGTTAAGGAAAAAGTAGGACCTCTGAAAATTGGGAATGGACAGCTGACGGATAACGAACTGGAAATGTGTTCTTTATTTAATGACTATTTTTTGTCAGTTTTTACACAGGAAGATGTAAATGACATTCCAGTAATTAACAGTTATTTAGTTCATGATGAATTTAAATTAACTAATATTACTGTCACGAGGGACATGGATGTTAAACAGATAGACAAACTGAAGCAAAATAAGTCCCCGGGACCCGATGAGTTGTTTTCCAGGGTACTTAAGGAATGCAAGATGTAGCTTAGTCAGCCATTAACGAGTGTATTTAATGCATCCATCCTTACCGGTGTTGTGGAAGATGGCTAATATGGTTCCTATATTCAAATCAGGGGATATGTCCACTCCTTCAAATTACCGTCCAATAAGCCTGACATCTATAGTTGGCAAGTTGTTAGAATCAATTATAGCTGACATTATTAGAAGTCACCTTGAAGAGCATAACTTGATAAATGAATCTCAGCATGGATTCACAAGAGGCCGTTACTGCCTGACAAATTTACTGACGTTCTTCAATAGAACATTTGAGGCAGTTGACAGTGATAAAGAATATGATATTGTTTATTTGGATTTTAGTAAAGCCTTTGATAGAGTACCTCACAAGAGATTCTTAAGAAAAGTGGCAGCTCATGGTATAGGAGGTAAAAGTTTACAGGATAGAGGCATGGTTTTACCATTTAAAAACAAGAGTTTTCCATTAAAGGGGAAATCTGA
>NC_069418.1:40418156-40444742 GCF_026875155.1 Cherax quadricarinatus | reverse complement strand
CTCAATGCTGAACGCTCAGGGTGAACAAAGATCCGTCTTGCGGCTATCCTCCCTCTCTTCGGTTGTGTCCTGACATGTTGATGCATGGGGTTTTTTTCAAGACCACATCCATATCTTGGCTCTCCATGTTTGGGGACCCCCATGTGGTCCAGGTTTTCCCAGTCGATCTCCCTTGGTTGAAACGCCCTTACAAAAACTTTGCTCTCTCGGTGACCTTCTTCCCCACCTCCCCAGTGTGTCCCCATCACCTGTTGTTTTTTCGTACTCCTTTGGCCTCCTCATTCTGTGGGGGGTTTACATCACTCCAATGACTACTTTATGTTCCCCGGAGGGAATTGTCCCTACAATGTAGTCTCTTTCTCCAATCATGTCCATGCCCCCTTTTCCTCAAATCCCCTTGGTGTTTTATGAGCAGGCAACCCCCCCCCCTCTACCCTTCTATTTTTCCCTGGTTAAACCTGGGGGGAAGATTGTGTCTTTTATTGCTCAGCGAGTTTTTTTTTTCTGGACTGCTTGTGTCTGGGGTTTTTTCCTGATTCTTTCTTCACTCCTCATTTTATTCGTTTTCCATCCGCGTTTGTGTCCCAAACCTTTAGTTTTTTTTTCTATCATTGTGGTCATGCAATATTTGGGGGTTGGGGGAGCAAAAGGCCTTGGTGGGGGCCTAATGGGGCTGTGGTGTAGGGGGGTTTGTGTTGATGGGGGGGGTCAAAAATGCCCATAAGGGGACGCTGTTGGGGTGGGGTTTGTGATAGGGGGGGTTTGGTGGCAAGGGAACAGGAGTGGGTTGTAGTATAGGTTGTCGTTTCGTTGGGAAATGTCCGGGTGGAGTTTTTGGGTGGGAGATTCTGGGGGGTGTGTTTGCCCTTCCTCCTGTGTTGGGTCCTGTCATTTCATTGCTTCTCGTTCCTCCTTGCGTCTCTGTCCCCCTTTCAGTGTATCCTTTTTCTTGTGTTCTGTCGCGGGGCGAGGTATACCTCTGGTACCCCCTTTGTCCCCTCTGCTTTTTTCTTGCAGAATCCTGGTTCGAATGATTCTTCCTTTAAAGTTACTCGAAGGGTATCCTTCCACTCGCAAAACCACCCAATTCTCGAAAATTTGCCCCTGGGTAAATTTGCCTCCCCTATTTTTTTTCATGGCCTTCAATCTTTTTTTTCTCCTTCTGTTTTATTTCTTCAAATTTGGGCCCCCCCTTGGCTTTTTGGGAGCCCCCCAAAAAAAACTGACCTCGCCCTTTCCTCCCCCCACTGAGTCTCCATCTGCTTCCTTGAGGCATTTTTTTTCCTTCCATTAAATTTCTTCCCTTCACCCCTGTCATATCAAAACTTCCATTCTCATTGAACTGTTTTTCCCTGCCCAGCTCCCAGGTGCGTGTGTGTGACCCCCCCTTTTTGTACTCACCTTTTGTGGTGGAGGATTCAAGTCTTACTCCGGCCCCCGCCTTTTCGCTGGTTGCGATGGGTCCTCTCTTCCCTTCCTGTCCCACTTGGCAATGTGTTTTTTGTGGTGTGGTGCATTGCGTGTGTGGGGTTTTGTGTATCCCCTGTTAAAGTTGCAGGGGTGAGTCCAAGCTCCGGGCCCCGCCTCTTCACGGGTCGCTACTAGGTCACTCCCCCTAAACCCCCGTGAGCTTTATCATACCTCTGTTTAAAAGCGGGTCGGTCTTCCCTTTCCCTACATCGCTTTCCCAAAACTTTTCCCACTTCCGATATCTGGGCTGGGGGAAATACTTCCACCACCCGTGATTCTCTGTGCCCCCTTGTTGCTGTGTCCCACTCTGGAACACCTGTCTTTGCCCCACATTGTAAAATTTCCTTCACTGTTTTGTATGTCGTTATCATGCCCCCCCTATTCCCCTGTACCCATGTCGGGTTGTTTTTCCCTTTTAATCTCTCCTCGTAGGGCATCCCTCTTAGCTCTGGGCTAGTCTTGTTGCAAACCTTTCCTTTCTCTAGTTTTTCACGGCTTGGTGGGTGGGGGTTTCCCAAACGGGTCCCGCATCCCCCAATATGGCCTAACTTTACACGGTGTACAGGGTCCTGAACGATTTCTTAAAAGATTCAAAATGCGTTCTGGGTTTTCCAGGCGCCCATTGCTGCGCTTTATTTGGTTGTGTGCCTTAGGAGATGGCCTGATGTGTGTGTGGTGTGGTGGTTATATTGTGTTGTGGTGTGGTGCGTGTGTGTGTGTGTGTGCGTGTTGTGTGTGTTTGGGTGCTTTTGGGGTGTGTGTATGTGGTGTGTGTGTGGGTGTGTGTGTGGTGTGTGTGGGGTTTTGTGGTTTGTGAGGTATCCCCATTGTACTCACCAAATGAGGTTGCGGGGGTCGGTCGAGCTCCGGGCCCCGCCTCTTCATGATCGCTACTGGGTTCACTCTCCCTGAGCCGTGGCTTTATCATACCTCTGTTTAAAGCTATGTTGGACCCTCCCTCCCTACTCGTTTCCCAACTTTTCCCACTTTGACTCTCTTGGCTGAAAAAATATTTCCCTAATCCCTGTGATTCATCTGTTCTTCAGCTTCCAACTGGTCCCCTTGTTACTGTGTCCAATCTCGGGAACACCCTTCTTTTTCCCCCTTGTCATTCCTCTCATTTTTTGTATGTCTTTATCATGTCCCCCCTTTTCCTCCGTCCTCCAGTGCGTCGGGTTTGATTTCCCCTTAACCTCCCCTCTAGGAATACTTTACCCTTGGACTGTTTGTTAAACCCCTTTTTGCACTTTCTCTAGTTTCTTCACGTGCTTGGTTGGTGTGGGTTCCAAACGGGTCCCGCATACTCCAAATAGGCCAAAACGTACACGGTGAAAAGGGTCCTAATGTTTCCCCTTATTAAGATTGGGAATGCTGTTCTGAGGTTTGCTGGGCCCCCATATCTGCAGAGTTATTTGGTTGATGTGCGTTCAGGAGATGTGCCGGGTGTTTACTACCCCAAGATTTTTTTCCTTTGAGTGAGGTTTGTGTCTCTGCCCCCCTAACTGTACTCCGTCGGGGCCTTTTTTCCCCTTTCCCCCAATCTTCATGATTTTGACTTGGTGGGATTGAACTCGGGGCCCAATTGTGGCCCAGGTTGCAGCCTGTCCAGATCCCTTGAGTTTCCCGGTCTTCGATGGGTGTATTTCTCTCAATTCCGTCATCTGCAAACGGGGACACTCGAGCCCTTTTCCCTTCCGCTGCGTTCACAAATCCCCAAAACAGCACTGCCCGGGACTGCCCCCGCGGCCCCGCTGGTACAGGTGCCCACTCTAAACCCCTCGCCACGTACCAGACTCGCTGCTGTCTTCCGGGACAAGTTTTCCCCTGACCCATTGTAGTGCCTTCCCTGTTATCCCTGCTTGGTCCCCCCAGTTTTTGCCCCAATTCTTGTGTGGAACTGTGTCAAACGCCTTTTGCAGCCCAAAAAAAATGCAATCCCCCCCACCCCCTCCCTCTTGTTTACTGCTGCACCATGTCATAAAACTCCAGTAGGTTTTGTGAAAGGGATTTCCCGTCCTGAAACCTTTGGTGCTGTTGATGAGATCTTTTCCTTTCTAGGTTTTCCCACCACTCTTCCCCTGATAATCTTCTCCATGTTTTTCCCTATAACATGTCAGTGACAGGGTTTGTATTTTAATGTTCTGCTTTTCTCCTTTTTTAAAAAAGGATACATTTGCTGTCTTCCTGCCTTGGAAATCTCCCTGTTTCTAAATGAAATTGAATATTGTGTTAGGGGTACACATGCCCCTCTGCCCCCTCTCTAAATACCCATGGGGAGATGTTATCTGGCCCTTGCCTTTGAGGTATCTAGTCACTCAAAACCCTCTTCACTTTTTCCCTGGGTTGTGTGCACTGTGTCTGCACTTGGTGGTGTGCCCCACCTCTCGTCTTTCTGGGTCCCTTCTGTCTCCTCTGTGAACACTTCTTTGAATCTCTTTGTTGATTTCTTCCATCTTCCGGTCATTTGTTTTGTCTCTCCTCCTTCCTTCCTTAGCCTGATTACTGGTCCTGACTGTTGTTTTTCCCCCTGATGTGGCTGTAAAAACTTTTTTCGGGCAGATTTGTCTTTCGCTGCTATGTCTTTTTTCTATTGTTTTTGGGGCCTCCCTTCTTATCTGTGCAATTCTTTTTCTGGCTCTCATTTTCCCCTTTATTCTCCTGGGTCCTTTGCTTCTTATTTCTTCCTTTCCCCTAGCACATTTGGGTTTTTCCCTCCCTGCCCCTTTGGGAAAACCATGGGCTCATCCGGGTTTTTTTCATTATTCCTGTTACCCCTTGGGGACAAACCTCCCTCGCCCCTTGCATTTTGTTGCTACTATTCCTCATTCCCTTAACTGGGTTCCCGCCATTCTCTGTCCCCTTAACCCCCCTTCAGGTAGTTCCTCATTCCCGTGTAGTCCCCTTTTTTGTGTTTTGGGTTCTTTTGTCCTGGCCTTCCTGTTCTCCCCCCCTTTAGCTCACTGGTATTCAAGCTTAAAACCACTGGTCATGGCCCAAAGGGTCTTTCTATTTATGTCCTCGATTCTGTACTACTCAAGGTAACACTAAGTCCAGCCCTTGTGGTTTATCCTCTCCTCTCTCTCTTGTATGTCCCTTCTGTTGGCCCTTTAAGTTTTCCAGTACCCCCTCCATCTTTTTAGCCCCCTAAGTATCTTGGCCCCAGTGGGTCCAAGTTCTCCAATCGATTCCTTGTGGTTAAAAACACCCATGACAGGGGTTTGCCCTGCTGCATGAGCTCTTCTGGCCACTTTGCCGTGGTCAACCATTGCTCTATTGCTCTCGTCGTACTCTTGCCCTTGGCCTCCGCTGTTCTGTGGTGGGTTTAATCCTGTATTACCACCTTGGGACCTCCCGGGTGAAGTGTTCCCGCAATGAATCACTTTTCTCGTGTCTCCTCTCTCCAGCTCATCAAAATTCCCGCGATTTTTGTTTGCAACGCCCCTCCTCCACCCCCCCCGTTCCCTCGTCTTTCCCCAGGATTTGGTTCCCATTGGAAGATGGATTGTTTATATACCTGTAAGCTTGGTTTCTGTGGATATGATTCCGGTGATGCTTCTTTGACTCTTTCATGCCACTCTCCCACTTATTTGTTTTTCCATCAGGTTTGTGTACCATACCTTCAGTTTCCTTTCCAACACTGTGGTTTGGGGGGCCGTGGGGTGGAACCTGGTGGGAATGTGGGATTCTATAGTCGGTGTTGGGGGGGGCGTGGGTTGGATTGTAGGTGTGTTGGGATTGTGATGGTTGTTGGGTTTTGAGAAAGTTTTTTGTGTGCTTGCCCCTTTCTGTTCTGTTCGTCTGACTGACCCTGTGGTTCCTCCCTTTTTTTTTACCTAGCTCCTTTCGCTTTTTGTCCTTTCCCCAGCTGCTGTCATTCTGATTTTTTTCTGTCCTGTCTGGGAACACCCTCTTGTACTCTTCCGATATTTAATCGTGGTTGCTCTTGGGGTCCTGTTCCCCACTGTTTCCCTCCTGGAATAGCTTGATTGGTCGGTTTTCCCCTTTAAGACCCCCCCATTTCTGAAAAAATTTTCAAACCGTCCATCTCTTCATATTTCCGTGATGATTTTCTCAATCTCCTTTTTTTTCTTCCCCGTGCCTTTCAGTTGGTCCTTTCCTCTCTCTTGAAGCCCTGGATAAAAACTGTTTTGCCCCTTTTTTCCTCCCATTGCCCCACCTCTGTGAAATCGGATCCGCCTGTTGTGGCATTTCTCCCCTTTTTTTCCAGTGGCTCTTGATAGCTGGTTTGCCTCCATTTGCCTACACCCTCTCCATTGCAACCAGCTGTTTTTCCCTTTCACTCCTTTGGGCCTTTGGGAGGCTATAGACCTTAGTAATTCATAATTCCCCTTCCCTTTCCCGTTCAGCCTCGCAGCTTTATATGCTGTTCTTCTCTGGTCACTGCCCCGTAACTCGCTCGCCTATTTACTCAACTTCTGGGAAACCCCCTTTTTGGGCTACTGCAGTTTCGACTTTTGGGCCCCCAATTCTTTGTCTCCCTTTTCCAACCTCTTTTTTCCATTTCAAGGAGCTCTTTCTCCATTTTTTCAGAAAGCTCTCCCAATTTTCTCTCCCATTTGTTCCTCCTTTTCCACTGCTCTCCTCCACTCCCCCTACCAAACCATTCTCATCTGATCCTTTGGTTTCCCGCGGTCCCCCCCATTTTTTTTTTTTTTTTTTTGAGAGAAGAGAGAAGGGAAAAGGTAGAAGGAGAGAGAGAGGGGGAAGAGTGGAAGGGAAAGGGGGGGAGTGTGAAAGGGGAAAGAGAGAGAAGGGAAGGGAAGGGGAGGGGGAGAGGGGGAAGGGGAAAAGGGAGAAGGGGGGAAAAAGAGGGGGGGGAGGAGAGGGAAAAAAGGGGAAAAAGGGTGGGGAGAAGAGAGGGGAGAGAGGAGAGAGGGGAAAAGGGGAGAGAGAGAAGAAGAGAGAGAGAGAAAGGGAAGGGAGAGAGAAGGGGGGTAGTGAGAAGGGGAAAAAGGGGGAAAAGGGGTGAGAGTGAGAAAAGAGAGGGGGAAGAGGTGGGGAAAGGGGGGAGAGGGGGGGGTTGAAGGGAAAAAAGGGGGGAAAAGAGAGAGCAAAGAGAGAGAGGGGAAGGGGAGAAGGGGGGAGGGGGGAGGAGGGAGAGAGGGGGGAGATGAGAGAGGGGGGGGAGAGAGTGAAGGGAAGAGTAGGGGAGGGGGGAAGTTTTGAAGGGAAAATGGGAAGAGAGAGAGCAAGAGAGAGAGCAAGAGAGAGAGAGGGAGAGAGAGAGAGAGAGAGAGAGAGAAGAGGAGAAGGGGGAGAGAGGAGAGAGAGGGAAAGAGAGAGGGAGAGAGAGGGAGGGAAAAGAGAGAGAGAAGAGAAAGGGAAAGAGGGGGCAGAGAGGGGGGGAAGGGGGAAAAAGGGGGGAGATGAAGACGAGAGGGGAGAGGTAGGGGGAGAGGGAGGGGGGGGGGAGAGAATGGGGAAAAAGGGAGAGGGGGGAGATAAGGGGGGGGGAGATGTTAGAGGGGGGATGTTAGGGGGGGGGGGTTTAGAGGTAAGAGATGTTAGAGAGGAGAGATGGGAGAGGGAAGAGAGAGAGAGAGATAGGTAGAGAGTGATAGGTAGAGAGAGAGATATAGGTAAAGAGTGAGAAAGGTAGAGAAGGTCTCTACTTGGGGAAGGAAGGGGGGGGAGATGAGCAAGGTTCAGATGGTCAGTTCACAGGAGGTGTGGAAATGGGGTGTAGTGTGGTTGGGGGATAAAGCTTACAAGTGCTTGTTCGGGATGGGGAGGGAGAGTGGTGTGTGTGGAGAGGTGTGTAGGTGGGAGGATGGAGAAGGGAGTGGTGTAGAGATGTGGGTAGTGGGTTAGGATGTAGGGGGAGCATGTTATGAGTGGTGTGGGTGTCTGTATGTTGTGTGTGTTAATGGTGTGATGTAGTGGCAGTGGTGTGTGTGTGTGTGAGTGTGGTGTGGGAGTGGTGTGTGTGAGTGTGGTGTGTTGTGGTGTGGGAGTGTGTGTGTGTGTGTGTGTGGTAGTGTGTCGTGGTCAGTTAAGTGTGTGTGTGTGCTGGTTGTGTGTGTGTGGTGTGTATGCTGTGTTGAGTGTGTGTGTGTGTATGTGTGTGTGTGTGTGTATGTTGTGGTGTGTGTGTGTGTGATGTGTGTGTGTGTGTGTGGTGTATGTGGTGTTGGTTGAGTGTGTGTGGTGTGTGTGGTGTGTGTGTGTGTTGTGTGCGTGTGTGTGCGCGTGTGTGTGGTGTGTGTGATGTGTGTGTGTGCGTGTGTGTGTGTGTGTGTGTGTGTGTGTGTGGTGTGTGTGTGTGTGTGTGCGGTGGGTGTGTGTGGTGTGTGTGTATGTGTGTGTGTGTGTGTGTGTGTATATGTGCGTGTGTGTCTGTGTGTGTGTGGTGTGTTGTGTCGTGTGTGTGTGTGTGTGTGTGGTGTGTGTGCGTGTGTGTGCGTTGTGTGTGTGTGTGTGTGTGGTGTTGTGTGTGTGTGTGTGTGTGCGTGTGCGTGTTGTGTGTTGTGTTGTGTTGCGTGTGGTGTTGTGTTGTGTGTGTGTGTGTGTGTGTGTGTGGTGTGTTGGTGTGTGTGTGTGTGTGTTGTGTGTGTGTGTGTGTGTGTGTGTTGTGGTGTGTGCGTTGTGTGTGTGTGTGTGTTTGTGTGTGTGTGTGTGTGTGTGATGTAGTAGATGATGTGTGTCGTGTGCTGTGGTGTGTGTGTGTCGTGTGTGTGTGTGTGTGCAGTGTCGTGTGTCGGTGTGCGTGATGTGCGTGTGCTGTGTGTCGATGTGGTGTGTGCGTGTGTGTTTGTGTGTGTGTGTGTGTTGTGTGTGTGTGTGTGCGTGTGGCTGTGTGTATGTTGTGTGTGTGTGTTCGTGTGGTGTGGTGTGTGCGTTGTGTGCGTGTGTGTGGTGTGGATGTGTGTGTGTGTTTTGTGGGTGGTGTGTAGTGTGTGGTGTGTGTGTGGTGTGTGTGCGTGTGTGTTGTGTGTTGTGTGTGTGTGTGTGTTGTGTGTGTGTGTGGGGCGTGTGTGTGTGTGTGTGTGTGTGTGTGTGTGTGTGTGTGTGTGGGGGTTTGTGTGGTGTTGTGTGTGTGTTGTGCGTGTGTTTTTGGTGTGGGGTGTGTGTGTGTGTGTGCTGTGTGCGTGTGTGGCGGTGTGTGTAGTGTTTGGTGTGTCGTGTTGCGGTGTGTGTGTGTGGGTTTTGTGTGTGGTGTTTTTTGTGTGGTGTGTGTGTGTGTGTGGTTTGTGAAGAGTTCATGTGCACAGGTACATATATCTTACGAAATTTCCCCGGGGAAAATAATTTTCCCGAAAATTATGCTGATATTTTTAAAATTTTAAATAACCTGTTAAATACATACTATTTGCCTAAAGTGTATTTAAAGAAAGAATCGAAAAGGAACTCTTGCCTGCGCTGACGATCAAGGGAAGACGCCATTTTTTTTTTAAGGGTGATAAAAGCACGTTAATGAATGTGCATAAACTTTCGTTGCTCGGGGGGGTTATATTGGCTTTAAAACCTCCAAATGGGTGCCGACAATTTGGATTTGCAGCCTGCAAACGTGAGCATTAAGCAGAGGACGGACAGCTTCAAAAACCCCCGCTAAATCATGTCTTTTTAAGGGGAAATTTCTGCCAGTATTTTCTTCAAAAATTTAGCAAGGGGGTTGGAAAGATACACAGTAATCTCCAAAAAATTTGGGTTGTCTTAAAATTAAATTATCCTTCTTTATATAAATGTGATAGTAATCATTTAAATTTTAACATACAACCACAAATTTTAAAATAAATTTTACCATAATTAATGGAATGTATATTTCATTTAAATTAATATAGGCCCCGAGGGGACTTGTGGAGAGTAGATTAGGGTAGTATTGGGGGGGGCTTTTTTTGCGACATAGGGTCCAAAAAATTCCACTTTCTCGAACTTTGAAAAAAAAATTATCTTTGCCCCAAATTTACGGTATGACTTTATGAGTTACATCCGGGTAAATTTAATTTTCCACACATATTTTGTTTCTTATCAAATTATTATAGGTGTTTTAGTTTTATTATCATAATTATTTAGGAAGATTTTGGGGTGGGTTGCTGCCACACCTCGATACCTGACAATTTTTTCCCCGCTCAGTTTCACTAAAAATAACTGGAACTCCAAAATAATTATATTTTGGTTATGACGATCATAAAAACCCTTTAAAAACCCTTCGTAAGGCTGAAAGATAAAAGTGGAGTTAAATGGACTTTTAAAAATTAAATAGGACTGCAGTCTATGTTTAGACGAGCACTAAACACAAAAAAGTTTACACACCGTTAAAGGGTTAATATCGTAAAAAAATTTAAACCCAAAGAGGTTTTACCTTTGTTGAATTCGGACCTTCACATTTTCCCAACCAACCACAGAAAAAACATTAATGGTTTTTACACCCCTTTACGTTAAAATTTACAGTACGTTAGTTTTGTGTACTTAATTTAACAATTTTCAGGTTAAAAAAACTGACAATTAAAATTAAGACACTTTACAGCGTTTAAAAAACTTTTGCAAAATAAACCTTCAAAAATGTTCTAAAGTGTCGGTTTACACACAAATAAGTACAAATACAACACAGACAAATTTGCACAACTCAGCACAGATCTAAATTTCACAAAGTTTGGTATGTAAAACTGTTTTCATTTAAATTAGAAAAACTTTTTTCCGAGTTTTAAACAGTAGACAAAAACAACAATAAAAAAAGACGTAAGATTTTAAAAAAAATGCACATAAAGCTAAATTTTAATTTGGGGGAAAGCCTCATTTCCTAAATCTGTATTGGTAAAGCCACGGGATGGCGAACGTCTACAAAAAAGCCACTGGAGGCGAACGTCTACAATAAAGCCACGGGAGGGCGAACGTCTACAATAAAGCCACTGGATGGCGAGACGTCTACAATAAACCACTGGAGGCGAGACTCTACAATAAAGCCACTGGATGGCGAACCTACAATAAAGCCACTGGAAGCAACGTCTACAAAAAAGCCACTGGAGGGGCGAGACGTCTACAAAAAAGCCCGGGTGGCGAGACGTCAAAATAAAGCCACGGGAGGGGCGAGACGTCTACAAAAAGCCACTGGATGGCGAACGCCCTACAATAAAGCCACTGGATGGCGAGACTCTACAAAAAAGCCACGGGAGGGCGGACCCCTACAATAAAGCCACTGGAAGGCGAACTCTACAATAAAGCCATGGATGGGAGACGTCTACAATAAGGCCACGGGATGGAGACGCTACAATAAAGCCACGGGGGGGCGGAAACTTTTCCCAACAATAAAGCCACGGGATGGCGAACGTCAACAAAAAAGCCTCTGGAGGCGAACGTCTATAAAAAGCCACTGGGGCAACGCCCACAAAAAGCCACGAGGGCAGACGTCACAATAAAGCCACGGAGGCAGACGTCACAAAAAAGCCACTGGATGGCGAGACTCAAAATAAACCACTGGAGCGAGACGTCACAATAAACCCAGGGGAGGGCGAGACTCTACAATAAAGATACCCAGATGTTGCACATGTGTCTCAGTTTTCATCTTTTCCTTTTGTAACCATTCTTTACAACATGACTGTTGATGCGTGGTCGAGAAGGGGCAGAGCATCAAGTAACACAAAATAAGTAATGTACACTCAAGGGTATCAAAAAAAAAAATTATTTTTTTTAACAAAAAATTTAAAACAAGACAGTAACATAAATGTTTACAATGAAGGCATAAAAAGAGTTTTTTCTAAATTATGGTATCATATTACGGGTGGACAAATTACTGTGGAAAATTGCATTTACTTGAATTAACTCATTTGTCCAAACGGGAAATAAACGAAGATTATTATTTCCCAAAAGTTACTAGACAAGTGGGAAAATTTGGGACACCTAGCCAAAAATGCCCCCTTCGAACCTACAACTGTCATATCCCAAATTTTGCTCTGGACCTATTAATTACAAATGAAATATGTCCCAGGAATGCGGGTAAAAATATAAAATTTGGGACTGTATTTTAAAAATTAAAAAGGTTATATATAAAACATTTACATAACAGAAAGAAAATCTTAAAATCACCACCAATTTGATGGAGAAAAGGTGTATCATACTCAAAAAACCCACTCTCAATCCAAAAAAATAACACGGCCAGAGTTACAAACAAAAACAAACTTATCTGGATTCCTGGAGCTGCTTGTCCGTCGCGATACCCAATTATGCAGGAAGCACACCCAAACAATTCGGCTCCTGTTTGAAGGTGCACCCAATTTTTACCCTAAGCCGAAAATTCTTCACATTATTCACAACTTTTTGTGTTGACCAGATCAATCATGGCGAGCCCTTTCTGCCGGGCGCAGGCTCCTATTTTTTATGACAATTTTTTTAAATACAGTATGGCCATCTTTTTTCATATAGCTACTGTATATTTGGAAAATATATACTATTTCCCAAGTATTGTAATATAAAAAAACGGATAATATTTTTGAATCCATGTTTTAAAAACCCTTTTTTCCTACGATTATGTGTTTTTGAAACCCCCCTAAAGGGGTTTTTGCAAGATTAATTCATGTATATATATATTATAATTTTTAAATATATATATATATATAATATATAAAAATATATATAAATAATATATTAAATATATATATATATAAAAAATATATAAATATATATATATATTAAATAATATAAATATAAATAAAAAATATATATATATATTATATAATAATAATATAAATATAATTATTACCTTTTCAATAATTTTAAAATTGCTTGAATTTGCGATAATAGCTAAACGAAATGTTTTCTTTATATTGTTTTTTGGGCTTACTTCCTTTGTTGGGTAGAGAAAAATTTTAGGCTCATTTCCGTTTTGTTTGTCTAACTACGTATTATCGCTTGTGGCCGTTAACTGCAGGTTTCTTTTTCTGAGCTGCAGCTGTCCAGGGAGCATCACGGTTTCGAGGGGGGGTGCCTCACCCCCCTGATATTCATCTGGCTAACTCTCTTGGTGGTTGGACAGATTGTCTGTCTCATTACTCTTTTTATTTTCTGTAGAACTCATTTCACAAACATTGTTAGACTTAGTGTTTTTCGACGTTGTACGGGGGGGTTTGTGTGTCGCATAACACTCTAAACAACTCGGGTCCTGAGTGTAGCCCCCTTTACCTAACTTGTACTGGTATCTTTATTTTCACAGGGGGGATTTTTTTATGCGAATTAGAATCAGTAGAAGGGATTTTTTTTAACTTTTGTGGGGGATCTCGAGGTCCCACTTAGTGTCTTTATTTTATCTCCATGCTCCTATTCAGTGCGCATTGCTTTTTAAAATTGCTATTGGGCTTTAGCATTCTTTTTTTTCAAGCAGACTGTTCTTTTCCCCAGTGGGTAAAGAAGTTATTTATTTTAGGACTTTATCATCACTTTTTTAAAGTCATCGAGTCGTGAGACATAGCAACAATTTTAAGCCTTACACACTACATACACACTTACTTGACATATTGTAAATCTTGTTAAATTTTAAATGTAAAACGGTACTTAAAATTTTAAAAATGTGATAGTGTTTCAGCACAATAATTTGTCTCAAGAAAGTGAATTATTTTGATTACTGTGTTTAAATTTTAAAATTTTAATTTAATTTGATAATATACCTCAGTTTTAATAAATTTATTAAATTTTTAAAATTTCTCTAGTTATACCTACCATTTGTAATCCGAAGCACTATGAATCATACGAATTCTAATGGAAAAATTGGCAAGGATACTGATACTTGTTACAAAACCCATAACAGGCGGATGCTAAAAGGGGCAGTCCTTTCAGTATTAAAGGGAGATCCTAAGCTTTTAAAATTTGTTTTTTTGTAACATGCTAAAGGGCCCGAACATGTACTCCGGCACCAAACATGTCCCTCTGGAAAGGCGAAGAAATTTTAAAATTTTGGAGAGATAAGACTAAAAGGTAAAAGGGAAAACGAAAAAAAAAAAGGGGAGTGTAAAACGCGTTGGAAACACATAACAAGGGGAAAATCGCACCTTTATTCTTTTTTGAGATAACTAGTTTTGGATAAAATAAAGGAAAACTGATTTGGCAAGATTTTCAGAAAGGGGGGCAAAACTCCCGGGAGCCTCAGAAAGCAATAACTCCGGGGTAGCTTTAAATATGGGTTGAATAGGAAAAAGGGGGTTCCAACCCTTTGCTCCCGGCATTTTAAAAGGTCGCCTCCATGACACTCATGGCTTACGAGGAAAAATTGCTCCATCCCCCCAGGGATAAAAAGAAAAAAAGAACAAGAACTTTTAAAAAAAGAAGAAAAATCCGGATGGGAAAAAAATGTTGCGTTACATGCTGTGTAGTGCCCAAGTGTAAATAAAAGTAGCAAGATATACCATTCTTCCCCCTTGTTTTTTATGAGACACAAAAGACATCACAACCTTGCACATGAAAACTTTACGGGTTTCCGCGTCTCCCAACCTACCACCTAGCCCCGCAAAATATAGTTGTGATAAAAATAATTTCTATGAAGGAAGATTAAAACTGCCTCTTTAGCCATACATTTGTAAAAGAAGCAACACATTTTTTAGTTAAATCTGCCTCTTTTTACTTTTGATATATTTTATATAAAAAAAATATATATATATATAAATAAATATATTTTTATTAATATATTTAAAATATAAATATATATATAATATATATATATTTATATATATATTAAAATATATTTTATATATATATAAATATAAAATATATATATATATAATATATATAAAAATATATTAAATATATGTCCCTGCCGAATAGTAAAACGGCCAAATAGCAAGAACTCATTTAAAAATTAATCCCTTTTTTTTTTTTTTTAAAATAAATTTTTTTCCTCCTTAAAAAAACCGTCGAATTCATTCTGACGAGGGCATTCGAGCACTCCAGGAAGATTTGAATAGACTGAGCAGGGTCGGAGAAGTGGCAAATCAGTTTAATATAGACAAAAGCAAAGTTCTAAAAGTTGGGCAACAAAACCAGCCACTATAAACTAAATAATGTAGATTTAAATTACGGATTTCGAAAAAAAATTTAGGAGTTTTGGTTGCATAACTGAAACCCAAACAACAGTGCAAAGGGGTTGCAAAAAGCTAATAGAACCTTGGCTTCAATCAAGAAGCATAAATAATAGGGGGCCTAAGGTTGTTCTTTCAAATCTATCATCCTTGGGTTGGCCTCATTTAGATTATGCTGCCTTTTTTGGGCACCGTATTACAGGGGGCAAAATTCTCTGGAAAAAGTACAAAGGAGATGACAAAGTTGATCCCATGTATCAGAAACCCCAGAGGGAAAACAAAGGCCCTCAATCTGCACTCTCTAGAAAGACTGAATTGGGGGGGATAATTTAGGTGTAAAATGGAAAACAGGAATTAAAAAGGGGATGTAAATAGTTTTGCTGAAAAATCTAGCCTAGACGGACCGCAGCAAAGGGTTTAAGTTGGAAAAAAATTTGATTTAGGAAAATTAGGAAGTACGATTTGGTAATAGAGTTGTGGATGATGGAACAAATCCCCATACAGAAAAAGGGCCAAAGGGGGGGGGGGGGGGGGGGTTTTCTTTAAAAAAAAGGGTTGGGTAAATAAATGAGTGGGTGTGGTGGTGTGAGTTGGGCCGAAGCTTGTGCACCAGCGGTTGCCGGTTCCTCCCTTAAGTCAATGTACCACCTACTAGGTTGGGGGCATTGGCTTAAGCCGGAGGAACTTTTGGGCGTGCCTCGCATGGGCCAGAGGCCTTCTCACGTTCCTTCGTTCTTATGTTCTAGTTCTTAAAAAGTAAAAATTTTTAATTTTTCACCTAAAAAACTTAAAAACTTACCTAACCATTTTAAAAAAAGCAATTTATTCAGCCTAACTAAATAAATATATATTAGATTTTTTTACAGTAATTAAAAAACTAAACAAACACAGTGAAAATATTTTTTCGTTAGGTTCAAATATTTTGGCGAAATTATGCATTCACAAATTTTTTTCTTGTCCAAATGGCAAATAACGTTTCTATTTTAAAGCCAAGACGAAGTTCTGCTAATCGGCACACATATATATTATATAATAATATAAAATATATATATAAAATATATATATATTTTTTTTAAAAAAATTATTTTTAAATACAACCCCATTTAAAAAAAAAATTTTAAAATAATTTAAAATAAATTAATAAAAAAAATATATTTATTTTATTTATTAAAAAAATTTTTTAAAAAAATTAAAAAAAAATCGTGGTAGGGAAAAAATTATTTGAAAAAATAAGTTAGGAAAAGTTTTTTCTAATTCCTTTTGTGAAATTAATAAATTTTTTTTAAAAATTTAAAGAAAAAAAAAATATTTTAAAGTTAAAAAAATTTTTGAAAAATTTTTTTAAATTAGTTTCTGCAATTTTAAAATTTAAATTTCCAACTATATATATTAAAAATATAATATAAAAAATAATTTAAAATATTTTAATAATTTTTTATTAAAATATATATATATAAATATATATAAAAAAATATATATATATAATATATATAAAAAAAATATATATATATATATAAAATATAAATATATATAAATTAAAAAAATATAATATTATATAAATTTTAATAAAAAATTACTTGGAAATAAAAGTTCATCTGCCTTGGCGTGTTTTGTGTTCAATTTTTTTTGGGGCCCTTCACCAGAAAAAAATATATTTCACGTGTTTTTTTATTTAAAATTGTAAATAAATTTAAAAAATTGTGGGGTTAACTAAAATAAAGCCTTGTAAAAAGGGGTTGGTAGTTTTCTTAGTTTCCTTTTTCAAAATAAAAAATTTTTTACAACATTTTTGAAAAAAATAATTTAAACATAAGAGAAATTTTAAAAAGCTAAAAATAATTCTTTTTTTGACCCTTTTTTTAAAAAGGAAAAAAAATTATATTTTTATTAAAAAAATTATAAAAAAATATATAAAAAAAAAAAAATAAAAAAAATTATATTTATATATATTTTTAAAAAATTTAAATAAAAAATAATAAAAATTTTAAAAATAAAAATTTCCTGAAAAAGAAATTTTAACGTTTTTCTCTCCTCTGGGGGCCCTGGGGGTTAACCTCTCCTTCACCGGTGGGCCTGGGTTGGGTTCCCCCCCAGGTAAAAACTTGGACTGTTTTTTACCTTTTCATTTTTAAAAAAAAATAAAAGGGACCCGGGTTTGCGATGGTGTGGTCGCAACCGGGAAAAACCCCAAGACCTGGTAAGACCGCCGCGGGGCTTTACCCCCCCGGAATTTTTCCCCCCCTAAAATTCCGATAAACATCGTAAATCGAACAAAATTTAAAAAAAAAATTAAAGTTCTTATAAAAATTAAATTTTAATTCAGCTTAAAGGAAAACTTTCTTTGAAACTTTTTTTTTAAAGGGAGGAAGAAAAATGGGATTGTAACTTGGTTTGGGAAACAAATTTAACCCAAAAGACAAAGAAAAAATAAGAAACAGAGGAAAAAGGTTGGAGCAGTACGGGAAGTGTTTTTCACAAGGGACGTACCACCCATAAAAAAATTTTCATTAAAAAACAAATGTAAAAACCATATTTTCCCCGTCCCCTTTTTTTCCCTTCCCTACGTTTCCCCCGTTCCACCCTTCCACCCCCATCCTGGGGGTTTAAAACATTTTTGGGTTTCAATTAAATTAACTACTCTCGTTGAAAACCTTTTAGGGAAAATTTAAAATTAAAGGGTACGGCGAAAAAGTGAAGATGGAAAAATGATTTTAAGTTTTTCCCCAAAGGAAAATTAAATTACGAATTTTTCTTTGAAAATTTAGTAAAAGCCTTCAAAAAAGGACCCACCCCATATGATTTCCCCCCAAATCGGTTTCTTCTCCAAATTTGAAAATTTTTGTTAAATTTTGGAAGTGAAGGCTTTTTAACAAAAATTTCTTTCCGGGTCCTGGGGAAAAAAAATCGTGTGGTACACAACTTTGTGTTTTTCCCCCCAATGTACCAAGGGGTAATGCCCCAAATGGTGATAAAGAAAAACGGGAAAAAATTTGGGTTCGGACTTCTTCGGAAAAAGCACCAAAAATAATAAAAACAGGTTTTCGGCAGACGGGGAAAAGGGTCCAACGGCCGACCACCCCATCCTTCCAACCCATATTTAAAGGTTAAAAAATTCCCGTTCTTTTCGGATAACCCGGGCCAGACACAAAAAAAACCCCAATTTCAAGGGCCCTTAAAAAAAAGAAATTCAAGAAAAAAAAACCCGTTGGAAAACTTTAAAAAAATTAAACTGAAGGGATACGAGCGGTAAGTAAGACCGGAGGGAAAAGTTGGGCTGCCCTTGACTAACAAGGTACCGGTTTCGCTGGAAAATTAGATGGAAAAAAACCCAAACTGGGGCCCAAGGGGCCCTGATGACTCCAAAAACGCTTGTTCTCCCCAAAATAAAGGTTTGATGGAAGTGCGCAACGGGGTAATTACGTCTTCGGGGGCTCTTTGTTTATTTTTAAGTCGTGGGGGTTTCACAGGTTTTGTTTTGTGCCCTGGCCCGGGGGCCTGCCCCGAGAAAGGCTGGAAAGGGCCGTGCTTCCTGCTAACCCGGTTTTAGTAAAAAAGGAGGCGCAGGCACTGCCTGCCGGGGGGGTGGCAAAAAGAGGCAGCACCCGTGGGGAAAAATAGAACTAAAAACTCAAAAGGGGCTTTTTTCGGTAAAGGTGCTTACAAAGCCCCCCCCCCCGGGCCCACCACCCGGTCCCCGGGACAAAATGGTTTGGTAAAAACTCGTCTCTTTTCCCCCAGGAACAGGGACAAACACAAAAAAAAAACATAGAACATAAGGGGAATAAAAAAGAAAAATTCCTACGGGAAAAAAAAAATTTGAAACATCGTGCCCCAAAGGTGAGCCCAAGGGCTCATCAGCCTTGCTCGGCAGAACCAACCAGGAGACATCGTGCTGGCGAGCCTGTGACGTCGGGTCGGCCCTCGGGGGTGAACGTCAGTGAGCGTGCAGGCCCAACCGGGCAAAAACGGTCCCCGAGTGAGGCGTGACAAAAAAACTGGCAACTGGGCGGACTTCGGCAAGCGACCAAGGGGACTTTCGATGGTTACGTCGCTGGCTGTCACGCCCTGCCAAGCTGGGAGCATTGTGGAGGGGGGTGGAGAGACAGGGCGAAAAAAACGGGAAAACATCATCCCAACCAGTAAAGGGGTACAGTCCCAAATACATCTCTTTGTGCAGGCGCCACAAGATTTGGGAAAACGAGGCTGACACAGCGCCCCCGAGGCCTGACTGGGCTTACGATACATCTCTGAATTGGATTTCGGGTACTTCTGCAGAAAACAGAGCGACGAGCAAAAAGCTTTCTGTACAAGGGGGCTCGGTCACTCGGGGGCTGACTTGACATCAGCTGTCAAACACACTGGTCACACGGGTGACATAGCACAGTGGTGCTACTCAGGTCTGGCTCAGACCTCACTGGACACACGGAACTTTAAACACACCGCGGTACATACGGTACACTAACATGTGAGAACACTGACTGAGAGGAATTAACACACGACATATATTTTCTCTCAATCTTCTCGACAATATTAAAATAATTACTAGAAACACTCGATGTGACATCATGTGATGTCAGGTGTGATGTCGCAAGGTGACGTCAGCAGGACTGTGACGTCAGCAGACATCTCGAGGTGACGTCAGGCAGACATCGTGACGTCATGAAGTCGGGCAGCAACATCGGTGACGTCGTGAAGTCGGGCAGCATCGTGGGTGACGTCAATGTGATGCGTGCAGCAGACCACAGCATGTGGCCTTGGGACATCTGGTAACTCACGTAGCTTTGTAGGTCTACGTGACATCGGCCACACCCAACGTGGTGTCGATCCACGTGGTGTCGTGATCTACGTGGCATGCTGATCCACGCAGCTTCGAGTGGCCTCGGGCACTCAGATACACAGCTCTGGCAATGAATCACACGAAAAACAGCAGAAAACACAGCAGAGGGAGTGGGCAGTGGTGAGTGGTGTATGGTAGACTGGTGAGCGTGAGTAGGGCGAGCATGGGCAAGGTGAGGAACAGCCACTTCCTCTCCTCTCCTCCCCCACCCACAAACACGTGGAGAAGCTCACACTGGACGCAGAAATCACCACAAAACTCACCTCTGGCTTGCTGAAACAGCTGTGCTGAGCTGAACAACAACAGCAACATACAAGTGACGCTGAACACGTGACTTGAGAAACAGCATGGGACACTGTAGTGTGGGACGCTGTAGCGTGGGGTCACTGTGACACCACTTACAATTCTCGGAGAATTTCGGCAAATTTCGGCTGGATCCTGCTTGTACCTGTGCCTGGATGCTGAAACGTGCAGACACGACATCAGGATAACTCGTTGAGAGACGGATGCTTCTTGTGTAGGGTGATGAAGTGAAGATGACTTCATCCCTCTTCCTCCCTCTCTCCAGGCAAACACAACTGCTGCAAGCACCGCTGTCACCATTTATAATGGTTTGTATGGAAGTGCTGCAAGCGGGTGTGAATGATACGTCTTCGGAGGCTGCTTTGTGTATTGTTAATGTCGTGGTGGGTTACACAGGCTTGTGTGTTTGTGCCCATGGCCCGGGCAGGGCCATGCCACGAGAGAGAGCTGGGAGGCCTTGTGTCTTCCTGCTAGGCCGCTGTGTGAGTGAGAGAGGCATGGGCCGACAGGCTGGCGTGCCTACAGGTTGTCTACATAAGCTGGAATACTGCTGTACACTAATTGTTCCCTTCAAGGTAGGCGAAACTGCTGACATAGAGTGTATTTTCACGGCATATATAAGAAAGATAAGTCACTTAAATTACTGGGAACGGTTGACGGCCCTTCATTTGAATTCCCTGGAATGCAAGCGAGATAGGTACATGATAATATACGCTTGGAAATCCTAGAGAGATTAATACCAAACTTGCACATGAAAATCACTCCCTATGAAAGCAAAAAGACTCTGCAGGAGGTGCAACATTCCCCCAGTGAAAAGTAGGGGTGACACAGGTACATTGAGAGACAACACAATAAGTGTCTAGGGCCCAAGACTGTTCAACTGCCTCCCAGCATACATAAGGGGGATTACCAATAGACTCATGACTGTCTTCAAGAAAGCATTAGCGAGGCACCTGAGGCTAGTACCTGATCATCCGGGCTGTGAATCGTACGTCAGTTTGCCTGTGCCAGCAGCAACAGCCTGGTTGATCAGACCCTGATCCACCACGAGGCCAGGTCTCAGATCGAGCCACGGGGGCGGTGACCCCCGAAACTCTCTCCAGGTATACTTCAGTTGCCAGACAAAACCGCAGTTAATTAAAGTGGATATGTGGCTTGCATGTGGTAATGTTGGCTACTTATGTGGCATGCATGTGGTAATGTTGGCCAGATATGTGGCTTGCATGTGGTAATGCTGGCCAGATATGTGGCTTGCATGTGGTAATGTTGGCCAGATATGTGGCTTGCATGTGGTAATGTTGGCCAGATATGTGGCTTGCATGTGGTAATGTTGACCAGATATGTGGCTTGCATGTGATAATGCTGGCCAGATATATGGCTTGCATGTGGTAATGTTGGCCAGATTTGTGGCTTGCATGTGGTAATGCTGGCCAGATATGTTGCTTGCATGTGATAATGCTGGCCAGATATGTGACTTTGCATGTGATAATGCTGCCAGATATGTGGCTTGCATGTGGTAATGCTGGCCAGATATGTGGCTTGCATGTGGTAATGCTGGCCAGATATGTGGCTTGCATGTGGTAATGCTGACCAGATATGTGGCTTGCATGTGGTAATGCCGGGCAGGTGGGATTATATCCTTCTCCACCTCATTTCATTTAGCCTTTTTAGCAAATTCCAGTCCCATCTCGGGAAGCGCCTCGCAACAGCCTTTTAACCCCCAGGTACCTATTTACAGAGGCTCTTAACCATTTTTAAGTACCTGTCTCTCTTGATTTTTTCGAGCACCCTGTCAAAAACAAATAAAAATTTGATATTTTTCTGAAAACAATATTTTTTAAATAAAAATAAATGTGAAATAATAGTCATGAAAAATAATTAAAATGAATTATATTAAAACGGAAATAAATAACGTTGTGTTATGAAACAGCGTCTCAGGTGCGTCATCACTTACACCACACTGCGTCATGCTCCTGTTTTCTCGTGAAGAAGTGTTGATAAACTTGTCTCACACTAATAGGTGTTGAGAAATGGCATGATCTCTGAAGCTGCTTTTGCCTGAGTTGTGAGTTGTGCACACCACAACGTTGTGAGTTGTGCACACCACAACGTTGTGAGTTGTGCACACCACAACGTTGTGAGTTGTGCACACCAGAACGTTGTGAGTTGTGCACACCACAACGTTGTGAGTTGTGCACACCACAACGTTGTGAGTTGTGCACACCACAACGTTGTGAGTTGTGCATACCACAACGTTGTTAGCTGTGCACACCACAACGTTGTGAGTTGTGCACACCACAACGTTCTGAGTTGTGCACACCACAACGTTGTGAGTTGAGCACACCACAACGTTGTGAGTTGTGCACACCACAACGTTGTGAGTTGTGCACACCACAACGTTCTGAGTTGTGCATACCAGAACGTTCTGAGTTGTGCATGCCACAACGTTCTGAGTTGTGCACACCAGAACGTTTCTACTGTCGTTGATTCAAATTCAATTTAGATTGCTTCACTAGTTTTCAGATCAATAAAATCGTTTATATATCATTATTATCCATGGAAACCAGACTGAAAATAAAAGTGTTCTGTGTCCCTTACTGAGCGACAGACACCTATCTGTGGTATATCTAATGCTTATAATCATAAACGAAATTTTTAAAAGGGTGGATCGGTAAGTTAGTGGAAGGTCTCCGTCTGATGATCAAGAGCTCCAGATATGGGTCGTGGTATGACTAAGACGTCGCGTCAGGAAACAAACCATACCACGGGCGGGATTTGAACCTGCGGTCAGAGTCTCAAAACTCCAGACCGTCGCGTTAGCCACTGGTCCAGTGGCTAACGCGACGGTCTGGAGTTTTGAGACTCTGACCGCGGGTTCAAATCCCGCCCGTGGTATGGTTTGTTTGCAATCGTGTCATTACGATTTCGTGAGTCAGGAAACACTTGTCCTGTTTCTTAACAAACCATCAGTAACCTAACCTAACCTCTCGGTGATGATAGTTACCTCAGAAATGCTGAATCACTTCCTGCAAAGGATTTTTTTCCCTTCAGTCATGATGGCCATTTATTTTCCCGTATCCGCTGCCTCGTGAAGTGAAGGATGAGGTGTATGACGCGTTTTAAGAAAATGGTAAACAACACTAATTTAAAAGTAAGGAAACAATAGTAAATTAAAAAATGCTAATGTAATATTTTTTCAATGTCTTTCACAAAGTGCTATGAAATGATCAGTGTCTCGTACACCCAGCTTTATTTTTTCACCCCCCCCCCTCTGCCCCGGGGAGTAAAAGTACTCTTGGCTGACAACCATTGTCCTGGGTCAACACTGACAGTTATCAATATCGTCTACAGAAAGTCGCTAGACATGTGCAAGTCTGCACACACCTGATACCCCTATTCATATTGCAGTAATTAGGTACCTCACAGTATTCGTTTTTTACTATTAGTCTTACATTCAGGATGAAGTGCTAGACTCACAGGAGTCATACAGACTCTGAGAATGGAAAGAATGGGAGAAAAGTGAAAACTTCTTTGATCAGGAGCCCTTCATGATCTATTGTTAGAGCCTGACAGAACAATGATGAGTGAGCGCACATGTGAAGTAGTCTGTGTTATCCTTCTGTGCCCAATAGTAAACTCAGAAATTGTGAAGAGTGTTTCAATTACACAATGACTAGCGATTCCCTATACTAGATCTGTGAGATGCACCCTGCCATCCTTGAACATTTCTTATCAGTAGTGTCACTAACATGACCATTAACACTGCCTGCTTCACACAGTGTGTCGTAACGTTCAAGCGAAAAATAACAGAAGCATTGTTTTTGTCTGCCCACCTTTTAAGAATCCATTAGGAGGAATTATAAAACTGTTTAGGCACTGACCACGTTACCAAACAAGATAATCTTTGATAAGTGATGCTTTATTTCTAATTCTAAAGAACTAAAATGCAATATACAAGCTACAAATCATGAAATACGTGACTCAAAACATGTTCCCTCATCATGAAGCAAAATTGATACAGTTTTTTCTATATAACATTTATGACATATATGATAAGGTACTTGAAAACACGAGCAGGAAAACATTAAGCACGACTCATGATCTGTATAAAAATGCTAAAGCATTTGTCTAAGCTAATGGAACACTTTTGTCAATAACTTACAGGAAAAGGAGAGACATATTTATTTATTCCCCATTCTAAGACTTGCGCATCACGCTCCTCTCTTTCCACCAATGTCTCTTAATCGTATTTTTTTTTATTTTAATCGAAGGAAGACACTAGACCCATAGGGGTCATATAACTCTTGGGGAATTAGAAGTATTTAGGATAGATCCAAGGAAGGAGACACAAAGTTTAATTCTTTTACTAAAAGCACATCACCGGCATCAAGACAGACCTTTTGAGTGGAATCCTCTTCATCTTCGCTTGTCAGTGGATTACAGCAGTCAATGCTACCCAGGTAATCCGGAGGGACATGGACCTGCTTCGCGTGGGTCAGTGGGCCTGCTGTGGTGTTCCTTTTTTCTTGTGTTATGTCCTTATGAGTGGGTGTGGGTGGGTGTGAAATGGACCTGACTAGCTACTAGGTCTGACCTCACTAGGTCAGGGCATTGGCTTAAGCTGGCGGGGAGAATTGGAGCTGCCTCGCATAGACCAGTAGACCTGTTGCAGTGTTCCTTATTTTTTTATGATCTTATGTTCTTATGAGGGCAAATATTCTATTAGTGGGATGGATCTGTGAAGGACCTGCCTAGTATGGGCCAACAAGCCTGCTGCAGTGTTCCTCCTTTCTTATGTTCTTATGTTCTTATGCTATAACAGAGACCTGGCTCAATCTGAAAGATAGAGAGATGCCCTCTGAATGTCACATACAAGGCTATAAAATATTCCACACTGACAGGGTCAACAGGAAAGGTGGTGGAGTAGCGATGTATGTCAGAGACAATTTAAATTGTTGTGTTAGACAAGATATTAAATTAGAAGCGTCAGCCACTGAATCTGTTTGGTTACAGCTTCTCGAGGGCCGAGAAAAAGTAATTTTGGGTGTGATTTACAGGGCCCCAAATCTTGATAGGGAGTGCAGTAAACTTCTATGGGACGAAATTCGTAAGGCATCTACATACGAAAATGTTGTGCTAATGGGAGATTTCAACTATAGACAGATTGACTGGAGCAATTTGACGGGAAATTTAGAGTCAGGTGACTTTCTTGATACGATCCAGGATTGTTTTTTAAAAGTTTGTGACAGAGCCTACTAGGGGAAATAACCTCCTTGACTTGGTTCTTGCCAGTAGGGAAACACTAATTAATAATCTTGAGGTTAATGATGAGCTTGGGGAAAGTGATCACAAATCACTCAGTTTTAATATATCATGGAATTCCCCTAATAATGGCAATCAAGTCTCCGTCCCTGACTTTCGCTTGTGCATGATTTCACAGGACTGAAAAATTACTTAGTGGGCTAAACTGGAATGACCTGACTAAGGGTCAGGTAGGTGGTGATGGTTGCCGATATGATGCTTTCCAGGGCATAGTTCTAGCTGCTCAGTCAAATTATGTTCCAAATAGGGAAATCAGATCAAACAAAAATGATCCTAAATGGATGAACAATAGATTAAAATATCTGATTGGTCAAAAGAGAGGCATATATAGGCAAATCAAAAGAGGAGAGGGGCAATTAAGAAATCGATATATTCAGTTAAAGAGAGAAATAAAAAAGGGAATTAGAAAAGCAAAAAGAGATTATGAGGTTAAAGTTGCAAGAGATCGAAGACTAACCCAAAAGGATTCTTTCAGGTATACAGAAGTAAGATCAGGGACAAGATAGGCCCACTCAAAAGTTCCTCGGGTCAGCTCACTGACAGTGATAAGGAAATGTGTAGAATTTTTAACACATACTTCCTCTCAGTTTTTACACAGGAGGATACCAGCGATATTCCAGTAATGATAAATTATGTAGAGCAGGACGATAATAAACTGTGCACGATTAGGGTCACAAGTGACATGGTCCTTAGGCAAATAGATAAATTAAAACCTAATAAATCCCCAGGCCCTGATGAACTGTATGCAAGGGTTCTAAAGGAATGTAAAGAGGAGCTTAGCACACCTTTGGCTAATCTTTTCAACATATCACTACAAACTGGCATGGTGCCAGATAAGTGGAAAATGGCAAATGTGATACCTATTTTCAAAATAGGTGACAGGTCCTTAGCTTCGAACTTTAGACCAATAAGCCTAACCTCCATAGTGGGAAAATTTATGGAATCAATAATTGCCGAGGCAGTTCGTAGCCACCTTGAAAAGCATAAATTAATCAACGAATCTCAGCATGGTTTTACAAAAGGGCGTTCCTGCCTTACGAATTTATTAACTTTTTTCACTAAGGTATTTGAGGAGGTAGATCATGGTAATGATTATGATATTGTGTATATGGACTTCAGTAAGGCTTTTGACAGGGTCCCACATCAGAGACTATTGAGGAAAATTAAAGCACATGGAATAGGAGGAGATTTTTTTTCCTGGATAGAGGCATGGTTGACAAATAGGCAGCGAGAGATTTGCATAAATGGGGAGAAATCAGAGTGGGGAAGCGTTACGAGCGGTGTTCCACAGGGGTCAGTGTTGGGCCCCCTGCTGTTCACAATCTACATAAATGACATAGATGAGGGCATAAAGAGCGACATCGGCAAGTTTGCCGATGACACCAAAATAGGCCATCGAATTCATTCTGACGAGGACATTCGAGCACTCCAGGAAGATTTGAATAGACTGATGCAGTGGTCGGAGAAGTGGCAAATGCAGTTTAATATAGACAAATGCAAAGTTCTAAATGTTGGACAGGACAATAACCATGCCACATTAAACCTAATAATTTGACTTAAATTACGGGGTTGCGAAAAAGATTTTGGAGTTTGGTTTTGCAGTAAACGAAACCCGACAACAGGCATAGGGGT